>CM052453.1:17365649-17394394 GCA_028533085.1 Varecia variegata
TTTTATTAACATCTTATGACCTGTGGAACTGATTTACATATTTCCATGTCCTGTGTCCTAGCCCAGTACATAGAGAATGGAAGACATTCATCACACATTTTTGGAATTGAGCTAAATTGAATTTTCTTGAATTCGGCAGCCCTGTGCAGTAGGATAAAGATATATCCAAGTGTCACTTGTGACGTCGTAGTTGGGGAAGAGGTATTATAAGGCAGACAGGTGATGGGTGCCTGATATTGAGAAATTTCTTAATATGGGAAAACAAACAACTGGAAAGTTCAAATTGTCGTTATTTGGGACATTAACTCATAGTATGTCTCTCATAAAAGTCAAAATAGCACTTGTAAGGATTTTTCTTAGAGTGAGCCACTTAAAAACATTTTAGAGGAGAACCCAGCTCGATGTCCTGTGGCTTCCACCTTTGTTGTCCATGATGATCACGATTCATAAATATGACCCTAGCAGCCCTGACAGTTCCCACGATGTCTTCTGCATGAACAAATATTAAATTTGAATTAAATATTAAATCGTACTCTATCACACTCATTGCTCTATTCTGTATTTATTTTGGAAAAAATTATTTGTCTTTTTCTTTTTTTTTAACCCCCCCAATGGAAAAATTATTTGAAAATTGGTGATTAATATAGAGCAGAGGCTCTTAATGTAGGGTCCATGAAGATTTCGAGGGGGCCACGAATCCCCCAAAAGTAAATACAAAATTAAATGCATTTGTGAAACTTCCTCCTCGCTTGCTACATATCCTTACAGGGGCTTGGGGCTCAAAAACAGTTTAGGAATCGCTGATATAAGAAGATATATATATATCTACTTTCAAGTAATTAGAGTGTAACCAGCTAATTTCCTCGTCATTATAAATAGAGGAGTGTCTTAAAAATCTTATTCTTGGAATATTAGCTTGCAAAAATCAAAGGGCTTTGAACTCATAAAATACTTCACTTTCTTTTTTGCTGGCTCTCAGTGCTTTTTTTGGTAAATTGTAAGTTTACGTTTGAGTCTAAGTCTTAACTTTCAGGGCATCCGAGGATATTGAATGTTCCCAACACAAAGAAATGATAAATGTTTAAGATGGTGGATATGCTAACTACCCTGATCCGATCACTATATTTTATATATATCAAAACCCCATAAATGTGTACAATCGTGTCAATTAAAAATATAAAATAAAATAAATTAAGAGGAACGTTACTATTAAATCAAATACCTACATTTACTGTGGCAAAAAAAGACTCCTTCTAAGAATCCAGTAAAAGCTAGGAATCCCAAAAAAGACATTCTGATCCAAAAATATGCATATAATTTCAGGCAGTGCTCGAATCCCTTGCAATGGATCCATCTGTATAGATTCCTTAGGTCAGACCCCAGTTTGTGAGCCAAGCTGAGATATTTGTGGTCTGAATATGTGAAGCACTATTAAACTTATCATTTCGTCTTTTTTAAGTTACTATCCCCAAGCTAGCAAGGGTGACTGCCTTCTACCTCTGTGAGTTGAAGATTTTCATTACAGTCATTTAAATTCTGAAACTGGAGCCACGTGAAATTTGGCAACTGTTGTTAATATAAAGTAACTAAGACACTAGCGATGACACAGGTAATTACTCACAGGTATTATTGGATGGACTGTGTTGAATACCTTGCCCTTTTGCAGGAAGAAGAAGAAGCCCAAGCCAAGGCTGATAAAATTAAGCTGGCGTTGGAAAAACTTAAGGAGGCCAAGGTTAAGAAGGTAAACTATGAATCACTTTCACCTGGGGGGAGTTAAAATAAAATACAATAAAACTGTTGAGTGGTATTTTCCAAACAGTGGTAATTTTTTTTTTAATTTTAAGGACAAAGCTAAATTATATAATTACATAAATTATATCGATAAATGATATCATTATCTTTCTGTAACATCAGTTAGCTCATTTGTGATTGATAAAGAGGGGACTATGTTAGTATAAACGTGGACGTTTCCTTGGCTTGCACATGATTTGTTTGGTGGTTTACACGTGATTTTTCCTGGGAGCTGAAATAGCGGCCATAGGATTCACCTTCAACAGGAAAGGAAAGGCCCTGGGCCTGGCTGCTGCACGGCAGAGGCCCTCAGCTCTCATATAAGAAATTTAACAATAAATCTGCAAGCAAGGCCCCTTCCCTTGAGGGCCCGCCCCGGGCCTTGGCACAGCTCTGGGCTTGTAGCAGGTGGCGCCACCTTCGGGGGCTGCCTGAACTGGGTCAGAGCTCAGCTTCCCTTGGTCTGGTCTCCACGTTCCCACAATTGCTTTTGTGCATCTTTCATATCCCCTGGGGCAGCCTCCAGCCCTGCTGCCAGCCCTAGATACCCAGCTTGTCTCCCAGGGTACCGAATGTTGTTTTTGCTGGTGTTCTGGTTTCAAAGTTGCATACGTTTTGAGTAATCTGCCCCAAATCTACTTTCCCAGTAAGACTCTAACTTTATTGTGCACTTTTTTTTTTTTGCAGAGTGTAGGTTTTTTAAGGAGCACGTATATTGTATTGTAACAGAAACACATGTATTTGACCTCATTAGAAGCAGATACCTAATAATTAAGTGTTAATCATAGTTTGGTAAATTCAGGGCAAGATGAAACAGTCCTCATCTTATTTCAACTCCTGAAGCGTGTAACATCTCTGAGACTTGTTAAGAACTTTTTACTGGCTAGGCACAGTGGCTCACACCTGTAATCTTACCTACCCCTTTGAAAGGCTGAGGTGGGAGGATCACTTGAAGCCAGGAGTTTAAGACCAGCCTGGGCAACATAGTGAGACCCCATCTCTACAAAGAAATAAAAATTAACTGGATGTGGTGGCTTATGCTTATAGTCCCAGCTACTAGGGAAGCTGAGTCAGGAAGATCACCTGAGCCCACGAGTTAGAGGTTACAGTGAGCTATGATTACACCACTGTACTACAGCCTGGGCAACAGAGTGAGAACCTGTCTCTAAAAAAAAAATTGGGGTGAATTGTCCTTTTTTGTGTAGGGCTTTCTTTACGCTTTATATTCCCACTGCACCTATTACAGTTCTTTGAATCAATACATGTGGGTTGATATTCAGTAAATAGTCCTTGACTATCCTTGGATCCAGACTTTCAAGGTTCATCCAGGAGAATCTTCCCAGATCAATCTGGTTCCATTCATTCCAGACACGCATGAGCTGCTTCACCACTCTTCTCCCCTGTTCTCTGCATGTGATTCAATTTCACAGTCGATCACTGGAATGCTACATGCTTGCAGAGAACCTGGTTCAATCCAACCCTCCCCCTGCTCAGTCCTGGGCCCTCGGTGCTGCCCGAGCTACCCTGGCCCAGTCGCTCTCCCACTAACCTAGAAAACCATTTATACCTTGTCATCTCTTAGAAAACCTCCAAAACCTCTTTCCTCATCTGCATTCTCTCAGCTAATGATTTTGCTACCCAGTTCACAGAGGAAATAGAAACAATCAAAAGAAAAGTTGCGCCAGCTCCCACCAAGACATTTACCTGCCTTCCTCCTACCTGCACCTGTCCACATGCACCCCACATTCTTTCCTGGCACTGTGGATGAACCATCATGTTTCCGTCTAAGACCAGCCTGTCTTCTTGTCCTCCTCTGCTCAAAAGTCTCCCATGGCTGCTCATCTCGCACAGTGAGGCCAGAACCCTCACAATGGCCCCACCCCTGTGTGATCTGCCTGCCGGTCCCCTCCCACGGCTCGCTTCCTCGGCCACCCCTTTCTAGTTGCCTGGTCTCGTGGCCGCTCCTCGGACACCCCAGGCCTGCCCTTGCCTCAGGACCTTGGCACTTTGCGGTTCCCCTGCCCCCTCCCCAGATCTGGGTAGGTTCCTGCCGTCCCTCCTTTAAGTCTTTGGTCACCCTCTCAGTGGGTCCTTCCCGACACTGCACACACATCCCCAATACTCCGGAACCTTCCCTCCTCTGTTGTTCCCTCAGTGCTTAACACCATCCAAGGGACTGTCTGCTCTGCTCACTTACTGCCTGTGTTGCCTGTACCCTGTCCCCAGCCCTGGGGCTTCTGTCTCTTCTCTTCGCCAGTGTGTTTCCATCTCTTAGGACAGGTGCAGGGGGTACACAGAGGTGAACGCGGCAGGGGAGGTCGCGTGCTTGGAGGAGACAAGTGCTTGGAAGGAAACAAACCAGGAAGAAGTGACAGAGGGGACCCAGGAGACCCTTCTAGCTGGACCTGGTGATGAGGAGGCCGTCCGAGAAGGTGGCTCTCTAGTGAAGCAGCCAGTACGCATGGGGTGATGCCGGGAGAGGCGTCCCGGAACAGGGGAATGGACAGAGAAGGATGCTCAGGGAAGAATGGGTTTGGGGAGAAATAAAGGACCGTGTGGCTGTTGCTCAATGAGCCATTGAGAAGAGCAAAGGAAGGGATTGAGGTCAGAGAGGCAGGGGCCACAGGGTCTCTCCCCGGCTGGCGGAGTTTGGGCTGTGTTGTAAGTGCAAAGGGAAGACACGTGAGGGCTGTAAACAGGGTGTATGATACTAACACACGGTTTTTAAAGGTCATGCTGGCCGCTTCGTGAAAGTGGATTGTAGGGGTAATAAATAGGTGAGAACCGGGTTCTAGCACAGAACCTTACACACAGGTAACGAACATGTGTTGAATGGGGTCACACGTGGATGGTGGATGAGGACAGGCTGTGCTGAGTCACCGATGTTACCTCTAGGGGTAAAAAGACAAAACAAAATGGGTAAAAGTAAAATTCACAATGAGACTATTTCAGACCCCTGGATTATTTATACAATGAAGGCCACACTGTCTATATTTTCAGATGGGAAACGAAAAGAAGCTGTTTCTTAGATAAAAAAGTAAGAACTAGCAAATTCCATCCATTTACTTCAGCTGGAGATGAAGAGAACAGGAGACGATAGCAGGTGTTTCCTGCCATAGATCAGAAAGCAGGAGAGCTTTGTTTAGATGGATTATACTGACAGACACGAAGCACACCCTGCCTTATTCAACAAAGGAGATGTAAAACACAAGCCACTTGATCAGTGGGAAAGGAAAGAAAAATATGAAGACAAGTTATGTATTTGTTCTGATTTCAGACACTCTGAATGTATTTCTGTTCTATGTCCATGGCACAGAACATTAAAAATAACTGAGACGTACTCAGACTTTAAGAAAGTAACTGCAATGTACTCACACATCATCTACAACGTGTTTTTAAGGGATGGAAATCAAGTCTATGTGAAGTGCTTTGCCCTCAAGTATTCTGTGGGGTGTTGACATCATTTTGAATTATAAATGATGTACACAGCTTGTGGTATAAAGGTTTTGGCGCCAGAAATGGAATCAGACTCATGAGTTAGTTTTATGTGTTTGTTTGAAAGCCCTGTGACACAGGAGAACAATTCTACTTGTAAATCTTATGATATGATAAGATATGATATGTTATGATATTATAAATCTTATGATAAGATATATCTTATCACATATATCATATCATATATATCATATCATATAGATATATATATGATTTAGGGCTAGGATATTTTTGTATTTAACAGCTTTCAAAAGAAAAATAAGAAGAAATTATAAAAACTATAAAATCTTTAATGGATTAGAAAGATTAGAATTTTTCTAATCTTTAATGGATTAGAAAAATGAAGTATTTTTGTTCTTGAATCATTTTGCGCCATGTCATGTAGTGTAAATACAAAAGGTACTTAGCTGGCTAAATCACTTAACTCTAATTTAGCTTGTTAAGTCACATAACTGTGATTTAGTGTTGTTGTGTGTTGGTCTAGAGATACTCTTCAGCTTGCTAATGTGAGGGAAGCTGTGGAGAATAGTAAATATGATTCCCTCTTGTTAAACGTCACCAGCCTTCTCTTGTTTTTTTGTTTTCTAAATTCTATAATTGTGGACATTCGTAAGTACATGTGGATTAAATGTAATTCGCAATTTCTGCAGAAAATAAATTTTTAAAAACCTTTCATCATTGCCAGATTATGTGGTTTAGTATTTTTTTCTCTATATAAAAACAGAAGAAAACACCAACATATGTTTTGTTTTCTCAAGAATTCCTAAGCAGGAATAAATGTGATCAAACATCATTAATTTTTCCATCAAGAAGATTAAATTTTCTAAGCCCTAACATTGGTAGTGTTTCTTAGCGCATGTAGCTACTTTATAGCAGTAATCCTCAGCAGAGAGCAGTAAATATGCCTTCTACAGAAAATAGATCATAGTAAAGACCACTATTTGAGGAATTTCTATTTTTCCAAGCAACCCCCCGATACTTATTTCTAAGGTCAGATGAATGTATCTTTGACACTGTGGTACCTGGGCCTAGAATTTTAAATACATCAAAAGACAAACAGGAAAAAAGCAGCTGTCCAACTACAGGTTTTCAAGGGAAAAAAAATATTCTTCAGGCAAGTCTGTGAGAAGGGTCTTACTGGCTGCTTCTTGGCTTTCTCCTCAGCTGGTCGTCAAGGTGCACATGGACGACAACAGCACCAAATCGCTGATGGTGGATGAGCGGCAGTTGGCCCGAGATGTTCTGGACAACCTTTTTGAGAAAACTCACTGTGACTGCAATGTAGACTGGTGTCTCTATGAAATATACCCAGAACTACAAATTGGTAAGTCCTGTCTCCAGCAATGGGCTAGAGCTGAAGTTTCCTTCAATTGTGTGAGTCAAGGAATAAGATGAAAGCCTTCCTTTATGTTTAAGTTTAGTTCAGGTATCCATACGTTATTTTTAGAGTTTTAAGGAGTGATGTTTTGGAGTATGCATTGTGGATTTCACAATTTCATTCAAACTGTTTAACCAGTCATTGATTGCCTGCCTCACAGATAGAATGTTTCCACCACCTGGGACTATTTAAAGGAAAAAATGCTAATATGAAAATAGTACATCACCAGGTACAGTGGTGCACCTGTAGTCCCAGCTACTCAGGAGGCTGAGGTAGGAGGATTGCTTGAGCCCATGGGTTTGAGGCTGTAGTGCACTATGATCATGCCTGTGAATGGCCACTGCACTTCAGCATGGGCAACATAGTGAGACCCCATCTCTGGAAAAAAGAAAAAAGTGTTATAGCTGATCATTGTCACTGTATTATGGGTTCTTCCACCTTGTTTTTTATGGAAGACAAACTCAAGACCTGACACTAGAAGATAAACATAATGGGAATATTACAGTATGGCATCATGTGAGAATTAAGAATCTTAGAAACCTGGTGAAAACTATAAAGCATTGTGTTTAACTCAACAATAGCTTGTTTCTCAGTTAGAACCCCTGATGTTTTGGGTCTGAAAGAATACCTTTTCTTATTTTATCAGAGAGGTTTTTTGAAGACCATGAAAATGTTGTTGAAGTCTTATCAGACTGGACAAGAGACACAGAAAATAAAGTACTATTTTTGGAAAAAGAGGAAAAGTATGCTGTATTTAAAAACCCCCAGGTAAGACCTGTATATTGTTAAACCATATAAAATATGGAGGATTCTTTTAATGTCACCTGTTTACAAATCACACCATTCATTATCTCACAAAATATCACAAGTATATTCTTTTCAAATAAAAGCAAACTCAACTTTTAGGCCATATATAAACTAACAGCCTTTTGAAGGGTTCATAAAGAAAAGAATCTACTTTGTTTCTTTTCATTCACAATCTAACACGTATCTATTAATACCTGTTATTGTGTAATCCTTCTCTTCTCTGTTTCTGTTTGGCTCCATCCAATATACCTTGATGTACTATTGGTTATCAATGCTTCCTTCCCGTTTGAAAGATGCTCTTTTCTTTGTTGTTTGTATTTGGATGTTATTGACCAATTATTATTGATCAAAACATAAAAATTATTGGGATTCCATCCTGCAAATAATCTATGCAAGTAAAGAGCATTGTTCTTCATTTTGAAAGTGATTCCTTTAAGTCATGTGTACAGGGGTGTTACTGAGGCATCAAGTAAGTGTAATTGCATGAAATTCATTACATTTTTTTTTAAGAAAATCAAAAAATGTTACAAATGGAAGAGAAGCTTTGTCCAACACCTATATGGACAGTGTTGGAGATATTTAGGAGGTAGATTTTATGGAATATGGTGATCAGTTGGGTGCTAGGATAATAGACAGATGTAGAAGGAGACAAGGATGACACCCTGGTTTCAGGCAGGGAAATGGGTAGATTCTGGTGGCATTCATGGGGGAGGAAGCAAAAGAAGAGCAATAGGTTGGGAGAGGAACGTGGTTGCCTTGGCCCTAAACATGCTGAGTTTCTCGCTCTCCTTCAAAAACAATCTCTTTTTACACACTGCAGATTTAGCATGAAGTTTACATATTTCACTTAAGTATTTTCTATCAGATGGACAATATTTTATCTATAAATGTTAGATACATGCCCCTAAATTTTTCTTTGAGTTGCTTTCGTTTTCTTGTGAGATAGTGGAAATCTTTCCATTGCTGAGATATCCCCCATCCAACCTGTTCTCAGACCACAAGGCATTTACAAAAGGAGGAAGTAATTGACTAGATTTTTGTCTCTGTCCTCATATTCCCCAGAAACTTGCCTTGTGTTAAGGGACTTCCCTCTGTGATTGCAAAGTGAAACTTCTGGACATAAGGATACTGACAGGAACTGACACTTCAATTCTTCAGGTGTCAGACCTAGGAATTTATTTCCATGGAAGTTTGTAACAAAGGCTACCTGTTACCAAATGCAGGGAGAATAAACTGATGATCCAGGGGAAGAAGGAAATTTCTAGAAACAATAATAAACTATTTCTGTTTACTTAATCCCTGCTATATGCTAGGCTAGATGCTGTGCATATATTATCTTTAATCTTTACAATTATGAGGGTTAAGAAAGATGTATTTTCAAAAAACAATGGTGACCTAGCACCTCTTGTATTATTCCGGATGGAGCTGGAGCCCATCCTACTAAGTGAAGTATCACAAGAATGGAAAAACAAGCATCACATGTACTCACCATCAAATTGGTATTAACTGATCAACACTTAAGTGCACATATAGTAGTAACATTCATCGGGTGTCGGGCAGATGGGAGTGGGTAAGAAGGAATGGGTATATTCACATCTAATGGGTGCAGTAAGCACCATCTGGGGGATGGACATGCTTGAAGCTCTGACTCTGGTGAGGCAAAGGCAATATACGTAACCTAAACATTTATACCCCTGTAATATGCTGAAATTAAAAAAAAGACCAAAAAAAGATAAATTTTATTTTTTTTATTTTTATTTTTTATTTATTTATTTATTTTTTTGAGACAAGAGTCTTACTCTGTTGCCCAGGCTAGAGTGAGTGCCATGGCGTCAGCCTAGCTCACAGCAACCTCAAACTCCTGGGCTTAAGTGATCCTACTGCCTCAGCCTCCCGGTTAGCTGGGACTACAGGCATGCACCACCATGCCCAGCTAATTTTTGTTTTATATATATATTTTTAGCTGTCCATATAATTTCTTTCTATTTTTAGTAGAGACAGGGTCTTGCTCTTGCTCAGGCTGGTCTCGAACTCCTGAGCTCAAACAATCCGCCGGCCTCGGCCTCCCAGAGTGCTAGGACTACAGGCATGAGCCACCGCGCCCAGCCAAAAGATACATTTTAATTCCTTCTTCCTCCTTACAAATGAGAAAACTGAGATCAAAGATAGGCCTTTGTTTGATCTTGTGATTGTCATTGAGGATGTTGATGAGCAATTCTCATAGGTTAATTATTCTGCTCAGAGCTCTCCAGGCTAAAGGAAACCCAGAATGAAATTGGTAGACTTAGCAACTGTGGGAGCCCGCAGACAAGAAAAATTGAATACAGCTATTAGGACAATACCACAGATGGAATCAGTCAACTCAGAAGTTACTCCAGTGACTCAGTTTTGCACAGTGAGAAAAGACTGATCCCAGGAGGTGCAGATCAGAACAAGCCCAAGCTTATTATTCTACTTTCTGCACAAAAGTGCATGCAAAGGCCTGGCCCAGCTCACCATTCCTTGAGAACCATGTGCTGTCTAACAATCACATTCTCTTGCATGGTAAATGACATCCTCTATGGCCCTAGGAAATAACAATGCATATTCTCATAGATCTGCACAAATACATCCCTAGAGTGCTTGAAAGTTCAAATTCTGTCATTCTCCTTGGAATCTGCACTCATGACTTCAAAGTCAGTGTTTTTGTTCTTGGCCTACCCCTGGCCCCTTTGAAGTATAAAAGATGGTGCTAGGGTTTCAATGTGTCCCCCAAAAGTTCATGTGCTGGAAACTTAATTGCCAATGCAACAGTAGTAAGAAGTGGAATCTTTAAGAGGTGATTGGCATGGGTAGATTAATGCCCTTATCTCAGAAGTGACTTAGTTATCTCCAGAGTAAATTACTTCTCTCAGGAGTGAGTCAGTTGTCCCAAGAGCAGCTTGTTATAAAAGCAAGCTCAGCTCACTCCTGTGGTCTTTTTCGCCCCTGCTCACTCGCACTTCTGCTCTTCTGCCGTGTTATGACACAGTATGAAGGCCCTCACCAGAGGCTACCGCCATGCCCTTGGACTTCCCAGCCTCCAAAACCGTCAGCCAAATAAACTTATTTTGTTTAAAAATTACCTGTCTCAGGTATTCTCTTATAGCAACAGAAAACAAAGACAGATGGATTAACATTTATATGCAGCTTGACTGAGAAAGAGCTTATCTGGCACAGATTATCCTCAATTCTTCTGGAAAATTACTAAACCATATAAAACTATGTAAAATTTCATACTTAAAATCTCAATACTGAAATCTTCAATACTTAACAGGAGTCTTTTAACAAATTACTTATCTCTGGGGATAGGGCTGAGGAGAAGGCAATACAATGAATGAAAAGGAAGGCTTTGAGCTCAATTATCAGTAACAAAAGTAAGTAGGAATTTGGAGACATTAGTGATGTGCTTATGCAGGCATAATTACAAGGCATCGTCTTTCATTGAAGACTGGAAAAGTGACTTTGCACACCTGAGTTTCAAATGTCGCCCACTGTGTAACCTTGGTGTGCTCTTTGACGACACCTACATTCAGCTTCTCAGTTAGTAAGATGGTGGTGCTGTGATACTTCCCATCTCATGGGATCAAATCCAGCACGAAAACCGCTTGATATGTTGTGAAGTTATGTTTGAAGGTAAAGTGGTTGGCTCTCAACTGATTTCAGCAGTCATCTACAATAAAGTTATCTGTAATAAATTTACAAAGGGAAACAAGGTTCTGCAAATTTGTGGACCAAAAAATGCTTAATTAGGAAGGAATTCCAAAAGGATGATTCATCTATACTTTGGAAGGTAATAACAGATCACCACATTTTAAAATGAGGAGAAAAATGAGAGCAACTCCTAATGAATTCTCCCGTTGGTTGCTGTTATGCACCATTCCACTTAAGAACAACTTATCAGCTTGGAACAGTCATTGCTTTAGCTTCACTCCCAAGAGGCAGGAACCATGTGTGAGTCTAACTACTGAGCTTCAGGGAGGGCCCAAGACCATCACTGGCTCTTCCGAGCCATTGCTGAAGTCTGAATGCACAGACGCTGTTAGCTCCATGCCATCAACTGTCACTGGGATCACTGGGTCATGAGAACAGATACTGCTCTAATTAGGAATTCTTCAGAGTGATTATTGAAAGGATCCAGAGTGAAAGATGGGAGTACAGACAGGGCTCCCAGGGACTGGCCCTGAGGATGGAGCATCTTGGCCTGAGCCCTACCCTGGGCCTCCATCTCTCTCTGTCACTCTCTGTCCCTGTACACAGCTGTGTCACTCCCCTCCCTCTCAGTAGACCCCCTTCCTCCACTCACTCATCTGTTCCCGAACAGCCCGTATGGCCAGCCTCAGCTGGCAGCTGCATCTATGAATGCATCTCACACTTTCGTGCTTGCATGCCCCCTCGGAGACGTTTCAAAAACCATGTGCCACCTCGTACATTTGTTTGTAGACATCCAAACTTTTTCATCACAAGTTTAAATAGATGCCAAGAATGCCATGTCCAACATATTTTAAATTTTGATGGTTTAAAAAACTATCCCGTGGAATCTAAACACAGTTCAATGGCAATTTGATTCCCACAAACGTCCATTTAAGAAGTGCATGAATAAGCTTTTTTTTTAAATAGTCGTCATGTTTCAGAGCAGATTCACAGTAAAATTGAAAAGCACAGAGAGTTCCCACATAGCCCTTGTCCCTGCAGGGGGACACGCACAGCTTCCCCCACTATCACTGTCCCCCACCACAGTGGCATATTTGTCACAATCCGTGAACCTACATTGACACATCATTGTCACCCAGAGTCTATAGTCGACATTAGGACTCACTCTTGGTCTTGTACAGGAAGATTTTTTAACATTTGGGACATTTTATATTGTTCCCTTTTTCCCCTTAAACTATTCCCATTCCATCTTCTCTACAAATATTTATCCTGTTGTAATACATTTATATGTTTGAAAGTCTCTTATTGATCTCTCTCTCACTTCTCCTCCACAAATTATGTTCATAAATTGATAGGCAAGCTTTTCTTTTCTTTCATGATAAGGCACTTAAGTGTTTAAAAAAAATCACATTCATTTAAAACAATATAAAAACATTTTTAAAACAATAAATTTTGACATTAAACTTAAAAAGTAAAAATGGGGTGGGAGGACATCTCCTAATGTTATAAACAGATGGAGCCTTTTCCTCCTCCTGGTTAATTCCGGGATCAAGGATGACTGTTTCGTATCCATTGTGTTTGTGGCTTTCATTTGCATAGGTGTGAAGCACTTTTTACAGATGTAAGTACTGAGAAACCTTGTTCTCATAGATAAGCAGGTGGGCATAGAAGAATGCCACTCAGTTCTTTGAACTCCTTCCAAGGCACTAGCCAAAAGTCACAGGCGGATCCACAGTGATTCTTTCCATCAGCCAACAACACGCTTCCTTCCACCGTGTTGAAAACAAAGAATCAGAAACCACTTCACTTCTAGGAGGATTTATTGGCTCGTCTTCTTTCTGGGCACCAGTGTTTCAAACTGTCCCTTTGTTTAGGGCCTTTGAGCTTTACACGCTGTGCAGAAAGGTTCTTTCCTCTCTAAAGTATGAAAAGGCGACTGTGACCAGGGCTGTCCCTTCTCAAGCAGATCCACTGTAGAAAGGACACACGTGGAGGTTGAGGATGTGGCAGTTGATGCCATGTGTCCTTTAAGAAGCTTCCAGCACTTACTGCGGGGGTCTGGGGGCCATGATATGAAGACCCCTGGCCTTGCACAGTGGCTCAGTGTGAGCCGCTCGGGCTTCCCGGAGTTAGCTGTCTCTGCTGCACAGAACCGTTGCACCTATTATGAAATAATAGTTTATGCCATTATTTATCGTCTTCGACATTCGGAAGGCTCACTTAGGGCGGATGCCATTGAACTTCCTGCCAACCGGTACAGATGCTTGGCAAGGAGTGGCCAGTGGAGTCTATACGGTGACAAGGACTGAGCAGGGAGCTCCTTCAGTCTGGGGGTCAGGGACAGTCCCCCTGCAGAAGTGATGTTTCCGATGTTCACGAAGGGAATTGAGATGAAAGAGTTGCAGGGGGAGGGTGCGGGAGAGGGAAGATTTCAAGCCACAGTCCAGAATTATCAAGGCCCAGAGTCAAGATCATGTGACAAGTTCAAGGAGCAGGAAAGGCCCAGGGAGGCTGGTGAGAACTGGGGACAGCAGTGCACGGGGCCCGATGTGGAGTTACAGCTTCACGGAAGGGTGAGTTTTCTGTTCAAATGTGCCTTTTTGACAGCTGCCTGTCTCTGGAGAGCAGCGTCGTGGAGTGGCTAAGAGTGTGGGCCCTGAAGTCAGCCTGGTGGGGTTTAAACCCGGCCCTGTCACTCACCAACTGGGAGCCCTTGAGAAAACTGTTCAACTCACCACGTCTCTATTTTCTTATCTGGAAAATGGGAACAATTGATTTTCAAAGTGTGTCGTGGGAATCGAAGGCCATGATCCACTCCATGGGGGGAGCACTGGACGGTTGCCCAGCACGATGATCACGCTGGCCGCAGTGTGGGGAGCAGGCAGGAGACGGGAGGGCCGGGAAGCAGGACCGGGGGCCATGAGCAACTGTCCAGGGAGGCGCCTACTGTGTTCTGCGGCAGCTGCTCCCAGTGGGGCTGCCCCAGACGCTAACCTGGGACGTGCTGCAGTGTGATCTCTAAAGCTTTAGGCAGGGAGTCTGAAGAAGGATAAATATGAGTCCAACCTCAGTCTGCCTGAAGCTGGTCAGCACAAATGAAGGTGGTCAAAGATATCAGTCCCTTAATCCCTGGGTGCCACCATGATGCCCAGCGTCAGCTCAAGAACCGTCACCAAACATCTCTTGGGTGTCTACGTTGCGCTGGGACAAAGCCAGCAAAGGAGACTGCAGGCAGAGGGAGCAGGTGCATCTAGGCGACTGTGTGAAGCCAGAAGCAATGGCCAGTGGTCCACGGGAGGAAGGTCCGAGCAGAGGACAGACGAGTGCAGGGACATGGGGGTTTTCTGCTCTGCTGGGGGCCTGGTGCATGGGCTGCGGAGAGCGAAATGGGCTGAGGAGAGTGTTCAGCTCTGTGTCCTCAGCACCAGGACGGAGCCGTCAGGAGTGGGGCCTGGTGAAACAAGCTGTGGGCTGATGGGCAAGGAGCACTGGGAAGAGGGAGGGGAGGAGCTTCATTCTGCCCATGAGCAACAGAGCTTCCTGGGCTTCAAATAGGAGTGAGGAAAAGGTAAGGGGCCCTCTTGCCCAGGTCGTACAGTCTCTTTTGGGGAAAGTAGGTCAGTGCAGTAGAAGGCTGCTATCCCAATAAAGGCAGCTTTATTTAAAAAGCCCACCATGCGAAGATCAGTGTCATTGCCTGTGTAGGGGAGAAAACACTTCTTTTCTCACCCGTGGCTAGGTTCATCATGGCTGAGGCCCCTGTCACAAAAGACAGATTAACAAGAGAAAAAGCACACAAGTTTATTTGCTGTAAGTTTTATGTAACACTGGAGCCTTCAGAAATAAAGACCTAAAGAAACAGGGAAAAGTGCATATTTTTATGGAGAGTCATGCAGAAACATGATTGGAGGGGCAGAAGGGTGTGATCTAATGGTAATAAACTTGGGGGGGACTTAGCAAGGCCTGTTTGTTCAGATTCTTCCCTGAGTCCCTGTGTCTTCAGAGACAGGGACATTCCTGGCCTCTGGGTCTAGGTCGGACACTCTCTGATGAGGGTCTTGTGAGCTACTTTAGAGGAAGCTCAGCAGATTCTTTTCTGACCTGCTCCAGGGGAGAAGGACAGGAGAAAGTCAGAGAGACCTTCCTGCTTCTGCTGTTTTCTCCAATGCCATATTTTGGAGGGGTATGTCCTGAACCCCGTCACCTGAAACCAAAAGAGAGGTCGGAGGACCTTGGACTGTGAAAAATCATTCCAGTACTAACATCAGCCAGTCCTGTTGCTAGGAGCCGTAAGAATCTGTTTTCAGAGAAGGTATTGGTGAAGTCAGTTGATGTAAGATTGTTTCCTTACTGTGCCGCTTTTTATTTCTTTTAATAACTCGGCGTTGGTGAGACAAGGAAGTAAGCTCCCTCCCTTCCAGAGGAAGTGACTGCCCGGGCACCTGGCACCAGGCAGAGCATGAGGACCCATGGTCTGATCTCCAGGCAGTGGACTGCACTAATCCCACGGCCCTGGCCAGACTGGCTGTTCCCTGGCACTGCAAAGACACCCGTGACTTAGCGACCTCTGTGCCTTTCTATATGCTGCTTCTCCTGCCTGGAACGCTGTCCTTACTCTTTTTGCCCTAGCTGAGTATTGAACATCTTGCAAGGCCTGATTCACACTTTGATCTGCTCTGCAAAGTTCCCCTTGACCATCTCAGCCCATAGCAGTTTCTTCCTCTCTGATAATCTACAGAACGTGGCTCACTCTGAATGTATGTAGTGTCATGTATCTGCCACATCTGTAGGTGTATAGGCATCTGTCCATCTGTCTGTCGATGTGATAGCAAGCTTCTGAAGAACAGGGATGTTTTGCACGTGTCGGGGTACTCACAGATATTTACTCGTGGACTGATTGATTTGCTTGATTTGCTCTTTATTCCAAGAAGGTGATATTTTAAAAGTAACGTATTTGCTCTGTTTCTTTCTATACAGCTGTCCCCAAATCTTGCACTCTCAGAAGCTGTGGGAAAAGACAGAAAGCTGAGACCAAAAGTCTCATTTCCTGTTTTATAGTTGCCTTATTATTCAACACAGATGTGTCCAGTTTCCGTTTACAACCGATAGTGATTAAATTTTGAGTTCCGCTGCCCGTGACAGGGCACCACAGGTGAAAGCTGTGACCTGAGGGCCATCTGTCTGATTTTAAGGACTGCCCTCCTGCGGCACAGATTTACTTTGTGTTTTTGCTTTTTCATGAAAACAGAAACAAAAACACAGCATAGCACAGTCATTTAGAAGGTAAAACATTGTTCAGAAGCTGAAAAAGGAGGTGTGTCCGGGAAAGTCACGGCTGCAGATCCCGACTCTTCAGGGCACCGTTGTGAAATGTGGCCCTCCACAGTTACCTGTCCCCACAGAGGGTGACACGTGCTCTCCCTGTCTCAGATGATGATGAGAAACATGCTATGCAGCCTTCGCCGTGCCCTCTGTTCGTCCTTTAGTCATAGGTGATTCGAATATCTAGCCCTCTAAATCAAGGTTTGCACATGACATAGAGTTTATTGTTTTACCCATTTTTAAGTGTACCCTTCAGTGGTATTATGTACATTCACGTTGTTGTCTAGGTTCGCTCCAACGGTGCTTAAAGCATTTTTTTTAAGATAGGGTCTCACTATGTTGTCCAGGCTGGACTCCAACTCCTGGGCTCACTCGATCCTCCCGCCTTGGCGTCCCGAGTAACTGGGACTACAGGTGCACACCGCCATGCCTGACTCTGGACTTAGAGCATTTTAATGCTGAGAAAAAAATTTTTTTAAACCCAGAGCTTTGCCACTGATCAGCCTTGGGCAAATCACTTCTTCCTCTGTTTCATTATCTGTAAAGTAGCAATAGCAATAGTGCCTATGTCGTGGGGTTCTCGTAAGAATGAATGAAAAGCACACCTGTAAAGCCCTAGCACGGAGTTCTGGCAGGTAGAATGTGTTATCCATCATAGTTAATCGTAGTCTTCAAGCCAAACAGGTAAAATTAAAATAGTTTTCTGGGCCGGGCACGGTGGCTCACGCCTGTAATCCTAGCACTCTGGGAGGCCGAGGCGGGCGGATTGTTTGAACTCAGGAGTTCGAGACCAGCCTGAGCAAGAGCGAGACCCCGTCTCTACTAAAAATAGAAAGAAATTATATGGACAGCTAAAAAATATAGAGAGATAATTAGCCGGGCATAGTGGCGCATGCCTGTAGTCCTAGCTACTCGGGAGGCTGAGGCAGAAGTATTGCTTGAGCCCAGGAGTTTGAGGTTGCTGTGAGCTAGGCTGATGCCAGAGCACTCACTCTAGCCCGGGCAACAGAGTGAGACTGTCTCAAAAAAATAAAAAATAAATAAAAAATAAAAAAATAAAATAAAATAGTTTTCCGCACCCTATATTATAATCACACTCACAATATACTGTCCTTTCAGAGAACAAGTAAAAAGGTCTTGAAAGAAACATATTAAAAGAAAACTTCTTTTTAATAAGAATTATCAAAGACATTGTACTTGTTTCCCCTATTTAAGTTAACAAATCACCATTTTCGTGCATTCTATTTCTAGTAGATACCATAAATCTACATTTTATTTGCCTACAGTTTGCTTCCTTTCTGTCCAGTACACTGGGTTCTCAAACTTCAGTGTGCATAAAAATCATCCAGGAAGCATACTGGAATGCATATTTCCAGGCCTTGCCCCAGAGATTCCAGTTAAGTAAGTTGGGAGCCCAGGAACATGTATTTTTCTGAGCACCAAGGATCATACTTGGAGAAATACTCCTATGGTATAAACAAACATTTGTGTCTAGGTTCAGGAGGGTCCTTAATGTACTCACTGTGTTCCTAAGATGTTATTTTCTACTTTTAGTATATTTTTCATGCGTTATTTTATAAAACCCTATGTTACATAAAAATCCTGAACACTATGACAGTGGTAACTCATAACATTCACTTTGCATATGGGTACCTCAGCTGTACTGATTATGTAAAAGTTAGTCCTGAGTGCTAATGATTTTTTGGAAACTCACACACTGTTTATTTTTAGCCGTCTCACTGATATTCAGTATTAACAAGGCATGATATTAATGCCGGGTCATGTGATACTAATTAATACAAACCACACTTAGAGACCATGTGTCCATTTTTGAGTACTTTTAAACCACAGTCTTCCCTGCTTTGTTTGGGCATTTCTCTTTCTAGAAATGCCCTTTCTACTTCTGTCGGGCTCAGAAGTTGCCAAGTAGCAAACTTTGTGTTGTGATTGACCCACGCAGTTTTTAAAAAATAGAAGAAGTTGCCAACATTTATAAAAATCCAGATTTCAGGCTTTGCTTTGTAAGCCAGAATCTCTAGTCCACAAGGCCTTAGGGCCCCCATAGCATCCACCAGTGGGAGCAGTTCCCCTGGGACATGGGACATGGGACATGGAACATGGGACATGGGGCATGGGTTCCACCTTCATTCCAGCCCCAGGCTCTTCCCAGCGCATGAGGGGCTCCGAGCCTCCAGGATTTGACACGTATGTTCTAGAATGTGGAATTTAACAGTTAAATGACATCGTATTTTTTGCTAGTGTTTTCTATCTTACATCTCCTCATTCATTGGGCACTATGAAAGGGAGGGGAGGTTTTACTCCGGCCTCAGTGACACCATAATCCGCACTCGACAAGGCCCTGATGGTGTGGTTTCATGTTCATGTCACACCTGTCCATCTTCTCTCTCCAGCAAGACCATGCGTTCCTTGCAGTGTCTAGCATGGTAATGAACACTTACTGATCTGATCTTTTAACATTTTATTTAGAATTTCTACTTGAATAACAAAGGGAAAAAAGAAGGCAAGGAAACCAATGAGAAAATGAATGCTAAGAACAAGGAATCTTTACTTGAGGTAAGCTGAATTTTGCAGAGTGGAAGAAAAGAGAAGGATTTTTTTTTTGCTGTATCTATTTGTAAGTTACTTGCTTCCCAGAACAATGGGAAAGTCTGAGACATGCACTGAAATGTTAAGTTGGGGGTTTAAAATCAAATTATTACTAAATTATAGCTATTTAGATGATTCAGCTTGTTGTGATTTACTGTACAGATAGATGTCTGTGATGATCACTACTGGGGCGTGTTCCAGAAGTTTATTTGCAATTGATTTTTTGAAAACTCCTAATGACTTTTCACATAATGACTATGCTAAAAATCGAAGCTCTGTTCCCAGCACATAAGGCGAGTGAAATGAGTGCGGAGCCATAACCAGATCTTACTTGTCGGGGACAGTGTGTGGACCCTCTCTTGAGTTAGTAGATTTTGGACTTTTGCAAACCAGAAGACCTGCTGATGCCTAAGCCGGTGTTCCCACCTGGGGCCAGTTGGCAGGCGCTGAAGGGCGCCCTCTCGCGTTCACTAAGGTCCTGCCCGACGCTGCCGGGATCTCAGTCCTGCACCGGATGAAGCAGGTGTCAGGACCTGCAGCTAGTCCCAAGACCCTGAGCTCATGTCACAGCTTCTGCTTCCTGGGACCATGAGCACAGTGGGCATTTCTGGGAGGCCCAACAGTGTAGTCCTTGTTACAGAACTTGAGCAGTGCTTTGAGGTTGGATGAGAAAGAAAATGCAAAGCATGTTGTGCTTTAAAAAATCAGCATTACCCTTCTGTCTAATTTGGGCCAAGAATCTGCTTGAATTTAAGAGATTATTGCTAGGACAACCAATACTGGCTAATTTTGGGGGGAAATTGGGGCAAATTTGAACAAAAATGTTTTCCAGTTCTACTACGTATAAATTTACTTAGAAGATGCAAAATTCAGTTGTTTTGCATTTATGAGACTAAATGGGAGAATGTTGAGAGTTATGAAAAGAAATCAAAAACTAAGTTTGAGCATTTGAACTGTCATACAGAATAATATGTAATCTTCTATTGCTTTTTAAAAGGAATTTATTAAGAAATATAATTCTATGCAAGTTTTGAGATTTGAAAATCTCTATCTAGAAGATGTGCTGAGTCACTTTTCTGATACCGTAGTATTAATAATTGCCTCTGTCATTCTTTGAAAACTATGCCAATAAGATATTAACTTATTTTATATTTTATTATATATTATAATTTTGCTATAATACTTACCAGCAATAAAATAGTAATTATTTTTTACTTATCAGGAAAGGCTACTGTGCCTGTTTGTTTAAATGTGAACAAGAGTGTGTGCTTTATGTCATCGGAATCTCAATTTCAGGAAAGTTTCTGTGGAACGTCTATCATTGTACCAGAACTCGAAGGAGCTCTCTATCTGAAAGAAGATGGAAAGAAATCCTGGAAAAGACGCTATTTCCTTTTACGGGCTTCTGGAATTTATTATGTACCCAAAGGAAAGACTAAGGTCAGAGAGAAAAAGCAAAAAATAAAAAATAAAAAATCACTTTAGCAATAAAGCATTTCACGAAAGTGAAACTAAAGAAATACTGAGGGGGCAGTTTCAATACACGCTGTCGCTCTAGGATCTGTGGAACTGAAACGTTTAGAGAAATACATACCCGATTTACTGAATTACTGAAACCCTTTTCCATTTTTTCCATAGCTCTCTCTTAAAAATAAAAGAATTTTACTATTTTAAAATGAGATTTCAAAAATTATGCCAAAAGCACTTTTCTAGAGATTATTTTGTTACTTTACGTATCCATTTCTGAGGATGTTTTTTTCCCCTGTGTTTACACTCTTCTATAATCATTGCAGTAAAACTTCTTCTACCTGGAATCATAGAGGTATTAGAAGTCTTGATAACATCTTCATTGAGATTTTAGCCTTTATCCTCCGAACATGTGAATCATTCTCCGAGGTGTACTACATGCATTTCCTGCCTAATTTGACAGAATATTTTAGACATCAGTTAACTTAGTGATTTGGGATTATTGCCTCAAATCTCCAAGGATATCTTAAATTCTTCTTTGAAATGTAATTTTAACTGTCATTCCGACCATTAGGTTTTTCTAAGACCTTTCTCGAACTCCTGACCTCAAGCGATCCTCCCACCTCGGCCTCCCAAGAGTGCTAGTATTACAGGCCTGAGCCACCGTGCTGGGCTCTAAGACTTTTCTTAGAGGGTTGTGACGTTTCCACCTTTTGTTCGCCTTTAAAGAGCCTTAGGATGTATCTTTTATCCGTGTCTGGGGTGAGCCAAAGCGTTTTGCCTTTCCTTCAGAATGCAGGGCGCCACCAAACGGCGTATTTGTGGATTGCATGCTTCCTCTGATACGCCTAACCCACGTTTCCAAGCAGGGGAAGACGTGGCGGGCATCCAGGTCGCCCCCTCTAGAAAGGAGACTGTGTCATCCCTGTGGGAAGGCAGGAGGGGCATGGTGGGTAGCTCCGGCCCAGGGCAGCAGCTGTTCTCCTTCTCCTCTTTGACGCTGGTCTCAGTCTTAGATCTGATGCTTTCCCTCCTGTCACACTGGGCACCTAACAACTGACCTACAAATCATTTGTTTTATTTTAGAAATTTTACATCTTGGGCATTTAAATACAAGTGAGACATATAAATAAACCGATAACAAACAATCCACTGAATGGTAAAAATTAAAAGTGTTCTCATTAGAGTTGGACAAGGAAACCTCTCACTGCTGCCACTAACATTGGGATGGAGGCACTAGACAGTAAGTCAAGGAAAAGAATAAGTATAGTTATTGGAAAAGAAGAGGCAAAAACTCTCATTTTTCACAGGTGGCATGATTATCTATCTACCCAATACTCAACTGAAAACCTATTAGGACCAAATAAATTATTTTCATTTATACAAATAACATGCAAATTAAAATATAATGCAAAAGATTTCATACGTAGTGAAAACAAAAAGAAATGCAAAGCACCTAACAATGAACTTAAGAAATGTTCAAGACTGATATGGCATAAAATGCAAAATTTAAGAAAGGAAGTGAAGTAGAACTGAATAAATGGAAATGTACTGTGTTGCTGGTTGAAAGGTATTGACTCTCAACATTTTTCTATAATATAAAGTCAATGCAATCCAAATAAAAATTTCAGTAGGATTCTTTTTACTTGAAGTTCACAAACTGATTCTAAATTTCATCAGAAAAAGACACTTCCAGGCTGGGCATGGTGGTTCACAGCTGTAATCCCAGCACTTTGGGAGGCTGCGGAGGGAGAATCACTGGAGGCCAGGAGTTCAAGACCAGCCTGGACAACACAGTGAGACCCTATTTCTATAAAAGAAAAAAAAAGAAAGAAAAAGACGCTTCTGAAATACCAAAATAGATCCCCCCAAAATTGTGAAGAACATTGAGGTAGATGTCAGAGAAATGTAAATTAAACAGTGAGGTATTTCCTCCATGAGATTGATAAAATAAACAATATTGATAATCACATTTTGGCAGGAATAGGTAAAAAAAAAGGAGGGGGCACTGTCACGCATAGGAGGTCGGAATGTAAACTGGCACTGCCAGCTGGGGGACAATTTAGCAAAACCTGTGCATACATAAAGAGGGAATAAATACACTTTCAAATGGCAACTGCACTCTTGGCAAATCTGTCCCACTGAAATATTTGCTCTTGTGCACAGTATTTCTTGTAATAGCAAAATACTGAAATAACCTTTAATCATCTATAGAAGAACGGTGAAATAAATTGTTACACCTATACAGTGGAACACTATGCAGCCATAGAATGAATGTCATATGTCCATCCACGTGTCCTGACATAGAAAGACCCCAAGATACAACGTTAAGAAAAAGTGACTGGATATGATAGCTCACACCTGTTATCCCAGCACATTGGGAGGCCAAGGTGGGAGGATCGCTTGAGACCAGGAGTTTGAGACCAGCCTGTGCAACATAGTGAGACTTAGTCTCTACAAAAGGTTTAAAAATTAGCCAGGCCTGGTGGCACACGCCAGTGGTCCCAGCTACTCAGAAGGCTTAGGTGGGAGGATCCCTTGAGCCCAGGAGTTCGAGGCTACAGTGAGCTATGATGCCACTGCACTCCAGCCTGGGTGACAGAGTCAGACTTTGTCTCAATGAATAAATAAGTAAATAAATAAGAAAAAGAATAAGTCACGGAACAGTGTAGTAAAATCTCATTCATGTTTTGAAAATTGCGTAAGTATTTGCATATAAGTGGGTATATCTACACATACATGTGTTCATAAATGTTTACCCAAAAACATCTGGAGGAATACTACCAAACTATTAACTATGGTACCTCTGGAGAAAAGAGTGGAATAAGAAAAAGGGGTGATGAAGGAACATGTGCATTTATTTTACACGTATTTTTTAATTGTTACAAGTATGCATTATTTTTCTAATTGCAACTTAGGAAATCCAGAAGGAAATATCTTTTAAGATAAAAATGCACAGCTATATAAAAAGGAATAATTGTACACTAAGGTGTGACAATTCTGCTCTTTATTCTCTAACTAGATAAAGAAGTATAGAATGTGAAAGAAAAAAAGAGCGTCATGGAACAAATTTGTAATTGCAGTGTAACCAAATATGTAGATTAGAGGTTGCAGTCTTCACAACGCACATTATCCATGGAGGAGAGGTCTCCGTTTCCATGGCAACATGCCTGCAGTAAAAAGAAAACAGGAAAGAGATCCATTTGCTCAGGAAGTGCATGAAGTGTGTGCTAATTTACTGAGCCTCGAATTTACCTCTCATTGTTCACCCTGTGGGGGGACTTTTTTTTTTAATGCCCAATCACAAAATCCATCACTGACTTAGGATGGCAAAAGCCAAAATGAAATTTCTGCCAAGGTGGTCGCCTTGTTCGACTGCATCAGCCAGTTCTGACTCTGGGAGTCCGGGCAGGCACTAGAACAGCGGTACAATCTTTCGCTGCTTTTCCGGGCCAGCGGCACCCTGTTTTGCCTTGGTTGCACACTTTTTTTTAATTGACAAATAATTGTACATATTCACGGGATACGTAGTGATGTTTTGATACAACACATATAATGTGTAGTTATCAGATCAGGATAATTAGCATATCCATCATCTCAAAAACGTATCATTACTTTGGGTTGGCAACGTTCAATATCTTTCACCTCTCAAAATGCAGGCTTGGCTTTTAGAAAATTCTGTATGGTCATTGTTTATATAAATTACCTAAAAGTCAGTATTTTCCCTATTAAAATGTAATCCTTAGTTGCGCCATCAGAAACAACCTTGGGACATTATTAACTATCATCTCAGTTGAGCTTGTGTCTTCCCTCTCTTGCAGACGTCTCGAGATCTGGCGTGTTTTATACAGTTTGAAAATGTCAATATTTACTACGGGATTCAGTGTAAAATGAAATATAAAGCGCCCACTGACTACTGCTTTGTCTTAAAGGTATGTTGTAAGAAATCCTTCATTTAGATTTGTAAGCAATTCGAGGTAATATTTTCTTTTAAGGAAAAAATGCTAAATGCTATAGAGTTATCCACAAATGTACCATAAAAAAATTTTTTTAAACCAAAATATGAGCAGGGAAAACATTTCTATTAGTTTGGGTCATTTTTCCCCAATGCCTGTATCTGAGCCTAAAACTTTAATCTGTTGGGGTCTTCATCAGTTCTGAAAATAAATGTTCCACATTTGGAATATATTAATGTATAATTTTTTTGATAAAACTGAGAAAAGTTCTCAGTTCTTTATTGATTGGACTCATTCCACTGTAAGAAGTTTTTAGAAATTGGAAACTTGCCAAGATTTTCTAGAAAAAAATGTAGAAAGTAGCAAAAAAAAAAAATCTTTTTAAAAAAGGTACTGGATTATGAAACTTTTTAAAGGCATGTATTGTCAAAAGGCAATATGCATTGTCATGTGTTTGATATGGTTTATATTTTTTAAGACTAGAATCTCAGATCAGTAGATGTGTTAGTAGAACCACAGATGTGATGTATTGAGGGTCTCTATGTCTACAGACCTTTGGGACTAGGACTATGGTAAGTTTTGCTTTGTATTTGTTCTAAGTCAAATCAATACTTAGGCCAAATCAATCATATTTAATAATTTTGACTCCTGCACAATTCTGTCACTTATTATAATCATCAAATAATAATTGGTTGAAATTATCGGCTTCGTTGAGGCCTGGGGATACATTGTGTAGTTCTCACTCAGCCATCCTAATTCTCTGTTTCATTACGAAGCATCCACGTTTAGTTATTTACACTCTATTAGCTCAGCCAGCCTGACACTCCCCCGTGGCTCTCTACCAAGGGCATTTTGCCCCCAGGGGACATCTGGCAAATGTCTAGAGACATTTTTGATTGTCATATCTTGGGGGCACAGAGCAGGTGCTACTCTCTGGCCAGATGTGCGGCTCGTCCCCAGCAGTGGACAAGACAAACCCAACACCAAAGGACTCTCTGGCCCCAGATGCCAACAGTGCTCCTGTTGAGAAAATAGCCCTCAACAAGAAGAGCCCAGAATAATGGCCCCTGAAGAAAGGGAGAGAGCTGGATTCCTTCACTCATTCATTCATTGTTTCATTCACTGAACATTTGTTGAATGACAACTGTCTTCTAGGCACTGTTCCAGGTACTAGGAATATAGCAGTGAACAAAGCACGCGATGATCCCCATCCTCAGGGAGTTTACATTCAACGTGAGGGAAATGTGACAAACATGTGATGTGACGTCGGGGAATAATAAGGCCGTGGGTCAGTGTGAAGTGGGGTAGTGGACAGAGCATCCCAGGGGCTGGGGCTTCTTTGGATGGGGTAGTCACAGAAAGGCTCTCCAAGGGAGTGACATTTGACAAAATATGTGAAGTGAGGAAGCAAGAATTAGCTGGGGGGAGAATCTTCCAGGAACAAGAACAGTAAGTGCAAAGGTCCTGGGGTAGGAGGTTTGTTTGGTGAGAAGGAAGAGAGAGGTGAGGAGGATGCCCTGCCTGCTTCTGGTTCTTGCATCTCCTTGTCTGTTCCTGGTATAAGAAAGATAAGAATAATGGCAAACATTTATATAGCATTTAGTTTATAGATGTGGAACGTGTGCACAGAGACTCCCCAGCCAATAAGTGGTGGAGTCAGGATGAGAACACAGGCAGTGTGACTTACAGGCCATTCTCGTACACTGTTCCTTGGGCCAACATAGATCTGGACACGAAGCATCTTCTACCACCCTGCTCCTCCCACGTTGCCCCCTGCCCTTGAATCATGTCTCCATCTGCCCCTGTGGCCCTTGTTTGAGATATTAGTAAAATGGAAGTTCTAATTTCTGTGTGGGCATTCCAGCACACTTCATCCCTGAAGCACTGGCCACGCTTCTTAAACTGGGAGAAGGTGGTTTTGGAGAGAGTTTCTGAAGTGCTGGTCAGTAAACTGGCTGAATCAGTGTCATTGGAGGCTTGTTAAAAATGCGGGTTCCCAGGCCCTGGACCACTGAATCAAAATGTTTAAGGAGGAGGCCCAAGAATCTTTATTTTTCCTGAACACAGTCAAGTTTTGCACTCAGAGTGTTAGAATGTATCCTCACTCTAACCACCAGTAGTCAGGGCTTAGCTGGTGTTGAAATACCCTTCAGAGTGGGCAGTTGGGACAAAAGTCTAGCAGAAGGGAGCAAAGGCCAAACCCCAGGGCTGGGGGCCGGGGGCCAGAGCAGGGATGTCTGTGAAGAGAAGGACAAGGTCTCAAATGAGAGGATCGGGGTTTAGACACAGTGAATGGGGCAGGGACCCAGTTTCTTGGACTGGCGCACAAGTTTGGGACTAGATCATAGAATCATGGCAGGAGTTGAACTACCTGACCTGAGACACAAGGCGATCCTGGGATGCACCAAGAACAGCAGTGCTGGGTCCCAGGGTATTGAACTAGAACTTCTAAACTCCCTCTCATCCGAGGCCTGTGTCTTCAGGAGAGAGCTGAGGGCCTTCCCAAAGGAGAGAGAGGGCCCAGAGGTGGAGAAATCGGCAGGGCCGATGGCTCTGGAAACAAGACTCATGAGCAATGCTAGCAGAACGTGCCTTTCCTTTTCCAAAACATTGGGAATTTTTATTAATTTGCTCAGTAAAAGGATCTGTTATGGTTTGGAGAACCTAATTTGTTTATGAGCCTTTCGGTCACTTATTTCCCTTTCTGCCCACTATTTAAACAAAAACAAAAGCTCTTCATATTCAAATATTTCATTAGCGTGAGCCAATTTCCCGAATGCAAAGAGCGTGTGCGTAGATTGCAGGAGGGATTCAGGATACCCGGAGACGTGTTGAGAGACTGTGTGATTCCGTGGACACACACTGACTGTTAGGTCCAGGCCAGACTTTCTCATCAGTAGGGGCCTGATGAGTACGACAGTCCATGCGGGATGCTGTCGGAAAGACTGGAGTTGGAGTGCTGGCCTTGTCACCTACTACTAACTAGGTCACTACTGAGGCTCTACGCCTCATTGCCTCATTGTCAAAGTGGAGATCACAGTACCCAACCCTTCTTGTGAGGATTAAATAAAATATGCTGACAAAATCATTAGTGCAATGTCTAGAAACATAACAGCACTCAATAAGTGGTAGTTATTATGACGGCACTCTAGTATTAAATATTTTTCTTATTAGCCAGTCGTTCTCAAACTTTAGTACACATCAGAATAACTTAGGGGATTGCTAAGACACAGATTGCTGGGCCCCCAGAGTTTCTGACTCAGTAAATGGGATCAGGCCCAGGAATTTGCTTTTCTTTTCCTTTTTACTTAACTTTTTAAACTGACACACAAATTGTACACATTTATAGGGCACAATGTGATATTTTGATACATGCATGGATTGTATGATGCTCAAATCATGGTAATTAGCATATCCATCACCTTCAATATTTCTCATTTCTTTGTGTTGGAGACATTCAAAGTCCTCTCTTCTACCTATTTGAAATATACAATGCATTATTAATAACTGCAGTCACCCTACTGTGAAAAACTGTAGTCACCTTACTATGCAGCAGAGTATCAGAGTTGACTCCTGACTGTGACATTGTACCCACTGGCCAACTTCTCCCCATCTCTGCCTCCCCCCTGCTCTTCCCAGCCTTTGGTAACCACTGTTCTCCTCTCAGCTTCTAGGAGATCAGTTTTTTCGGCTTTCACATTCGAGTGAGATCATGCGATATTTGTCTTTCCATGCCTGGCTTATTTCACTCAACAGGATGTCCTCCAGGCTCATCCATATGGTTGCAAATGACAGGATTTCATCCTTTTTTATG
Organism: Varecia variegata; assembly: GCA_028533085.1. Taxonomy (NCBI): domain Eukaryota; kingdom Metazoa; phylum Chordata; class Mammalia; order Primates; family Lemuridae; genus Varecia; species Varecia variegata. The sequence continues at coordinate 17,393,962 of CM052453.1, forward strand.
GCTGAATAATATAATGTGTGTATCTATACCACATTTTCTTTATCCATTCATCCATTGATGAGCATTTAGGTTGATTCCGTGTCTTAGCTGTTGTGAACAGTGCTGCAATAAACAGGGGAGTGCAGGTGTCTCTTCAACATACCGATTTCACGTCCTTTGGTTATATATCCAGTAGTGGAATTGCTGGGTCAGATGGTACATCTGTTTTTAACTTTTTGAGGAACCTCCATGCTGTTTCCCATAATGGCTGTACTAATTTACATTTCCACCAACATGTAAGAGTTCCCCTTCCTCCACTTCCCCACCAGCATTTGTTAGTTTTTGTCTTTTTGACAATAGCGATTCTAACTGGGATGAGGTGGTATCTCATTGTGGTTTTGATTCGCATTTTCCTCATGGTTAGTGATATTGAGCATTTTTTAATATTTCTATC
>CM052453.1:17394894-17423354 GCA_028533085.1 Varecia variegata
CCCCTGCCTTGAGTGTGGCAGCCAGCCTCCCGACCTGGGTCCAGCTTTTGCACCCCTGGGAAGCGGTTGACCCATTCTTGGGTACAGCCATAGACATCACCTTGTTCATCTGCCCAGTGGGGTTTTTCAATAGCGGGGAGTATAGAAACAGGGACCTTTCCGGTGCTCTGAGAATCAACGGTTGACTTTCACATAAGATATTTCAGATATTTACTCATGGAGATCATTGCAAGCTCAGAGTGCAGTTAAGAAACACAAGATCTTGGGCGAGGGTGGTGGCATACACCTATAGTCGCAGCTACTTGGGAGGCTGGGGCAGGAGGATCCCTTGAGCCCAGGAGTTTGAGGCTGCTGTGAGCTATGAGAACCCCTTCACTCCAGCCTGGAAGACAGAGCAAGACCTGGTCTTGGGGGAAAAAAAACAGAAAAGAAACAGAAAATGGAATGTACGCTAGGATTAGGTAAAGACACATACAATCAGAATTGTATGGCTAAAGCTCTCTAATGTGTGGGTAAAAGGATTAATGAACTCTGCTCATCTGGAAAATTATAGAACATGGGAAAAAACAATTTGTGGATGTTTTTAATCGAAATACACCAAAGAACCAACTTGGTAGTCGTGGAATATTCTTTTTTCTGAATGTGTATATTGCAGTTAAGTGTAGAATTTGGGATAAATGGATTCCTTTCTCTTCCCCATTGTGTCCCCTCTCTAGTATGGGAAGACACTCTATGACAACTACCAGCGGGCCATGGCGAGGGCTGGCCTTGCCTCTCGGTGGACAAACCTGGGGACTGTCAACGCAGTGACACCAGCCCAGCCTGGCACAGGTACCGAGCAGGAGCAATTCCAACGCGCACTCGAAGCTCAGCGCTCGCGTTCAAAATGCATCCAATACATTCTGTAAAAACAGAACCTTGTAGACACCATTAGAACATGTTCCTGTTCTGATGGTCGGGCTGATCCCCCCCAGCCCCACTACACACACCCCGTATCTGTTTTCTTCTAAGTGACCTTTAACAAAGCATGGACAACTTTTTTCAGGATACGCTTGTGGCCAAGGTGCTGACCTCCCGTTTGCGGGGAGCTAAGGTGACGAGGCAGGTGTTTCTCATCGGAGCACCAATGTTCTATTTGCCGAGGCTCCGCTAGTACCCAGAACCCTTCCCACGCCAAGGGAGAGATCACACCTGGTGTTTCGCCTCGGTGACACTGTGGCTAGAGCCCTGCACCCAGTCTTGGAGGCCACATTGTGAGGGTAGCGTAAGAGCAACTTGTCTGTGTTTTTAAGAAGCGGAGCAGGACGCCGAGGGATGCGGCGGGGACTGTTTCTGGTTCTGACAGCAGCCCTGCAAAGTATAGATCATGACCCCACGCCACAGCGGAGGGCACCGCAGGCGGGAGACGCTGGCATCTGTACCTTCTCCGTGGCCCAGCTGGGAGGCAAACAGATCGTGTTTGTGACAAACAATGGTTGAAAGGACTGGAGCCATTTGCAGCAGAAGAGTTCTGATCACTGTCGTCCAGTGTTAAGGGACGGTCCTGTCAAGGCCAATATATGTGTTCTTTGCGGTTTGAAAGGGTAAAACTGGCTTGAGAGTGTGGAAGTTGCAGTAAGGTACATTTGACCCAACATGTAAAGATACTTTCATTAAAGTCGCTCTCATTGGGCCTCCTGGCTGGGGGTGCAAGGGGGAGAGCCCCAGGGACAGCACCCCTTTCCCGGGCAGCAGCGGCTCCCTGTGCCCTGCCGCCGGCTGAGGTGCTGGGCCTGGGTGAGGATGAGGACGACCTGGAGGTGTTCAGCGAGACAAAACAAAACTAGGGAAGGTGACCGAGCAGATGGCCACTGTGGCCAGCTGAGATCGGGGCTGAGGAGGCATTCAACATGGCTGGGATGGAGAAGGCGGCGGCCTTGGCCTGTGCTGTCAGAGCTGTAGAGACACCGCTGGACATGAACTCCTTCAGCCCCATGATGCCAACGTCCCCGTTGTCAATGACAAACCAAATCAAGTTTGAAGACGAGCCGGATTTAGAGGATCTCCTCATCACGGTTGACGAACCCGAAAGCCATGTGACTACCATGGACACTTTCCTCACTCATAGGATGATCACTGAGACATCTCGCGGGAATTGGACTCCAGGGCATTTGAAGTTAGGGGACGTCATGAAGATTTCCTTTGGTCGAAGGGACAGCTTGAAGACGCGCACCCCACTCTGATGACTCCACCACCGCCAGGGAAGCTGACAGTAAGAGAAGCGGTAGACGCGTTAATGAGGACTTCACTGGGACACGCAGGGAGGCGTTACAGAAAGTTTTGAACCGAACTGCTGATCATCCAGCTCCAACATTTAGTGGCGACTTCACAGTCTTTGTCACTGCACAAGCTGGGGAACTGTCATCTCACAAGACGCAAGGGCCGGACTGCCGAGCTGTTGCCTCCTCGATGAGAGGAGTTAAAACTGCCCAGAGTTGTCCATGGAAATGAATAACTTTATTGAAATATTTAGCCAGAAAATAAATTTGATGGATGAGATATCTCAGAGAATTTGCAAGGAAGTCCTCCACCTTGGGGGGAAAGGCCACTTGAAGTTCCTGAACTGTCAGGTGTCCCCTTCCCAAGATGTGGCCACTCTTTGGGACAAGGTGTTCTGGTGTCATCTGTAGCAGATCTCCCAGGACACCAGCCTCCTCTCCTGGGCTCATTCTGGGACAGATACTCAAGCTCAAGTCTCACTCACTGACAAGGGAAATGTGCCCAGTTTCTTCCTCTGGGCTGTTTCTAGAAATCAGCATATGCCAAATCTCTTCTAAATCCAGCATTCCTAGGCAGACTCGCTGAAGGTCATTAAAGGAATTTAATGAAGGTCATTAAATGGTCTTGAACTGGTCCCTGTATGTGGCCTCCACCCAGGACATCAAAATTAATTATGATTCATACCTTATGATTGGGTGCTTACTTCTTAAATTCGGTGGGGAACTCATCTGACATCCCCTTTTGTGTAGACATAGTCTCATGTCTAGAAGAGAAAAATTCAGAATCTTATGTAAGTATGATTCATGTTTTGTTTTGTTTCCTTGACAACCTATTTTTCGTAGACATCTAATTTTTTTTAAGACTCTGGATTGACATTGACAGACACTGTCTGACCCAGGGAAAAACTGTAAGGTTCTAAGTTCTTTGATTTTGGGGAACTCAAAATCCTAAGTATAGTGCTTTTTTTAAGTTCTCTGAGTCATTCTAGCAAATAATTAAACATGAAGGGGTCCTAGGAACCCCTGAATTTGAAGAGAGCTGATAAGTGCCGGTGGCCTGGGGACCCCACTGTGGCAGGCTTCAGAAGTGGAGGCCAACTTATAGAGGCTGAGCCCTGGAATCTGCGGAGTCTGACACTAACTGCAGGTGGTTAACATCGGAATTGAATGACAGTCCACCCACGTGGGGTGGAAACAGAGCACCCTCCCAGCCAGGCCTTGGCTCTGCCATGTCGTTGTGGAGTTGGCCATTCTGTGAGACAGCACTACGATAGGACACCCAGGGACCCCACGCCCAGCCAAGGGCACCCGCCTGTGAATTTCCCAAGAGAAGGAGATACAGAAACGAGGAACCATGGCACATGAAATTCTAAGTGACGATTCGCTGGGCCGGTGGCCATAACTCCCAACTCACGGCTCTCTGGTAGGACGGCCAAGAGTAACGTGGCTTGAACTCAAAGCATGAAGTGGACATCTCTGTCCCCAAGTCTCAGTTCTCACACCAGCCCCAGCCAGGTGCGGATATGACAGCAGTGACTTCAAGAAAAGGAGGGAGGAAAGAAGAGAGAGAGAGGGAGAAGGGAGGGAATAAGGAAGAAAGGAAAGGAAGGAAGTGGTGGCTGTTAAACTAGTAAATCTGGAGGGCAGGAAAGAAAGACGGTGGGAGGCTTCTCCGGGGTGAGCAGAGAGTTGGCGGGTCCCTTTCCCCCTGGAGGGCTCTACGTAACAAGCCACCTGTTGATTCTACCAAAGACCTGTGGACGTCAACCATGACTGGGCCAGTAACACTGCCTGTCAACCCATTTCTCTGGCTCCATGGTTCTCAACCAAGGGTGATTTTGACCCCCAGGGATATGTGGCAATGTCTGGGGACATGTTTGGTTGTCACCCGTCTAGTGTCACCTAGTGGGTAGAGGCTGGGGATGCTGCCTCTCCTACGGGGCACAGGACGGCCCCGCACAGCAAAGAGTTTTCCAGGCCCAAATCTTAATAATATTGAGAAAACCTGTTCCAATCAATGTAGTCTCCTAGTTTCAGATGTTTTTCACGCTCCTGAGACTTCCGATCCCTAACCCTATACCTTCAGCACAAACAAATGGAATCGTGAAACAAGGAACTCCTTTAACTTCTCCCCACTAAACCAGCGACGTACCTGCACCTGCACCCATCCTGACCTGTGCCCCTCTGTCACCTCGTAATGCTTCCACGCATGCTCCGGTCCCCTGCCCTGACACCTGCTGGTGTCCCCCACCCAGAGTCAGCACAGGCTCCACAGGTGCAGGGCATAGTCCAAAGCTGTCCTGACTCCAATGCCAGCCACACTTTGGGGGTCCCCAGGCCACCCCCACTTCTGACCTACTGACTATAAATTTGGGAGTTCCCTTAGTAGACAACAAATTAACCCATGTTCTTGCCGCTACAGAGTCTTATTTAGCACAAATTCTTAGGTTCTGCCACTGCTGCAAGCCCTACAGAGAACACTATGCTGAGGTTTTAAAATAAACATGCTGGGAGGCCTCCCTGCTTCAGTGGGCTTCTAAAGGGGAAACAGACCCTCAATTCAAGCTTTCTTTTCATTTTGCCTTAGCATTTATTGCCACGAGCACCTGCTGTGTGGGATTTGAAACTCTAAAGAGCTGCATCAGTGACTGGCTGGGAAGGAAGTAAAGATGAGCTTGGAAGGGACTGACGTTTATTCTTCTCGGTTATACACGTATATGGACACGTAGGATGGCCATCATTGCATCTTAGGGGTGAAGAAATGACACCATCTGTTAAAATTCAGGTCTTGGCCAGGCACGGTGGTGCACGCCTGTAATCCTGGCACTTTGGGAGGCCGAGGTGGGAGGATTGCTTGAGGTCAGGAGTTTGAGACCAGCCTGAGCAATGCAAGAGTAAAACCCGCATCTCTACTAAAAATAGAAAAAGTAGCCGGGCATGGTGGTGCACACCTGTAGTCCCAGCTCCTTGGGAGGCTCAGGCAAAAGGGTCAGTTGAGCCCAGGAGTCTGAGGTTGCTGTGAGCTATGATGATGCCACTACACTCTAGAAAAAATTCAGTTCTTGCCAGTTCTTGCCAGAGGCTTCAGTTACTGAAGCCTCTATGTCTTCACCTGAATTCATGGCACAAAATCAGCAGGGCTCTTGGGAAGTGTTTAAGGGACCTACGTCCATCCAAGGAGCCCAGGACAAATCCAACCATATGTCCTTCCAACACCCCCTCCCCTCAAAATACAGTTAAGGTGAACTTCAAGAATAGTCCTGGGAGAAGAACGTTCCTTGGGGTCAGAGGAGTCCTTGGCTGACTGCACTTGAACCTCGAGCCGTTTGGGGCACTAGTCAGGGAGCCCCTTCTTCACCCCTAAGAACTGCTCCCCTGAGTCAGTGCCCAGCAGAGTGGACCTTAGGAACCTCACAGGTTGGATCCCAACAAGAACTCAGCTGCGGGGTGCCATGGCGTTCACACTCCGTACCCGAGGGACATGCTGTGAAATCATTTGGGAGGGACTAGAGGTCCCGTCTGTCTGATGCCTTCTTAGCGTTAGTTAGCAGCTTTGCCCACCTCCTCCCCTTCCTCTTCTCCTGCCTTCCCTTCTCTCCGAGTTGAACTAGAGTCCTGGAGAAACGTCAGAAGTAGGGAAGGTCACCGGCTGTGGGGCCACAAACCACATGGGATTGGTTGGTGCGTTCTGCTAGGATTCCCCAGACTGCAGAGGACATGAGGCGGCGATGTTCTCTTACGTGTCCAAAGTGTATGACAAGAAGTCATTTGTTCTGGATAAATGGCGATTTTCTTTCTTTCCTAATAGGGAACAGCCGTGGAGGCTTTTCCAGTACTCATAAAATGACTTTAGCAAATAGCTGTAGCCAAGATTCTTTCAAATTTATAAATGGACACAAGCATCCTTTTCTTTTTATTCCGAAATAATTTCAAACATACAGAAAAGCTACAAGACTAGTGCAAAGAACTCCGGTGTACCCTTGACCCAGATCGCCAATGATGACCATTTTGCCACATCTCTTTTGTCATTTTCTCTCTCCACACTCCTTTCTATGTATGTTATCCATGTGCATATTTGTTTCTGGACCATTCAGGCGTAGGTGGCGTATGTCACTCTCCTTTGTCCCTTAAATCTCCAGTGTGTATGTATCGGAACTACAGTCTGTATTCCAGTTTTGCCAATCGTCTCAATGTTGCCCTTGAACACAATGAATTCTTCCTGGCACAGCTTCAGTCCAAGATCGTGTGTCGCATTTAGTCGTCTTGTTTCTGTAGTCTGCTGTCATCTCAGCCTTTGTCTATCAAGACATTCGCCTTTCTTCACGAATAAGGGCCATTTATAGAATGTCCCTCAATTTGGATTCGTCTGACATTTCCTCCTAATTCTTCAGGTTATGCACTTTGGGCCAACATGAGTGCTGCCGTGCCCTTCTCGGGGTCTCAGAGTAGGAGACGGGCCATGTCTGTCTGCCCCTTATGGGAACACAAAGGATCTCTTTGCTGTCAAAGAACTGTTCCGCCGGCCCCGGGCCAATGTTCCCTGGCATTTTGACCACTTGGCAAAGGTGTTGTCCAGCTTCTCTCCTGAGTAGATTTTTCATTTTATACTTAATCACTATCCGTACTTGGAGACGGTGTGACTATCCTATTCCTCATCAAACTTTCTTCTTTCAAATCTCCTGAAGTCTTTCTCTGAGTTGAGTTGTTACGGAGATCAATGGGTCTTTCAAATTACTGGAAAACTATTTGAAGAACTAAACAGTCAGTTCATAAATATTTGACAGAATAGCTGGTACTGAGCCTGGCTAAAGCCATCTCGCATCCACCTCCGGGGCTGGGCTGGGTGGCAGTTCAGTCACAGGAGAAATGGCCCCAGTGCGTGGACAGGTGACCGTCCTCTCTGCGACACCCCTCTAAGGAGCCACGGAAATCAACGTACAGCTTCTGCCATCTCATTCTCTCAAAACTGTAAACCCTCCAAGAATCACACTTTTGTAGAAAAAGGACAAATTAAAAAGGCAGGAAAATAAAACAAATGCATATCAGAATTTGGAGGGGAAAGAACACATCTAATTCCAGGGCACACTGGGGTTGTGTGAATCTCTCCCAACTCTATTGTCTCTGTGTCCAAAGTACTTTTAGTTGAGGGTAACGTTCAAAAGTTGTTCCTGTACTCAGCGTGGTATGAAACCAGATAAATACATTTCAGATAAATCAACAACAGGAATTTAAAAAAAAATAGGTTTTTAAGGTTTATTCTCCAATTACCAAAAAGTTTTTAAAAGCAGATCAGACTATTCTCTCTAGGGTCGCAGCTAATCCAGATCTTCCTCTGGAGGCTTTATTGAATACAGTAGTCACTTTCCCGAATCTTCTGCCGAATCTCATATAAAGTTTAGCCATAGAACCTCAGATTTTTCATAAGCCCTTGTACCACCACACCATGCCCGTGAATCCCTTTCTTTTGCTACAGAGACAGAACTGCTTTGTATCTGCAGGTTCATTTGCAAGAATGTTGAAAATGATCTGCTCACTCTTTTCTCCCTTCTTCCCTCTCAGGACTCAAAACGGGCGCCGCCCAGCCCAACGGGCAGGTCCCACGGGCTGTCCCTCCTGCCAGTGCTGTGCTCGAGGAGGCCCAGAGACAGGCCGAAACCGCCAAGGTAAGGCCACAGAGTGGCTGGCACAAACTCTATCAAACTGTCACCTGTAAACCCGTGTTCTCAACCTTGAGCATCATTCCAACAACTGCTCTTTAAAAAAAAGAAAATATGGTTCCAGCGATGAGAAATCACTGTAATTTCATGTAGGAAACTGTTTTATGTTTTTATCTTAAAGTCACATAGACTAGAATCAAAAGTTACCAAGGTTACATTTGTTATTTAAAAAAAAAAAAAGAAAGTTAAAACCAACTGTTATCACACTGCTTTTTCACCGAAGTGATTTTCTCGGTTTAGTCGGGTGATTTCAGCCCCCTCTGAAAGCGGCACAGCTGAGTTTTAAGCCCTGGGGTTTTTTTTGCATGTTTTTTTTTCTGACTATATCAGAGCAACCAGTTAGTTGAAAGCGCTCACTGGGCCCCCAAAGCGGATTCGAAGCCGGCTGAAAGGCTGCACTCGAAAATTGCATTTCAGGTTTCCCCCTCGTGTGGTTCCCCGTGGCTGGGACGGAGGGTCCCGGGGGCGGGGGGGGGCGGACGGCGCGACCTCGCGTGTCAGTGGCGATGCCGCGGCCACGGGGGCCGTCTCGTCCCGCGCAATGACCGCCTTGTCGCCCCGCTGCAGGAGCACAGGCCGGCCCCGGGTGACCACCGCGAGCCGGGGGCGCCCAGGGCCCACCCGCTTCCCAGGGCCAGCCTGCCCCCGCCCCCGCCCGTGCGACGGTCCTCGGACACCGGCTGCGGCCCCGTCCCGCCCCGCCAGGCCAGGGGCGCGGGCGGCGGGGACTTCCCGGCTCCGCCCGACGACTTCCTGCCGCCGCCGCCGCCGCCGCCGCCGCAGCTGGGGGACGCCGAGCTGCCGCCGCCGCCCCCCGAGCTCGCCGACTCGCCCCCCGACTTCGAGCCGCCGCCGCCGCCAGCGTTCGCTGGGGACCCGGGCTCCGCGCTGCCGCCGCCCCCGCCGCCGCCGCCCTCGCTCTGCCCGGAGTCCCCACGGCCGTCCCCCGCGGTCGCCAAGAGGCCACCCATGCCCCCCAAGAGGCACGACAACCCGGGACTCCCCGCCGGGGGAGGAAGCGGGGAGCAAGATTTCATGTCAGACCTCATGAAGGCTCTGCAGAAGAAGAGGGGCAACATGTCCTAAGGGACGTCCAGGGATGTCCTTGTGGCATAGGGACAGTCATCTCTCGCCTCAAGTGCATGTTCTGGTACATTACTGTCGTGACATCTTGGTCATTCTAGATAAAGGTTGGAAGTTTTCAGACTAGAAATGATGTGAAACTTTTCGCTGTTGTGCTCAGGTAGGACACATTCATGACCATTCACCTAACACAGAATTTAGACTATCCGCCTAAATGTACATATCTGTCCTATATTGTCCCCTCCACGTTTAGGTTCATTTATTTTATTATGTTCAGAAGCATCAAATTAATAAAAAATCTTTCCTGAAGCCAGTATTTCTAGAAATGTCATTGCATAAATCTAGTGCGACATCAAACCACTTTAAGAGGATTTTGAGGAATTTTACAGTTAAATGAGACAAAAATCAAAGAGCCATGAAAATAAAACTAAGAAAATCTAAAAGGCCTCTCCAAAGCCAATTAGAAGGAGAAGTGACACGAGTAACAAGACCCTAGGACAAATTGGGCATTACATTTGTCTCTGAGCGAAAACATTACAGGTTGAAGAATATATCTGATTGCCTTTTCCTGTCCCTACATTTTAATTTATGGGATATTTATAGCATTGTAATAATAGAGAATCCAAAAACTATCTCAATAACTATTTTTTGAAATTACTATGTTATTCAACCATTAAAAAAGCAAAATAAAACAGCCTGTGTGCAGGATTGCAATCAGTCAAGCAAGAGATCTCAAAGAAACTGAATATACTCTGCCTGTCATGTTTTCCCTTTTTCCTCTTTCAATTTTCTGAAAATTCTGAGGGTCACAGAGATAGAGATGGAAAATATGTCTAAGATCAACAAGACTTAAGAAGGCACAGAATTTTGAAAACTAGCTTTGAAAGGTCAAGAACATTAGAAAGTTGTGTTTCTCTAATGTGCTCATTATTTTCTCAAGCCTGACAATCTCTTCATGTAAATGCACTTTCAGCTGTTAAATATTTTCATTATTTCTATAAATGTCCATTGAAGGGAAGCATTTCAAAATGCGGAAAGAAATAAAAGAATCCCAGAATAGAAATCACTTAGCTACGTGTGAGCACTGCTTCCCAACTGCCTGTTCAGCAATAAAAAATTTAAAAAAATTAAAATCACCAGTTAATTAGCTTATCATACTAAGTAAATAAACTAAATCAAACAGAAATTCAATCATAAGGCACTATGTTAGGAAAAAACTTCTCAATTTAATCTTCAGTGGCATGAGGTTATTAAGCAGAGGAAGAAATAAAATGGAAGCCTGATAAAATGAAAATTGGATGATAATTATCACTAGAACCAGAGGGATTCAATTCAGCTGCCTCAAATTTCTGGGGAAGTTGCATTATACAAACACAAACCATTATTATCTATTCCACTGTTGGCAGGTGAAGGGCTGTGCCCCTGTTAGACATTGGCCACATGTGTTCTGGTTTCTACCAATAGCACATGCATCATGATTTTGCTTTTCAGAACCCAATTACATATTTATCTCATTAATCTCATCACAGCCTGAGACCCAGATAATAATAGGGATCATGGGGCCCATTTTATACCTGATTAACTTTCGCACAGTTAAGAAAAGGCAAACTAAGATTCCAGACCAGTTATCCTGCGCCCCGCCCACCACACTGCCGCCCCAGAGCCTGTTACGCCAGAGGGAACAAAGCTTGTAATTGGTGCCTCCCTGCAGGTCACAGTCTTCACAAAAGGCACCTTTGTTCTCAGAACACCAACTCAAGGAAACTTTGACCCAAGAGCAGGCAGAAGGTTCTTTGCCAGAAAAGATAAGCTTTGTGCCAGGGCTTGCAAAGGTTACCTGTGGGCAGGAGAGAACGATTTCTGTTCACTTTCCCTTCCATCTCCTTGGTCCTAATCCCAGTGGGACACTTAAACCAGGAGATTTTGTGGAGGTTTAGCGAAGCCTCTGAAACACCTCTCTGCCTGCGAGGGTTTAGTACAGGAGCAAAATAGTTTTACAGACACCTGCTTAATCCTGACACCTGAGCTTCACAACAAGCTCAACTCAGACCAAGGAAAAAAAAACGTATGCCTAAAACCCTGGTGGCTTGTCTTGGGAACCAAGGAGTGATCAGGAAGCCAGGGAGAGCCCCCAGGCTTTCCATTTTGGGTTTGTCTTAAGGTCCTGTGTGTTTTAAGTCACTGGTGTTTGGAGATGCATACAGAAATACTTGTAGAGGAAATGCAACAATGTCTGAATTTTCCTCAAAATAATTGAGGATATGCAAATTATACCTCAATTGAAACAATAACTAGGGATATGGCGGAAGCGTGTGGAGGTGTAGATGAAGCAAGATTGGCCATGTACTGATAATAAGCCCATTAAATAGTAAATTGGATTCATTAAACTACTAGAATTTTCCCTACTTCAGTAAGTTTAAAAATTCATAGTAGAAAAAAAAACCCTCTTGGCGTACAATAAAACTAAATACTTACCGATGGACCCCAAATGCTGAGTACATGGTAAGTGCTAGATTAATATTTACAAGTCTATTTTGATTACAACTGTCATAAGATTTCTTAGTCATTGAGAAAAACTCGTGATTTATTGAAAACACTTTATTATTTCATTAAAGTTATTGATTAGAACAAAAATGATCACAGATGTTTCAAAGAATAAGTTCCAATTTATTTGGCTAAAATATATTTTTTTATATATATAATTATCAAATGTAAGATTGTCACCAAAATGTGGATGATCATTAAGAATGTATTAAATAGATTATTCTATGATGAGTTCAATGATAGAAGTATTCCTTAATTTATTTTCCCAAATTAAGATGAGCAACTAACTCTGAGATCTTTAGCCCAAGAAGGAGTAGGTGAAGCGTAGCCTGCTTTCTCGGCTGCGGGATGCTTCTGGAAAGGATGCCGAAGAACTTGCTGTAGAAGATGGACCTAGTAAACAATTTAAATAGGTAAATGTAGGTTTTCTTACTTAGGACCCTCATTATTATTATTATTATTATTTTGAGACAGAGTCTTGCTCTGTGGTCATGGGTACAGTGCAGTGGTGTCATCATAGCTCACAGCAACCTCAAACTCCTGGGCTCCAGCGATCCCCCTGCCTCAGCCTCCCGAGTAGCTGGGACTACAGGCACATACCACAATGCCCTGCTAATTTTCTATGTTCAGTAGAGATGGGGTCTCACTCTTTCTCAGGCTGGCATCCAACTCCTAATCTCTAGCAATCCCCCTGCCTCAGCCTCCCAGAGTGCTAGGATTATAGGCGTGAGCCACTGTCCCTGGCCTAATTTTTAAATTTCTAAAAAGGCAAGGTAAATTTTAAGTTTGTTTGAAAATGTTTCTATAGTTTGTCTTATTAAAACCTCAACTATAGTTGTTACTTAGATTTCTATTGTTTCACAGAAAGTTCCTTAAGTACTACTTATACAATGTCAGGAAGACTACAAATATATCCTAGTAATTTTAAGGTTTTCACAGCATTAAAAGAATGATAATTTTCTAAAATATTTACAAAATTAAAGGATGTTAGTGACTTGCAATCTTTCCAAATCAAGGGCATGAATTCTAGCTCATGCTGCTTCCTCATTTGGAATGTGGCCCTGTGGTAATGAACTGAGGCACCAAAGAACACACCTCTTTCAAGAATAAATTTAAGACCAAAATACATATTTTCAGTGGTTTTGTCATTGCTTCGGGTATTATGAAGGAAATGCCTCGTTCTGATAGAAAAAAGTAGCTGATTACCTATACTAAGAAAGTAAAACCAAGAGATCAAAAAGAGTATTTTATCACTAATATTTTAAATATAAAGATTGCTTCATTATAAACATAGTGCTCTTAGAGCCTCTCTTGAAACTTCTCCCGGGTACTTTCCATACACATCCTTTTACTGAAGCTAGCTGTACCCATCAGTCTCACCTGCCAGTTTAAGAGCTCCTTGAACAGATTTTTACAGTTCTCCACAGCCCCTTGCATTGAATGGATTCTCAAGAAATGTTTGATGAAACAAGGGAAACACCAACTGTGCATGTAAAGAAACGCAAGCATAAGGTTTGACAAAATCTTTTTCCTCTCCCCCAGGAGCATGTGACCTTTAGTTAACTTGCTAGGCCTGCTCCCTGGTAGCCTGACAACATGGTCTGGCCACCGTATCACCACACAGCATTGCCTGTGAAAGACAAACATCTCCTGGACTGGGGGGACTGTCAGGCCTGGCAGGAGGCTCCAGGCTTTCCTAAGCGTGGTGAGTGCTGGCATAAGGCTTGTCTCTTTTGAGGCTGCTGGAAACTGTGCCTGTGGAGTTGGTATAGACACTGGTTTCTGCGGAGCAGGAAGCTGCTAAGCCAGGGCTGCCCCTGCAGCTTCCCGGCGTGGCTGTCACATCCTTGCGCCTGAGCCGGGTGACTGTGCCTTCCTGCTGGCGTGGACTGCTGCAGGAGCTCTCGCACACGGGGAACCTGGTGTCGCCCTGCTGCTAAGTACGTTCCAGTCCTGTCTCTCTCAGCGGAGTGAGGCCAAGTGCGTGTCTGTGACAGTCACATGAATCTGAATGTTTACATGAACCTAAGAAAACACCTCCTCCCACCTCTTCCCACCCTGCCAGGGTGCACTGCATCCTCACTCAAATAGAATTCTGAGGATAGGAAGGAAACAGGGAAGGAACGAAAGATAGGGAAGGAAAGAGAAACAGGCCAACGAAACAACTTATTAAACACTGTTTAGTTTCCCCAGCTTGGACAAATTTATCTAACTATAAATGCTGAGTTACCGCCCTTCCCTTTGTTTCTCCTTTAATACCATAAAAAAGATTGCATTTTAAAATATTTTATTTTCTGAAATGAAAACCTAAAATTGTCAGGCTAATTAAACTACTGAAATGAAATGTTAATGCCAGTTGCAATTAAAAACAGCAAAAAGTTTCTGTCTCGTGCCCACTCTGATCGGTGGGCAGTGCCCACACGGCATGCTGGGATGAGAATGATCCTGAGGCTGACTGGTTTTACAGAGAAAGAGGCCACGATCACCAGTCACGTCTGCTCCCAGCATAGGACGGGAGAGTGGCAGCATGACAGCCAGGGCCATTCCTGTTCTGAAAATACATGACATGTGATACATTTTTAAACAATGTAATTATGAAATATTTGAGGCAGAGAAGGTACACAGAATAATGTAATGAACTCCTATGTATCCTCCATTCAACATCAGAAACAAAATACTTCCAATATGGTGGACGCCATATTGCATGATATTGACAGGATTTTGCATGGTTTTATACTACTAATATATTTAAGTGGTAATGCACCGTATGAATTCCTTTGCCACCTGCTTTTTTTGTTTTAACATTATATGTGAGCTTCATCCATGCTCATGCATGTAGCTCTTGTCTATTCATCTTCATTGCTGTCAAGATTAATTCAAAGTGGAGCCAGGTAGTGCCATAGATACCTGGTAGAAACAAATGCTAATTCCATCTGGAGAGAGACACTCTCAAATCAGGTTTCGCTGGATTTTAGAGATTGATATTCAAAATTTCACAACACAAACAATAAACAACAGAATCAGACCCTCAGAAGTTCAAATAATGTATATATGTGTGCATCATAAAGTGAATATTTAAAAATTTAAGTAAGTGAAAGAATATATAGAAAATATGATAAAATAATTCAGGTAATAAACAAAAGAAGGGAGACCAAGCAGGGAGAAATCTGTGAAGCTGGTGTTGGCAATGGTACAGTTTAGCACATCTACAGACAAAGTAAGTGTGTTTAAAATATGATAGATTTTAAATTAATAAAAAGAAACTCAGAAAAGTCAGCCACCTCACCTCTGAGAAATCATTCTTTTCTGCCTTCCGCACTGCAGATTCTGCCATCCAGTTCTTCAGCACATACCTTGGGTTAGCGGCTTAAACAAGGGGGGAGAGCACATCTTGAAACAATAAATTACAAAAACAACAATAAATTAAATCGACACAGGCCATATGAAATCACTACTGAATCTGATAACCTTTAAGAACTTTGCCTTTACTGCTTTTCTGGGATTAAAAAATAAAAAAACAACAACAAAAAAAAGAACTTTGCCAAAAGGCTCAAAAGAGAAGACATTATCAGTATCAATTTTAATTATTTATAAACAAGGTACAGCATTTATTATCTTATGGTTCAGAAAAAACTGTTTTTGAGCATTATGATCAATATTATATTTTGTTTTTCTTTTCAGTGTTTCATCACTAATTTGGTTTTTCCACCATTTTCAGTTCACTAGGCATGGAGAAGTCAATGCATCTTAATCAGGCCCTGTGGCCTCAGTGGAAGGGGGAAAGGAAAACAGTTGCTTTTATTATAACATCTTTGAGCGCAGAAGCAAGGTCTGACTCGGTAGGCCTGCTTAATGCTGATGTCGCCCAAGAGCAAACAGGAAAGGTCATACTCAGGCAAACTCTTTATAAATTTGTACTGTTGACAGTAACCGTGCATTTTTTCATATTAAAAAGTCTTATAATAATGGCACTTAGAAAAATTCCAGGAACTATATCTTCATTTGAGATGAGCCTTTTCCAAAATAATTTATCAACTGGTCAGGGAGGGAAGATGCCACTGCCACTGGCACAAGAGAAATTCTGAAAGGACTACAGAAATCACAGGTGACTCTCAACTGCGGTTTCCAAGTTAGTTACTTAAATGGAGTACATATTCCATTTCAGCTTGCTATTAAAGATCTGAGTGCGATGTGCACTGTCTGGGGAATGGACACGCTTGAGGCTCGGACTCGGGGGATTGGGAGGGACATGGGCAATATATCTATGCAGAACTTTTGTACCCCCATAATAAGCTGAAATAAAAAAAAAAATTAAAAAAAAAAAAAATAAATAAAAAATAAATAAAATTTAAAGCTCAGATGTTACATGTAATAAATTTGAAGAATATTAAAGACTCACTGTATAACAACAAAAAAAAAAAAAAAAAAAAAAAAGATCTGACAACATGAAAGATAACCTAAAAATGTAATTGCCTGAGATCCAGCAATTCTATTTCTCCTGGAATATAGTCTAAGGAAACAAATTTAAACATAAAAAGCTTATTTATATTAAGGGAAAATCAGAAACAACTCAAATACTTAATAATAGAATGGTTGATGAGTCAAACATTATATATACTTTCCAAGAAATATTACGCAGCCCTTAAAAATGTTGCATTATAAAGAATGAAGTAGCAAGAAAAATGCTTAATTTATTTTTAGTGAAAAAAAAAAGATGTAAACCACAGCATAATTATGACTACATTTTCTCCTCATCAATAGACAGAAAAAGAAAGATTAGAGGTTTTCAAAAAGTGAACAGTAATTGTGTTTGTGTGACAAGAAATATAAGGGATCTTTTTTTATTCTTTCTACAAGTTTGCATTTTTCAAATTTAAAAAATTCATGCAGAACTCCTTGAAAATAAAAACACAGATATAAAAAATATGTAAGCAATCTTTACACAAAAGTGTCACTAACATGCAAAGGAAATCGTGGGAGCACTCAGCTTAGAGAGAGAACAGAGTCATCAGTTAAAAGTCTGACAAATTTGACAAACACTTTATATTGTTAAAATCCATAAGGAATTACAGCTACAAAGAGAAGTACTTTGAATCAAATTATAAATATACAAACTTTCTGAAAATCAGCATATTATAGATCTGGATATAAGATTCTTTGAAGAGTTATCTAATTCTTTATGTTTTTGTCTGGTTTGGAACTTTCTATTTGTAAGTTATTTCTTTTGGCAATAAAATTTTAATGGTTAATGAGGATTACATCTAAACAAAAGTCCAACCGAACTTCCAGATAATTTCATAATCACTGATTGACTAGATTATAGGCTATTTAAGGGCATGACTCTAATTCGTCTTTGTGGCTTCAGCTGTAAACATTGTAACTGTGCAAAAAGGCGCATGGCTTCGTCTATGTTTGCTGAATAAATCAATCTAGTGCTAGGAAAGGAATTACAACCAACCTAATTTTATTGCCAATGTAGATATTTAAGGGCTTTAAAAAAAAGTCTCCCTGACAATATATAACTCAATCATATAATTCTAAAGGTACCTAGGGTACTACATTTTAAATAAATGGAAATATTTCATTTTGGGACATCAGCTATTTTCTCTTGGGAGCCTGATGATCTTATCCTTTCTATTAGAAACTGTAGAAATGACTATCAATCTTTATAGTCACATAGATTAACGCCATCAGAGACATCATCATTTTTTAATTTAAAAACAACAATGGCTGTCCTGAGTGTCACTGTAACCATAGTAATGCAAAGCATTTATTAAACATAGTTTTAATATGATCTTGGGCGGGGCGCTGTGTAGCATGAAAGAGAAATGACCAATGCCCACGGGTTGTTTATGATCTTACAGTTATTTGGAGGTCTAAAAGTAATAAACATTGAGCATCTTAAAAAAGTATTTGTAAGATCTTTAAAGGTCTCATCTTTGATTTCCCATTCTTTGCAAAGTAGAGCGTTTCTAAAAATTGTTTAATAACAAATCTTCCCCTAATCTACTATTGAGCTTTATTTAATGTTTTGATATTATATAAAATGGCAATATATTTTTAGTTTTCTGTTTTCTAAAAAACATTATATTCATCCCAGTGTTCCCAGCATTCCTGTGACAAAGATATTTAATGCTCTCTATAATAATATAATACCTGATATTTATTGAGTACTTACTATGTGTCAACCACTATCTTACTGAATTTGTGCAACAATCCATGATGTAAATGCATCGTATAGATGAGAAAACAAAAGTTAAGACAGGTTGAGTGGGCCAGGCGAGGTGGCTCATGCCTGTAATCCTAGCACTCTGGGAAGCCGAGGCGGGAGGGTCGTTTGAGCTCAGGAGTTCGAGACCAGCCTGAACAAGAGCGAGACCCCGTCTCTAAAAAATGGAAAGAAATTAGCCAGACAACTAAAAATATATGGAAAAAATTAGCCGGGCATGGTGGCGCATGCCTGTAGTCCCAGCTACTTGGGAGGCTGAGGCAGAAGGATTGATTGAGCCCAGGAGTTTGAGGTTGCTGTGAGCGAGGCTGATGCCACGGCACTCTAACCCGGGCAAGAAAGCGAGACTCTGTCTCAAAAAAAATAAAAATAAATAAAAATAAAAAAGGTTGAGTGAACAAGTGGACAGAAATGTTTTAAAATTGGATTGTTGTGATTACAAGATTTTTTAATTTTTTAATTTTTTTTAGAGACAGGGTCTTGCTCTGTCTCCCAAGCTGGAGTGCAGTGGTGCAATCATAACTCACTGTAGCCTCAGACTCCGGGGCTGGCGTGATCCTCCATCCTCAGCCTCCTGAATAGCTGGGACTACAGGTGCGCACCACCACGCCTGGCCATTTTTTTATTTTTTGTAGAGATGGAGTCTAGGCTGGTCTCCAACTTCTGGCTTCAAGTGATCCTCCCACCTCTGCCTCCCAAAGTGTTGAGATTACAGGCATAAACCACGGTGCCAGGCCCTTTTCTTTTTTTTTTTTTTTTTGAAACAGAGTCTCACTCTGTTGCCTGGACTAGAGTGAGTGCCGTGGTGTCAGCCTCGCTCACAGCAACCTCAAACTCCTGGGCTCAAGCGATCCTTCTGCCTCAGCCTCCCAAGTAGCTGGGACTACAGGCTTGCGCCACCATGCCCGGCTAATTTTTTTTCCTATATATATTTAGAGCTGTCCATATAATTTCTTTCTATTTTTAGTAGAGACAGGGTCTCGCTCTTGCTCAGGCTGGTCTCGAACTCCTGAGCTCAAACAATCCGCCCGCCTCGGCCTCCCAGAGTGCTAGGATTACAGGCGTGAGCCACCGCGCCCGGCCCCCAATTTTTTTAAATTTACTAAAAAAAAAAAGCCATTGTATTTTATTCATTCAATCATTAATATGAATGAATTTTATGGTATGTAAATTATATTAATACTTCAATAAGCTGTTAAAAACTACACACCAGAGAGAGAGAAAGAATCCAGCCATCAAGTGACAGGCTTGGTATCATCTAGGAAGTAAGTGGCTGAACCAACACTCAGGCAGGGCTGGTCTAGCTGTGGAGCACGTGCTCGGCTGCCCGTCCAGGGAAAGGAGGGTACATGGAAATGAACAGAATCCCCAAGGGAAAGGATGTCAGACTTCGCTCAACTCTACGTTCTTCTTAGATGTTTATTTCTTCATGTCCGTATAATTCTGTAACTCCACATCCCTGGTACACACTGTTACATAAATTGATGCAACCAATTTCTTATGTATTTCCATTTACAGATCAATTAAATGTATAATAATATATGGAAGTATACCTTTCAAAGTAAATGAACTGTCATTATGAACTCTTATGACACCACTGTTCTTTGTGGAAACTGATATTTTCCCTGCTGTGAGAGCACAGTTTAGCATTTATTATTTCTCTGAAATAACAAAACTTGAGCTCACTAAATTTATTTCGTTTTACCATCTCATCCATCCTGCCATAACCAAGCAAATCCGAATACCAGAGGCTGCCACCACATGTTCTTCTTTCTCTCAGCTGCTGAGACGGTCCACATCCTGCGCTGGCCTGGGAGTTCCGTGTGACTGCCCAAAGGGGCGTAGGTGGCTGGCAATTAAATCCACGCTGACCCCCAAACAGATCACTCACTTCACTGTAAGAACTAAACTTGCTTTTATCTCTACAATAATGTCCTGAGTTGAAGAAGCAATCGCATTCCCTAAGCTGACACGGAATGTTAGCACCATCCTTACTTCATGGATGTGAATCAGCCACCCCGATGACATACACTAGCTCTCTAGACAAGTGGAAGGCAGGAGCACTTAGGTCCTTCTGTCTTAATTTCTTTGATCTTGCTAGAACCGCACTGCAAAAAAACCTTCCAGTTTTTTCTCCTCCAAGCCAAATGTGAAGTCACATGGTAGATTGAAAATTAATACATAAAAGTGATTTATTTTACAGCTATCATTTATTGGATGTGTATTATGGCCCAGGCACTATAACAAGATACTTTATGTGCATTATTGCTAATCATTATAACATCCCTGCAAAATATTCCCCATTTACCACAGCTAAGGACCTTGCAACTTGGAGAATTAAGTATCTTTCAGATCATACAGCTAAAAAGTAGCAGAGACAAGACTCATCTGCCAGATTCCAAAACCCGTATTTCCACCACATCCCAAACCACCTTCCTTGTCTCTCCACCATCGTTTAAGACATCAGCATGCAAAACTTATTGAAAGCAAAACTATTAAATATCATATTTTACATTAAGTCACCTGCTGAAGTTAAAGATGCCCATACATGACACTTCAACTGATATATACTCACCTAGAATTATTCTAGTTAAAAACAAAATAAAACAAAACAAAAAACTCAGTCCCCTTAAGTCATTGCTTTTATGTGATAATCCTTAATGTAGAGAAAATCAAAAGGATTACTTACTTGTCATTCTTTTTCTTCTTTCAGAATCTGAGTCATTCATGTTACTAAAAATGAATAAAACAAAGAACAAAATTAACCACTGTCTCCCCAAACTGTATCTTTGTTTCAAATAGGAGGGAATTATTTCATAAGACAATGAGAAAAAAATACCAAAATCACATTGAATCAGTGTTTGAAAGGAAGACAGAAAATACTGAGTTTGATTAAACAATGTATTAATATAAAATACTCCCTTGTTTAGTTGTTTTAGGCAATACCAAACCTTCTTATATTTTAATCAATTAAAAAATCTTTTTGTCTGAAAAGAAATCTAAACTTAAACATAGTTTTCTGAAAATAATTTAACTTTTTCTTGTTTATTCAAGGTCCCCTTTATAAATAGCCCTCAGCAGCCATTAAACTGTGAAGGGCTATTTGTCCCCTGCATCCTGTGGTTTTCCTACCTCCTCCTTCTCCCTTCAGCTCCACTACCTACAACATAGTCTTTTTTTTTTTTTTTTAAAGAGACAGGGTCTCTCTCTGTCACCCAGGCTGGAGTACATAGCTCACTGCAGCCTCCAATTCCTGGGCTCAAGTGATCCTCCCGCCTCAGCCTCCCAAGTAGCTGGGACAACAAACTGGGCAACTTTCAACTTCATTTCTCTTTCGTATTGGTTGCTTTTAATTCATGGTTAGTTATGAGACAAAGTGACTTCTTACAATTGCATAAGATGTGACAGTAGACACTGGCGGAAAGCCTAAGGCGCTCCCCTCCAGAGTGTCAGGGCCTGGGCTCTGGAAACCGCCGAGCTGTGTTATCACAGTTGAGGTGAACACGAGCACTCTCTGCATGGATGAGGTGTTACTGCAGACATCTCAGCCACAGCAAAGGGCCCGGCAGTGAAAAGGAAATGCTACACAATGGAAAGGAAGAGAGGAACCTCTCTTGATAAAATAATACATCACATGCGTCTTTTGGAGGTGATTAGATGACTTTACCTCTTCAGTCTCAAAAGGTACTGGGACACCCAGGCAGGAAAGAGTTTGTGCTTTGAAACTGTCTTCAGTGCCCAGAATTGCTAAATGAAAATACAGTAATATATTACTTATTAGGTTAATATTTTTTCAGTTTATTTTAACTTCATGTTCCTTTAAATTCTTTATGTTCTTTAATAGTAACTTCTCGAGATTTTTATAAAGAATGCTATTTCAAGTAAAAGTAGTACAAAAAGGTATATTTTCCTTTTCCTAATATAATATATCATTCAACTCTAAAATTAGAATCCATAGAAATTCACAGAAATCCTGTAATGGCATGATTAAAGTAAAATAATTAATATACACAAAATTCTCATAAACAGAGATTACATGATGAATAGTTATATTATGAAAAGACTTCTATTATATATGGAACTCCCTTAATGAATAATTTACTTTTTTTTTTTTTTTTTTTTTTTGAGACAGAGTCTCGCTTTGTTGCCTGGGCCAGAGTGAGTGCCGTGGCGTCAGCCTAGCTCACAGCAACCTCAAACTCCTGGGCTCAAGCGATCTTACTGCCTCAGCCTCCCGAGTAGCTGGGATTACAGGCATGCGCCACCATGCCCGGCTAATTTTTTCTATATATATTTTTTTAGCTGTCCATATAATTTCTTTCTATTTTTAGTAGAGACGGGGTCTCACTCTTGCTCAGGCTGGTCTCGAACTCCTGAGCTCAAACAGTCTGCCCGCCTCGGCCTCCCAGAGTGCCAGGATCACAGGCGTGAGCCACCACGCCTGGCCAATAAATTACTTTTAAAAACTTAATTTGCCATTGCATTTTATTTAGCTACCCATTAATTCATTTAATAAATATTTATGAAATATCGACTATGACCTGGGAACTATGTTCAAGAAAGGATATAAAAATTAATAAGAAACAGTCCCTGACATTAAGAAGGAAAGTTCATAAACAAAAAATTCAAAGCCATTTTAGAATTAACAAAGGAAGAACGGACAGAGCTGGCATAAGGAAAAAGCACTGGGAAGCAGCAAATGTGGGTCCTTTTTCTGACTCTGGGATAAACCGTTCTGTGCACTCGGTAAGTCCTTTACCCTCTCCTGGCCTCAGTCTCCATGTTGTAAAATGAATTGATCCCGAAGGTCCATAACCAGTGTGAAACTTTGTGATTCTAAGCCAGAGACTACTTTAAAAAATAGATCAAGAATGTCAGGAAACTAAACCTGCAAAAAGATCGCAATATTTTTCTTCTCAAGCTTTGTTTTTACTTTTTTCTTTAATAAACTTTTCTCTCTTAAAAAGAAATATACAGGGTGTCCCAAAAATTGCCATATATAGAGAAAACAGGAAATTGTACACCTGCCCTAGAATGTTTACAACAGCACAATTCACAATTGCAAAGAGGTGGAAACAACCCAAGTGCCCATCAATTCATGAGTGGATTAACAAAGTGTGGAATACGTATACTATGGAGTACTACTCAGCCATAAAAAAGGATGAATTAATGCCTTTTGCAGCAATTTGGAGAGAACTGGAGACCATTATGCTAAGTGAAGTATCTAAAGAATGGAAAAACAAACACTGCATGCACTCACTATTAAATTGGAACTAACCAATCAGCACACGTGCACAGAGGGAAGTAAAACTCAACGGAAACCAACCTGGGGGAAGGGGGGAGAAGGGGATGGGAAAAAACCTACCTAACAAGTACAATGAACAATATCTGGGTGACAGGTACTTCTATAACCATGACTCAAGCATTACAAAAGTGATTCATGTAACCAAAATACCAAAACTATTTGTATCCCATAATACTTAAAATTAAAACTGGGTTTTAATCTTAAAAATAATAAAAACAATGACTGCAATCTAAAAGACGTGGACCTTATAAATAGATCTATGTTTCTAAAACTCTACACTCAGTAGGAGTCTTCTGGTAATACCCATATTATTCCACAAATGCAACGTATTAGCATGAAATAAAAAGGCAACATATACTCTTAAATCTGAATTAAGTGCAGCCCCTTCAGAAACAGTTTGGCAGTTACTTAAAAAGTTAAACAAACATTTACTAAACAATCCAGCAATTCCACTCCTAGCATCTACTCTAGAGAAAGAAAAACATATGCCCACAGAAAAACTTGTTCATGAATGTTCACAGCAACATTTATTCATAATGGCCAAAAAATGGAAAGACCTCAAATGTCTTTGAAAAGGCAAATGGATAAGCAAAATGTGGCATACCCATACAATGGACGACTACTCAGTAATAAAGAGGAAAGAAGTACTGATACAGGTTACAACAGGGAGGAACCTCAAACATGTGGTAAGTGAAGAAGCCAGATGCAAAACACCGCATATTACATGGTTCTATTTGTAGGAAATATCTCGAAAGTAAAACTTTTAGAGACAGAAGATAGATTAGCAATTGCTTGGGGCTGAAAGCAGAAACAGGAATTGACTGCAAATGGGCACAGGGATCTTTTTAGAGTGATGGAATTGTTCTAAAATTGAATTGTGATAACTGCACAAATCCAATAATTGTTAAAAATCACAGTATTGTACACTTAAAACAAGTGAAATTTTATGATATGTAAATTACATATCAATGGATCTATTAAAGAAAACTGAATTAAGAAAAGCCACATGGGCCGGGCGCGGTGGCTCACGCTTGTAATCCTAGCACTCTGGGAGGCTGAGGCGGGTGGATCGCTCAAGGTCAGGAGTTTGAGAACAGCCTGAGCAAGAGCGAGACCCCGTCTCTACTAAAAAATAGAAACAAATTATCTGGCCAACTAAAAATATATATAGAAAAAATTAGCCGGGCATGGTGGCGCTTGCCTACGGTCCCAGCTACTCTGGAGGCTGAGGCAGGAGGATCGCTTGAGCCCAGGAGTTTGAGGTTGCTGTGAGCTAGGCTGACGCCACGGCACTCACTCTAGCCCGGGCAACAGAGTGAGACTCTGTCTAAAAAAAAAAAAAAACAAAAGCCACATGTCACAAATTAATACCTGAGGAATGCTGAGTTCCAGTAACTGGCCTTGAGTGATCTCGCTGAGCTGCCGAAACGTCATTGTAAAATCAGCTTCCGTCTTTTCCATGAGCTAAAGAAAGTAATTATATTTATCAATCCCAATAATCAAAAATATGCTGTATAATACATCAAGTGTTAATCAGAACAAAAGGATGAAATGATAAACTCACATGCAAGAGAAATGCAATTAAATCATCATCACCTTCCCTTTCTCCAAGTAATCCCAACTTGACTTTGAACAATTTTCGAAATCTAAAAGAAGTGTTGATTGAATTTGTTATTAAAATTCTCACTAACCAACCAGGATGCTTTAATATCTACATTCAAAAATGACAAACCTTGTGTAATAAAGAACAGGGTACCCCTCAAGAATCTGAGCAGCACTAGAAGGAAAGAAAGGAAGGACAGTTAAACTCTGAACGTTCTTGAATTACATTTTGTAAGAACAAAGTGAACCTTCTTATATACAAAATAACATGGAGATTACATGCTACTGATTCTGGTTTAGTAGTTTACTTATATATCCCATCTCACAGAAAATTGTCAATATAAATTTATTGTCTCAAAGATTTGGATACAGTACAGGTCAAATCATGTCACCCCTGTAATGTCACTATAATAATTAGCTTATAGGATAAATGTTGCTATATCTCTATGATACCAAGAGAGTTACATAAATGGGGTTTTTGGCATATTTTAAAAATCATCTTAGACTCAAAATAATGCATTATAAATACATACCTTACCCAATATAACATTTTATTTGTCTAAAAGGATGAAAAAATAATGAAACATTTCATAAAAATATAAAAATTAAAGCGTTCTTAACCTTAAACCCATCTTCAAACAAATTAAGTATCTATCTCTTAATGTTCTTAAATGCATTTTGGGTTATACAAGAGCTGAACGCATTCTGAAGTCACCTCCTTTACCTGTCTGGCCTCATCTTCTCTAACGTGCCCCTGGCTTATTCTGCTGCAGCCACGCTGGCCTCCTTGCTGCTCCTAAATGCACCACGCACACGCCCCGCTCATGGCCTTTGCACAGGCTGCCCCTTCCAAGCAGCACGCTTCCCCCAGACGACCGCGTGGCTTGCTCCTGCAACCGCTCCAAGCCTGCAACGCTCACTGAGGTCTTCGCCATTCTTTTAAAACTCCAAACCCCTCCCTCCCTGGGCTCCCTACCTCCTGCTTGGTTTTCCTCCGTGGTACTTATTTCCTAATCTACTAGATAACTTGCTTTCTTTGTGGACTGTGTCTCCCACCAGAAGTAAGCACCATAGGCACACAATTTTTTTTCCTATTTTTGTTTTCATTGCTGTCCCCTGAGCACTCAGCGCAGTGACTGGCACATACTGAGCACCTAAGTACTATCAACAAATATTTGTAGAATGAATGAGCTCTGCAGGGCAAAATGGGTATAAACTTGATGGACAGAAGGGTGGAAACAACATTCCTTTTTTTTTTTTTTTTTTTGAGACAGAGTCTCGCTTTGTTGCCCGGGCTAGAGTGAATGCCGTGGCGTCAGCCTAGCTCACAGCAACCTCAATCTCCTGGGCTTAAGCGATCCTACTGCTTCAGCCTCCCGAGTAGCTGGGACTACAGGCATGCGCCACCATGCCCGGCTAATTTTTGTATATATATTTTTAGTTGGCCAGATAATTTCTTTCTATTTTTAGTAGAGACGGGGTCTCGCTCTTGCTCAGGCTGTTCTCGAACTCCTGACCTCGAGCGATCCACCCGCCTCGGCCTCCCAGAGTGCTAGGATTACAGGCGTGAGCCACCGCGCCCAGCCGGAAACAACATTCCTTAATGAATATCATTTTATATCGCTCTGATTTTGAACTACGTGATGGTAGTTCCAATATATTTTTAAATTAAATTATGAAGACTATAGATGGTATACAAACCTTTTATTTTTATTGAAGTAATATTTTTGCTACCTGGGATTAATAAAATCACTCTATCCCTTGCCTTCCATCTGGGATCTTATTGTACTAGAAACACAGTAAATTTTAGATTGGGGGTAGGGGACAGAGGAAGGGAAGAGAAATATATTTTATCTTCACATTGGAGACACAGAAATGTTTAAAATGTGGTCCCTGCCCTCAAAGAGCTCAATGTCTGGTGGTTGGATCAAGAAATATTTAGCATTTTATATAACTATTAATGTACTCAGAATAAGTATGGGCCCGGCGCGGTGGCTCACGCCTGTAATCCTAGCACTCCGGGAGACCGAGGCAGGCGGATGGTTTGAGCTCAGGAGTTTGAGACCAACCTGAGCAAGAGCCAGACCCCGTCTCTACTAAAAATAGAAAGAAATTATATGGACATCTAAAAATATATATAGAAAAAATTAGCCGGGCATGGTGGCACATGCCTATAGTCCCAGCTACTCGGGAGGCTGAGGCAGGAGGATTGGTTGAGCCCAGGAGTCTGAGGTTGCTGTGAGCTAGGCTGACACCATGGCACTGTAGCCCGGGCAACAGAGCAAGACTCTGTCTCAAAAAAAAAAGAATAAGTATGTATCATTCATACTTATTCATATACATAAATATATTTCAATTTGAGCAATTATAAAATGACAAGTTTGTCTACTTATTGTTTACTCTGTTGTTTAAAAAAAGGCAACCACATTCCATTTACTCTTCAGCATAACTTAGAATGAGAGGCCATACAGTAGATAGATGGAGATTAAAACCTCAGCTAGTCTGGAGAATACAGCCCAGGTCTGTGGATTAACAGACATGATAATAGACCATTGCACACAATTGAATCCATACTCTGACACCCTAGATATCAATCACCTGTCACAGTAAAATAAAAACACCTGTCCTAATGGTGATGCAACAATTTGGAGAACGTATCACCTGTATACCCCATTTGAGTGAAGCACTTAAGAAAGTAATCAAGACAGAGACCTTAAGATGAAACCATGAAAAAAGAACAGTGAAATGACTGTAAGGGGGGCATGGGGGAGTGCTGAGGCCAAAGACGCTTACAACAGAAGCGACACACTGCAAGGGAAAACCTGATCATCTGAAGTTCAAAATACTAAAAATTATCTTAGCAAAACCTAGCAGCTAGGTAACTAGATGTAGACCATAAAAACATTCTAAAGTCTCATCTTGTTGGATGAAGGGGGTGCAATGGGCAAACAGTATCTCAGTGAGAGAAAATATACGGATACTTGTTTTCATGTAACAGTAGAGAGAGTGGCAGAAAAAACAAGGTAACCACCAGTGGAATACAAAACCTTTTTTTCAGTAGAGTTTCCAAATCAAAGAGGGTGGGAGGATGAATGGACAGCTCAAATCAGAAAGAGATAAGGAAAGTGGGGGAAAACCAATAGTCAAATAAAGAGGAAGTACAATGTAGGATAGAAGGAATAAATAGAATATATCAATTGTTATAATAAACATGTACAGGCTACATAGGTCTACTAGGACAGAAACCATCACATTAAATTAAAACCCGGCTATATATTTTATTTGTTTTTACAAGAAACACACTTTAAAACAAATAAAGATAGGTAGAAAATAAAGTAAGATTCAAAGTAAACCCAACAAAAAGAAAGCATGAATGGCAATATTAATGTCAGATAAGTTGAAACTGAGTGTTAAAAGTATGAATCAGAATAAAAGGGATCATTGTTAGGATGAAAGGTACTTTTTTTGAAGCAAATATAAATGAAAAACCTGTATGTTTCAATAACACATAGCAAAATATGTAAATTTCAAATAATTAGAAAAAATAACTTGATAAAAATACAATTAAAGCAAGAGCTTTTAATACGCATCTCTTAAGAATCAAACTTATCTAACAGATAAAAAATAAATAGAGCCATAAAGGACTTGAATAATATTAATACAGCAATACATTCAACTTGATGTATTAAAACCTCTGACTACAGAGTATATATTTTTATGTA
>CM052453.1:17423854-17471703 GCA_028533085.1 Varecia variegata
AATCATCAAACATATCCAGAAATGTTCTATGTTGGGTCACAAAGAAACCTTAACACATTTTGAATAGTAGAGATTTTACCAAACACATTCTCTGATCCTAAAAATACAGACAACTTAATTCTGACTACTTAAGAATTAAGAAATACAGTGATAAATAACCCTTGGATCAAATAGGAAATAAACAGATTTCATAGTATCTAAAAAGTAATAAAGAAAAAAAACTTTATCCTAAAACCATGTAAAAAAGCACAAATTGTACTAGAAAAAAATATATAGTTTTAAATGCCTTCATTAGTAAATACTAAATAATAAGATGGTTTTTAAAATGTTAGTTTCCTACTTTTCAAAAAATTTTTGTTATACAAAAATATTTTCATGCAGATTTTATTAGTAGATTTCGGATTTACTCACAGTTGCTTTTGCCTAGGATCCAGTATTGGGTTTAGAGCTTGTAACAACTTATTTAAATTAAACATTCCAATACTGGCCTGATTGCCTATTTTATATCTTCTTTCATCATCAGATGTGTTTGGTACAAAATCTGTATTTAAAACAAAATACTATAGCTTTACATGGGGATAATTACAATAAATAGCTTCTTTCTTTGTTTATAAGCTTATATTTAAACTTAATTAAATATTAAATTAAACTTATATTATAAACACATTTATATTTATTAAATAAAAATCTTTCTGACATTATTTAATTCAAAAGTAATAAGAAACCTCAATATCAATATACACTAAAAGCTTTTAAAATACGAACATTTGTCTAATAGTGAAATATATTTCTAACCCACAACAATCTCTAGTTTATCACATCTATATTTCAATCTCCAACTTCAGTAGCATGTCCTCCACAAAGCCTCCTCTGATCCCTGCAGGGGTAAGTATGGTATTATTTTCACCTCCGTTTTATGTATTACTGGAGGGAGAAGTTAAGTAGCTTTTCCAAAGGCCCAGAGCCATGAAGGGTCAGATGCTAGAATTCAAACCCAAGTCTGTCTGACACCATATTCCCTGATATACCTCAAGCCAGCTTCTCTTGTGTATGATTCCTTGACGGCAGAGACTACAAAGGATCCATTGTTGCATCACTTATGGTGCCCAGAAGATCTAGTAGCCACATAAAAATGACCATTTTATGAATGAACTGAGTTCTTTCTACTGCCCCATCACTATATGATCTGTAACAACTTATTTAAAATAAAATAAACCTGTAATGATTTTCTTTAGTAAAATAAGGGGTGTGTGTGGGTGCATATGCACACAAACATAAATCATACATACCTGGATTATAGTTTTCCATAAAACCAAATGGCCCATAGTCAATTGTAATGGATAACAAACTGAAGTTATCAGTATTACAAACACCTAAAACAACAAAAAAATTTCAAAAACATGATAATAAAAAAGTATTTTCCTTTTAACTCTATAACATTATTCAGAATAGAAAAGGTCATGGAAATACCCTTTGTTTTAGAGACGAAACAAAATTAGATTAAAAATTTAAAGTTTAGGCCGGGCACGGTGGCTCACGCCTGTAATCCTAGCACTTGGGAGGCCGAGGCAGGAGGATTGTTTAAGCTCAGGAGTTCGAGACCAGCCTGAGCAAGAGCGAGACCCCGTCTCTACTAAAAATAGAAAGAAATTAGCCAGACAACTAAAAATATATATAGAAAAAATTAGCCGGGCATGGTGGCACATGCCTGTAGTCCCAGCTACTCGGGAGGCTGAGGCAGAAGGATCGCTTAAGCCCAGGAGTTTGAGGTTGCTGTGAGCTAGGCTGACGCCATGGCACTCACTCTAGCCTGGGCAACAGAGCGAGACTCTGTCTCAAAAAAAAAAAAAAAAAAATTTAAAGTTTAATTGGTGACATCAAATAGCTTCATATATGTTAAAACTATATTTTAAAATTAAATTTAGCCTTCTGTTTTATGATTCCCCCCACAAAGATTTCAAATACTATAGGAATAATACCCCTCTTTTATTTATCCTCAATTTCTAGCATTAATTAAAATATTATATTATTTGGAATGGAATTGAGATTAGTAAAGGAGTAAAATTAATTTTCAAAGGTTTCAAAAAGAGGAAAAGATAAAAATATGGCTATGTGCCCCCATGACAGTCATTAGCTGCAGAACACGAGGATGGGAAGCCCTGCCCTTTGGTTTCTTTTTTTCTGGAGACATCTATATATCATAGGAAAAAAGTCTAGAAGAATTGATATGAAATGGTTAACAGTGATTACTTTGGAGAATGAAGTTTCTGCTCACTTATGTATACTTTAAGTTACATACCATAAGCATGTAGTACTTTTATGATTAAAAAATTTTAAATAGCTTTAAAGAGATCTAAACGTAATAAATAATCATACATGTAATCCTAAGGTTGAAAAGTTTTACAGGTAACATCCTCCTGTGGTTACTATTCCATTCCAAACCATTTTAAACATGAAAAAAAGTCTTTCTCTGTTGCTAAGAACAAATTTCTATACAGTAGTCCCCTCTTATCTGTGGGGGATCCAATCCAAGACCCCCAGTGGGTGTCTGAAACCACAGACAGTACCAAACCCTTATAGACTATGTGTTTTCCTATACATACGTAACTATGGTAAAGCTTAATTTATACATCAAGCACAGTAAGAGATTAACAACAATAACTAATAATAAAATAGAACAATTATGAAAACATGCCAGGATCACTACACTTGTACCTTGGAGCCATTATTAAGTAAAATAAGGGTTACTTGAACACATGCACCGTGATGCTCCAACAGTGGATCTAATAACCCAGAAGACTACTGAGTGACTGACAGGCAGGAAGCACAAAAACATGGACATGCTGGACAAAGGGATGATTCATGACCAGGCTGGATAGAGCGAGATTTCATCATGCTACTCAAAATGGCACGCCATTCAAAACTTATAAATGGCTTCTTTCTGGAACTTTCCATTTAATATTTTGTGAGCATAGGTTAAGGAGTAACTGAAACTGCAGGAAGCAAGATCACAGATGGGGGGAACGACTGCATTAAAAATGTTAAGAAGCTCATCAGTAGGAATACTTACAAATACACATAAAAGAAGTCTTCTGCTTCAAAAAACTGTAATATCAATATACAACTTACCATGAGCAAAACCAACAGACATCCACAAGGCAACAAGTTGTGCAGTCTCAGATACCACAATAGAAAAAAAATCCTAAAATAAAATTTAGAAATGTTTTTAAGTTTTTGGTAATGTACACTCTTTTAGGATCCTCTGGTAAGTCACAACAACATGGGAAGAATTCAAAGGTGGGTCAAAAAATGATTAAAGGATTGGAAATTAGTACATGTAAGAAAAATGGAAGAAAGTAAAATCATTCATCCAGAAATAATACATAAAAGGCTCAGCCATAGTATGATAATCCAACTTCTCCCTGTTCAATAAGAAAAGTAAAAGCAATAGAATTCAACACAAAGGAGTTAAATTCTGTAAATGTTGAGTTATTAAATTTTGAAATGTGTCACCAAGAAAAAAATAGAATTTGCTTCTCTGTCTATTTAAAAAATGAAAAAGAGTTACAAAGATTTAAAAATTTCCAAAAGAATAAAGAAATCACATTTTGCTATTATGTGTTGTAATCATTTTAGAACTACTACTATAGAAATATCTTCATACCAAATATGTGAATAAAGAATATATGTGACCAAGTTACAAAGGCCGCTCAAAAAAGTAACGTACAGAGTCAGGAAATAGGAACACCTGTTCTTTCTTCTAGGCATCTTTCAAACAAAACAACTGTCTTGTCTATGTGTTGTTTATGAAGTGGTTCATCTTATCTTCCTCTAACAAAATGTTCGAAGTGCTCTACACTTCTTGTCTTAACTTGAGTGTTTTACGTTCTAAGTTGTAATCTCTAGTATCGACAGGCCAACGAGACAAAACAGAGAATTGCCTTTTCTCTTTAAAAACTTACCACGTATCTATTAGGTTCTTTGACATCTATTGAGGGAAAATGCTCCCGTATGACAAAGTCTAATAATGTCCTGAAGATAAAAAGGAGAGAGCTTCAGTGTTCCTCAGAATATAATATCAAATATCCAAATGCCTAAATCCACCCTCGAAAATTATGAATCCATTAAATCAAGCTCAAAATTTTAAAACTTTAAGATTTTACTCCCAAAACAGCCAAAGAAAAATATTTCCTCAATATCAATCAAAAATGAAAATATGTTTCTAAAATCATATTGGATTTTACTATTATGTTACAAATTCAGATTAGTTCAATAAACATCCACTGAGTACCTACTGTACCTATTACATTTGCCAAGCCCTGGGCAAGTGCTAGGAAAAAGAATGATCAGAGATCAGACTCAGACCTCAAAGAGCACACAGCATATTACACGAGAACATATGAAGAATCATGACATTACAGCATAATAAATGCAGTAACAGAAACATATAAAAAGTATAGCAATAGAGCAGGGAATGATCATTTGTGGAGCGTCATTGAAGGCTTTGCAAATGAGGTGACCAAAATTGGTAAATGTTTGAAGTTAAAATACTTAAATATCTATCATACTTTTTATTCCCTATTTTAACCAACTATTCTAGTTAACTGACTAACCACTATATTGACTACATTAGATAAGAGGAAATCTGGAAAAAACTCTGGGCTTAGATACAATTTGGAAATTACTAAAACCCAGTCAAAACAATACATTAGAATTTGACTAACATCTATCTCTGTCTGTCTTGCACACATATACCGTATATGAGACTAACGTCCCATTAGCCAGTGGAGACATTGCAAGGATGAAGTGGTGAACAACATGCAACAAATGCCTGAGAAATCAGTGAAATATAACTGAAACGTGACCACTAGATGGGACAATTTCAGTGGTAGGGTACATCCAAGCAGAAGTGACCACAAAAGCAAATAGGTAATTAGAAATAATGCCCAGTGAGGGTAGACAACTCTCTACCACCCAGGCTGACGTAAGCTCAGTGAACTTTGCTAAGGTAAGAGACTCAGAGAACATTCGTGACAAGTGTGACGACTGCCCTGCTCTGCTTATTCATTTCCTTCATTCTTTTTCTTCCCTTTATTCTTCGTGAACCAAATCTGGATTTACTAGGCTGATAACTACTATACAGGATACATATTCCAAATGATGCTAGTTTATCTAAGAGAATTTTTCTTTCATGTTTCCAGTGATTTCTAAAAACTATATTATCTTAACAAATGGAAACAGACTTCCTCTTAAAGGAGGAAATGTTTTTGTTTGAAGAAACATCTTGCTAAATCTGCTTGAGAAAGATGAAATTTTGTGAGCACAGATGTTAGCAGGCACCAAGACCTCAGAGAATGATGGAAACCACACTGCATGACCCAAGGGGAAGAATTTATTGCTTTTGCTCTTTTTGTTTTTGTTTCTTTTTAAGAGACAAGGGATCACGCTCTGTTGCCCAGGCCAGAGTGCAGTGGTGTGATTATACATAGCTCACTGCAGCCTCGACTCCTGGGCTCAAATGATCCTCCTGCCTCAGCCTTCTGAGTAGCTGGGACTACAGGTACATGCCAGCACACCTGTTTTTTTTTTTTTTTTTGCAGAGACAGTTCTTGCTATGTTGCCCAGGCTGGTCACAAACTCTTCGCCACAGCCTCCCATAGTGCTGAGAGTACAGGCTTTTGATCTTTTGAAGTAACCCTTCCTGCCTCTTCCCCCCAGAAATATTCAGTAAGATGTGCTCTGTTCTTAAAGGCTTTGTGTAAATTTGCTCTGTTGTTTGTTTGTTTTCATCCTGTCGATGGGCTGAGTTTCACATCTGGGTCAGCCAAATGTGAAAAAGGCACCAACACACATGTCAAAGTAAACATGTGTCCAGGCAAAGAAGAGACATGCGACAGGGGACGCCCCTGGGAATCCCAGGAATTGGGAGGAGAGCACTGGAGGTCTCAAGGCTGCAGAATTGGGGCGTGTGAGTCACTCCCCACTTCCTCTGAGTCTCCGAATGGCATGGAGGCCCTCAGCTGTGCATCCTACATAATAAATTCCTTGAGAAAAGGGACTACTGCGTCTTATGCTTCTTTTTTTAACCTCCTAGAAAACTCACACAGTGTTAGGCACACAGCAAGTATTAAAAATATGAACTGAAATTCTTTGTTTCACTTATAAGAAAACAGAAAGCATAGCAGTCCCTTGGTATATGCAGGGGATTGGTACAAGACCAACCCCAACACCAAAATCCTCGCACACTCAAGTCCGGCAGTCGGCCCGTGGAACGCAAGGATACGAATTCTGCCTTCCATATGTGCTGGTTTCACATGCCACCAATATCATATTTTCAACCCACAGTTTGGTAAAAAAAAAAATCCTCAGGTAAGTGGACCTGCACAGGTCAAAGCCATGTTGTTCAAGGGTTGACTGTATTTAACTCCACGGTACATAAACAAGCATTTTTCTCCAACTATCTTGTATCTTTTTTTTAATGTAATTTTCTTTATTTTTTCTCCTATATCTAATTTGTTGAGATAAAATGTAATCTTCTTATTTAGCCTTAAAAAAGAAGGAAATCCTGCCATTTGCAACAACATGGATGAACCTTGAGGACTTTACGCTAAATGAAATAAGCCAGACACAGAAAGACAAATACCGGATGATCTCACTTGCATGTGGAATCTAAAAATGGTGAACTCATAGTCGTTACCAGGGGTGAGGGGTGCGGGAGAAATGGGGAGATGTTGGTTAAAGAGGGCACAGAGTTTCAGTTACAAGATGAGTAAGTTCTGAAGACCTAAGGTACAGACTATAGTTAATAACAACGTATTGCACACTTGAAATTTGCTATGAGAGTAGATCTTAATATTCTCACACACACACAAAATAAAGTAACTATGTGAGCTGATGGATATTTTAATTAGCTTGACTGTGGTAATCATTTCAACAATATATACACATATCAAAACATCACAGCCAGGCGTGGTGGCTCAGGCCTGTAATCCCAGCACTCTGGGAGGCCAAGGTGGGAGGATCACTTGAGACTAGGAGTTTCAGACCAGCCTGAGCAAGAGCAAGACCCCGTCTCTACAAAAAATTTTTAAAAATTAGCTGGGCATGGTGGTGCACGCCTGTCGTTCCAGCTACTCAGGAGGCTGAGGCAGGAGGATCGCTAGAGCCCAGGAGTTAGAGGTTGCAGTGAACTATGATGAAGTCCATGTACTCCAGTCCTGGCTACAGAGCAAAATCCTGTCTCAAAAAAAAAAAAAAAAAAACAAAACATTGTATACTTTAAATATATACAATTTTTATATGTCAATTATGTATCAATAAAGCTGGGAGGAAAATACTTACTTTCACAGCTTAAAAAAAAAATGTCATGTTCTAACCTCAGTAATTCCAGTTCACCATAATGAGCCAAAATTTCTAACGATCCAATTCTAAACCATGATTTTGCAGCACGCAGTACTATCGCACCTTAAAAAGAAACATTTATTTTAGCACAAGCTATGTGAAAGTACCAAAATATGTCTTTCTTAAAATTGAAATTATTTTAATAAAAAAGAATATAGTCACTGAATTTATCAGAAAAACAACTAATTTACCCTCCGTAAAGGACTAAAGGTATTTCTGTATTCCTTTAAGCCTGAATCAGAACGTTAGGAAGCACATTTTGAGACAGCAAGGCTCCGATCTAGCTAAGGCTGAGAGGTCGTTATCAGGCTCCCAACTTCGGATTCTCCCCTGTCCCATCAATTGTGACCTTTTCCCTGTTAACTTTATCCTGAAAAGGGGAATTAACGCATTATTTATTTTGCAAAGGCCCTCATAATAATTACAGTTAGAGATAGAATTCATGATTCTTTCCTACAATGAATGTTGCACCTACATGTGTTTAGAGGTCAAAATGAGGTCTATACCAAGGTGCCAAAAGCCCCTGCCCTGTGGGTGCTGTCCTTCGAGGGACCACCACACTCACTGCTACCTCTGGGCCTTGGTTGGTGCTGTTCTCCCCTCGTCCATATACCAGACTCCTTCTTGTCCCTTTACTGACATCCTACCTAACCGTATGCTCAAGATCAAGCCCACTTACGCCATAAAGCTACACTGATCCATCCCATCCCCCTTTTACTGACCTCTGATGTCTTATTGTTCATTTGTTGCATGTGTTTAAGTCTTTCTCTACAAAGACCTGAATTTCTTAAGACCAGGGACTATGACATGCCTCTTACTCCTGGGCCCCCTTAGCCCATAGCAGGCACAGAAAGGGGCCAATTAGTATTTTCAGGGATGACGGAATTATCCATACAGTCAGGACTTATTCACAATACTAATCTGGATATTGATTTTCATGTGTTGTTTTTTTGAGCAATAAAATGTAGTCACTTGGAAAAATACATATAGAAGCTCAATAAATTATTACAAGTGTTTGGTTTATAAATTATTATAAGTGTTTAGTTTAATGAATAGCTATTGAATCACTAAACGTTAGCACTGTAAGACACAGAGGTAGTCTAACCTCCTCATTTTATTAGGTGAAGAAACCGAGGCACAGAACGTTTAAGTGACTTGTCCAGGTCACAAACCTAGTTCCTGCAGAGCCAGTTCCAGGTTTCACATAGTCTTTTTTCCTGCCTAGCACTATTCTCACTGTACCACAGTGGATCCTATGCAAATGTTAGCGTAAAAGCACCATCGAAATATCTGTATATATGTGAAGCCCTGGATACGGAAATTCTATTAATTAATGGCCTAATAGAAGAAATACTTGGGATCATTTAAACCATTAAGATTGTGGCTCAGAATGCAGATATGCACTATATATAGATAAGTTACAGCCACAAAAGTTAGCAGTGTTGTACCAGTCACACCAACAGTCTGTGCCTGGAATCTCATATCCGATGACCATAAGTAAGATCCAAATAGTTATTCTATTACAGGCCTGTGTGCAATAGTATCATTTTATCTATATGAAATTAAAGGGGAAAGACAGAGATGCCATAAAGAGAACCCTTAATTCCTTTAAGCATGAATACTTTGGGGGATAGTTTTTTTTTAATGAAAATCATATAAAAACATATTGCTATGGTCTGAATGTTTGCATCCCCCCAAAATTCCTATGTTGAAACCTAATTACCAAGGTAATGGCAATAGAAGGTGGAGTCTCTGGGAGGAAACTAGGTCATGAGGGCTCTACCCCTGTCAATGGGATCAGTGTCCTTATAAAAGAGGCCGGGAGAGCTGTCTTCCCCTCCTGCCCTGCAAGGACGCAGTGAGAAGACACCGTCTACACAGCAGAGAGCCCTCGCCAGACACCGAATCTGCTGGCACTTCGATCTTGGACTTCCCGGCCTCCAAAACTGTAAGCAATAGACTTCTGTTGTTTATAAATTATCCAGTCTAAGGCATTTTGTTACAGCAGCCCAAACAGGCTAAGACACATGTTACGCACTAAGTATAAAGAACATAAAACGTGCTCTGCCGAATCACTGTGAACATCACCAAGAACGCTGGCCTGTGACGCAGTGATGTCCACAGGACCCACTACAGCACAAAGGGCCGTCGACAGTTCTTGACAGCTCTGCTTTTTAAGCTCTTAAATATGTTTATTATTGATTTTCAGGTCTCTTCCTCTCCCCAGAGATTCACAGTCAGGTCTCTCTCATTCTCTTACCCCTTCTAATTTTTCATTTCTACACTACTAAAGGCTAAGGAAAAAGTTAACTGAGCTTATTGGAAGTAAACATAAAGACTTGCAGAAAGGTCTGCGGGGCTTTCCAGGGAGGAAAGCATATGAACTTTCCTGTTTTGGCTTTGTAACATCTTGCCAGCTATTCATAAATATTTTTTGTTCACTTCCCAGACGTTTGCTGTTTGAAATGGATGGATTAGTGATGTACGATATCCTACTATAACATGCTGAAATTACATCTTGAAGAACCGTGGGTTATATTTTTTAAGAAGACTGCAAAAATGTCCGTTATCTGTTATTCTTTAAGAACTCAGTCCAGTTTTATGCACATATTCTAAAAATTGTTGTTACCTCGTTCTTTCGTAATATTTCCATCGTAAAACTGATCTCGCCACACTTCATCGTCACTCACAACCAGACTGAAACATAAGAGAATCAAACAAAGTTACATTTTAAATGCTATCAAGAAGTACCCGAAACAGTAAGGAACTGTAAGAAATCTTGCTCTCAGAGATTTATCTGCTCGATGTACTGACATGTTTCTGGAGATAACATGACACAGTCCTGCAAGTCAGCTCTCCACAAAAGAGGAGTTACCTTGCAGCTCGGCTAGTTGGAATTCCAAGATAGTGCATAGCCTCACTACACAAAAACTCTCTCACTGAGGAACGAAGTACAGCTCTACCATCACCATTTCTAGAGGAAATAAAATTTAAAAGATTTTTATTTGTAAGTAAGACAACATCAACTTTTATTTAGATGACTAAAAACAATTACCGAACCGTACCGGGAGTATGGGGTCTTCCCTGAGCCTTTTAATTGGAGCTCCCATTTTTCACCCTGTCTTCAAAAAAAGTCTATATATTAGAAGAGTCATGTTAATATTAAGCAAAAAAGCTATTATACAGGAAAATATGTGGTACCTGTTCATGTAAATTCCAATAAGATGGGCTCTTCCATCCCCAAGCTGATCTGCCCATATCCCAAACTAAAGAGGAAAAAGGAAAATTATTGTTTATTAATATTTATGTAGCTTTTTATTTATTTATTTTTTTTGGAGACAGAGTCTCACTCTGTGTCCTGGCTAAAGTGCATCATAGCTCACTACAGCCTCCAACCCCTGGCCTCAAGCGATTCTCCTGCCTCAGCCTCCGGAGTAGCTGGGACTACAGGTAAGCACCACCATACTGGCTAATTTTTCTATTTTTTGTAGAGATGAGGTCTTGCTCTTGCTCAGGCTGGTCTCAAACTCCTAAACTCAAGTGATCCTCTTGCCTCAGCCTCCCAGAGTGCTAGGATTATAGACGTGAGCCATGGCACCCACCCTATAATAGCTTTATAGGAATTTTTATAGCCAAAGCCATTTTGTCAAAATTGAAAATGAGGTATTGCATTTTTAGGATAACAGTCAACAATTGGAATAAAGGTGAAAATAAAATTCAATCAATCAAACATGAGTGAAACTCACTTATTAAATATAATTTTTTTTGTAGAGACAGGGTCTTGCTATGTTGCCCAGTCTGGTCTCAAATACCTAGCCTCAAGGGATCCTCCCAACTTGCCTCCTAAAGTGTTGGGATTACAGGCATGAACCACTACACACAGCTGCATAAAATATAAATTTAAAACATAATTCATTCTTTCATCATCTTATAGCTAAGCTCAAATTTATTAGGTGTACAACACCTAGAACTGATCTATTTAACTAAAGAATATGAACTAGGAACAATTTATGAGTAGAAAATTTGCCTATATTATATGTATGCAATATAAAATCATGAGGTACACTTGTACCTGAAAACACTGCTTTTCAACTTGCACAATTAACTGTTCACAAACTTTTCTGTTGAGATTTATTTATGGCTCTTCAACTCCCAGCTATGCTACTTGCTAGCTGTGGAAATCTGTTTGCGTTACTTAATCTGACTAAGACTGACCTTTCATTTCCGTAAAATGGGATAACCCTTCCCAGGTTGTAAGAATGACTGGTAATGTATGCAAAGTGCCTTGTACTATGTCTGATATAAGCAAATGCCCAAAAGAGGATAATTATTATTGCAGTACTGTATTGCCAACAATCATTTGCTAACTTAGATATCATTCCATTCTCAACATGATGTTACTTTCACCAGAAAGTCTTCTCTGACTTTCTGGGACTAGGAGAGTGGTTTCTAAGTTTTTATAACTCCTACACTTATCCTTATCACAACCTTGATGTTACTGGAATTCATCTGTTCATCTATCACTCCCTTAGAGTAGCAGCAATTTGAGAGAAGGAGGTGGGTCTCATTCATCATTATAGCTCCTGGCACATAAAAGGAGTTCTATAAACAGCTGTGGAATATTTAAATGATGTTCAATCTCTGGAAGAAAAACATGAAATTGAGAAAAATCTATGCAGTATTTTAATTTTCCATCTTAACCAGGAACAGACCACCACTGATTAATTTTAGCAATGGAATACCAGTTAAGAGCACAAGTCTGAGGGTGCTCTCAGCATATCTGGAAAATTAAGTCCACAATATATTAAGTATACCCCAAGCCATGAGAGGGAAATAGAAGGAATGATGAATTGAGCTAGGAGTGAAATCAGGGGAATCGGAAAGCTAGTTTTCTAACAACAAGAGAAACCAATTACTACAATGTTCATTCCAAATGGCAAAGTCATCCTTATAAATAAATACTTACAATTATAATTTCAGATCAGGGAGAAGCAAGAGATGAATGTGAAATTGATAAAAGCTTTAGTTCTAATTTACTATACTACCAAAAACAAACAAACAAACAAAACACCTACAAAAAAGAATGGCTTAATAAAATTCTGCAGGGCTTAAAGTTTGTATTTATACTTTAACACTACATGTGAGCACCAGCATAAAATGCTTTCAAATAAATTTAACCCATATGGGAGACGGCTTTTTGAACCATGGAATCCTTGCATATGAGCACTAGAAAAGACCAAAAGGATCATTTAGTTCAAAGTTTCTAAACTAAGAAACCCACTGCAGCCAAATATTAATAGTTATTCCTTATAAACAAAACAACAAAACCCTGTCGTCAAATATGTTTGGAAAACGATGGGTTAAATAAAATGAAGCAGATTTCTTTGCCGTAGCACTGCTCACAAGGGGTATGATGTGGATCAACCTCCTCACATTACAGGTTAAGAAAACTGTGGTTCAAGTTTGTCACAGATGAATCTTAAAGTCCTTTTACTGGTTTATATTACTTTGCTTCTTAGCCTACAGGACTCTGAAGAAGAAAGGAAATACCAGGCCAGGTGCAGCAGCTCACACCTGCATGTAATCCCAGCTACTTGGGAGGCTGATGAGGGAGGATTGCTTGAGCCTAGGAGTTGGAGGCTGCAGTGAGCTGTGATGATGCCGCTGCACTGCAGCCTGGGCAGCAGAGAAAGACCTTGTCACAAAAAAAAAAAAAAGGAAAAGAAAAAGTAAACACCTAACCCAACAAACTAGAACTTGATGTTACAATAATTATAATAATGGCTAACATGTTAAGCACTCTTCATATATTTCCTAATTTAATCCTTACACCAACTCTGTTATGCTATACTACTTGCCCTAAAAATTAATCCGGAGTAAAACCAGCATTACCAAAATGATCCCCACAAAAACCAGAGTGTTAAATTAATCTTATCTAGTTTATAGGA
This sequence comes from Varecia variegata, assembly GCA_028533085.1. Lineage (NCBI taxonomy): Eukaryota > Metazoa > Chordata > Mammalia > Primates > Lemuridae > Varecia > Varecia variegata. The sequence continues at coordinate 17,437,204 of CM052453.1, forward strand.
AAGTCACAGAAATTTCAACAATTGATCCTATGTTCCCACGCCCTCTTTTTTAAAAGTTAGTCAGATACCATACACGTTCAGGAACTTGTTTCAACATCTTATTTCTAGAATGTGCCTTAATTGCTTCACGATTGCTGTAGCATATAAAACACCCCCACAAATTTTGATTTACTGCCTTTCTACAACTTTGTTCCGTGGCTATCCTGGGCAAACAATCTATTTGTCCTTCCTGAGACTTTTATATTGACACATTATGCTACTTGATTTCGCCTAAAATTCTTGCCAAAACTGCACTGAATGAGTTCCCTAGCAATAATTCACAGGAATTTTACATTTGTGCTGCCTCAATCTTCTCAATTTCATTAAAAGAACTTAAGCTCTGGTTTTATCACAGCAAGAAACAGTTATCAGCTAATCTATAGACATCGTATGATGACACATTCTTCTAGGAACATCTTATTGAAGTCTCAATATGCTAATATTAGAGAAATTGCTGCAAAATAATTTCTTTAACAGGACAGCATTTCCAACAAATGATTATATTTGCATAAAGGAAGTGATGCTGTTGCAACTCTTACCTGGTAGCCACTGTATCGGTGGGCCAGTGGAATGGATCCAAATACTATCTTTTCGCCACTTACAAGCTGGATAAAATCATCTGTTTTTGAGACAGATAAATCAAGGTCCAAAATATCTTCTAGAACTTCCTGAGGCAAGAAAAAAATGTTTATAAACCCAAGTAAGCTTTTAATAATTTTTAAGAATAGAGACTTAATAGGAGAAAACTTTTTAACCTCTTTTAAATCTCTTCCCAAAATATATTAACATTTTTTCATAAGAGATATACTACACTTTCTATGATAATTTATGCTATTTGGAAAAAAATAGTTCCATTAGATGGTTCTAAAATTTTTATGGATTTCTTGCTATGTATAGTAAAATAATATTTTTCCTAGTACATGTTCTTTTAAGGAACTAGAAAAAAATAAATATCCTATCTTTATCCCAAACTCATTCATAAGAGAACAATTTAGAATCCGCTATTAGAAACCATTTCTAAATGTTATCTATACTAAGAATTTAACTTATTTCCCCCTTTTTCACAAAAGCATGTTTTTCATGTAAAATAACTTTAAGAGGCAACTGAGTACTATAATCCAAGAATACATATCAAAAACTGATTTTTAAGAATGACATTCTCCAAGTATTTGAATTTCAAGCACAAATATAGTCATTTATAAATAGACTAATATTAGCTGGGAATAAAATATCTTTTTAGACAAATGTTTTAGTGAGTAAAGTATTTGCATTGTGAAAAAATAAAGCCTAACCTTTGAAACTGCTACAAGACGTACTCTTGATTTGAAAGGAGTTGGGAAGGCAATGGAAAAAATACAGTTGTTCACTTTGCGAACATAATTTTATTTAACAGGATCAACTGGCAACACAGCTGATAAAAAAAGAAATCCTTCTTAATGTTCTCATTGGTTGTATATACAGCATTAATTTTCTTTAGAAAGACTATAGTTCTTCAAGAAAATCAACTTAAGTCACCATTTTCTTCATATTTTGTTCTTTAAAAGCTACTTCACCATTTTCAACATTATCCAACACTCACATAGTATATGGAACTGTCCAAGAAGAGGATGGGAAATGGCAAAAGTTTAAAATGACAAGACACACACCCTGTCTTCAAAGATTTTCACTCATGGGAGACGAATAGGAAATGCAACACATTTATATATAGGAACGTATAAATAAAACAGAGGTGCGCTGCATTACAAGATTAGAATTACAGTAGCCAATTCAATGGAACCAAGAAATATTAGGCATGTAATTAATTACATGCATTCTGCCCTTCAGAAACTCACAATTAACTGAAGGAAACAGATATACAATACACATAAATAACCCCAAGACCAGGCAACCCATGGTTTACTAGATGTACAAACCTGCTCTATCCCACAACATTTGATACATGCCTGTTCCCAAGGCTAGAAGTTTAAAAATTGCCTCTGAAGAGACAAACTATGTTTCATAAAGTCCACACACTAAAGCACATGTACTGTATTTTAAAAGCTGTAGAGGAAAAGAGAGCTTTGAACATGCTTTAGATACTGAGAACATGTTTATTAATACTTACTTTACATACAATACTTAAACTCTTAATCTGTTTTAATGCAAAGCAATTACAACAAAAAACAAATAGAATAGGTGCATTAATAAAACCACAAGACTGAGGGACACAAAAACCTACGTTTCTGATAGAGATTATATGTCAAAATGTGTCACCAAATTATTTAATAAAGATTATGAGAATCCAATCAAAATCCTGGTAGAATTTTTTGAAGAGACAATCTTAATGTGCAAATCTGGAAAAATAAACAGATTAATTTTTAAAGAGAAATGAGAGTTTGCTTATCATATTAAAGTTATAAGAATGCAGTAACTAAAAAGATTATTATCCCAAAGATGTGAAGATCAATGGAACTCAATAAAAAGCACAGAAACCACCCCAAGTTATGAAATAATTTCCTATATAACGAAAATCATATTTCAGATCTGTGGAGAAAGGTGGCATAAAGACAATCTGCTCAACTGTTTGGAAAAGCTCCAATTTATTCCATCCATGCCTAAGTGAACTAAATATCAGTTATAACAGCAGTAAGAGTAATCTTACATCGTCCTCAAATGAGTAACCAAAACAGGCAAATACGAGCCATATTTAACCCTTTGTACTTTCTTTTGAGTCCATGGTGAATAAGTCAGCAGCATCCTAGGGAAATAAATGTCTAGCCAACCAAAACACAAATGATTTCAACATTCACCGTGGAAAACCTGGTAGTATAATTGGAAGATCCACCATATATTTTCTTCTCTTCTAGGAGAGCCTCTGTGTGAAACTCACTAACTTATATAATTGATGTCCTCTCCTTTATGATGCTCTAACATTTGGGAGAGCGCAGGCAGTGTGTAATATCCCATTAGCAGTTACGATTTTGTACTGACTGATGCACATTCTGGCAAGATCAGTCAACACAAGGGGTCACTGGCCGTGGAACAGAAAAAGGCTAATTGCTTCGGGGGCGTCCAACCCTCATTCTTGTGATGCTTTCACCCACTCATCAGTCACTGACTAAAAATCCCAGAGAGAATTCCAAACGCATATTGACCCTTCATCTTAACGTGTCAGAAAAATCAGCAGTTGCAAAATTAAATTCTTTACAAAATCCACAAAAACCAAGACTTTCAGTGCAACTGTTTGAACCTTTTCTCTGAATAAATGTTCTTACTGGAGTTACTGGGGTAATCAATTGATCATTTATCTAATAACATCAGGATGAGATGTTTTACACAGTACTGTGAACCAAAACATGGTAATATATATACTATTATATTTATAATCTCTCCTTGGCTATAAAACCTGGTCCTATTGCAGATAATATGGTTTGTTTATTTTTTTTTTTTTTTTGAGGCAGAGTCTCGCTCTGTTGCCCAGGCTATAGTGCCATGGCATCAGCTTAGCTCACAGCTACCTCAGGCTCCTGGGCTCAAGGGATCCTCCTGCCTCAGCCTCCCGAGTAGCTAGGACTACAGGCATGTGCCACCATGCCTGGCTAATTTTTTCTATTTTTAGTTGCCTGGCTAATTTCTTTAAATTTTTTTAGTGTGTGTGGTGGGGGGGACTTGCTCTTGCTCAGGCTGGTCTCCAACTCCTGACCTCAAGCGATCCTCCCGCCTAGGCCTCCCAGAGTGCTAGGATTACAGGCGTGAGCCACCTCGCCCAGCCAGATAATATGTTTTGAATAGTATCACCAATATGGCAAGAAAATGTCTTTGAGTGTACCCAATCCTCCATCACTGAAATGACAACTTTCAAAATGCTTTCAATTACACACATAGTCCATTTTGATCCGTCCATACTGGTTGTTTCATTAGCATAAGTGTAGTAGGAAAAACCAAAGTTGTTTTTCAGCCTACACAAGAGAAGCCTGTTCTGTATCAGTTACCTGCACTGCTCAGATGTTTTTAACTTCATAAACTCATGCTTGACCTAGTTGGGTCAAAAGAACCACTTTTTTAAAAAAAACTTTTTTTATTTACTCTGATCCTGTGACAGATTAAAGAACCACTTTTGAATTTTGCACGTCCTGTCGGTAGGTTATTGTTGTTCCTTGAGTTTTCCCACACAATGATGTCAGAAGCCTTAAGTAACTGCACCTGCTTTCCCCACTTAGCCTTGCCATACTACAGCATCTTTTGAAGAGCCAGGTTTTCTGCTCTAATCTGGCCAAGCGATCTCTAAATGCAGATGGCCTGCCAGAATTGTGTAGCGCTGTATTTGCCAACCATACAAGCTTGGGCATGCACTTAAGACATTTTTTTACAGTAAGATATCTCCTCTATGTTTCCTCATCTGAATAAAAAGGGGCAAATGATAATATCTTAGTCATGAGATTGCCAAGTGCAAAGCGTTTATTGCTACACTCTACTTTGGCAAATTCTACCTCTCGGATGTTTCTTAATACATAAACCTAATCTACATCAAGATAAACCACAGGTGCATATTAACCTTTATCTGTAAAGCACTTAGCGTATGTTTTACATATTATCCTTCAAGATTGAAAAAAACACCAAAAAGTTGGCTTAAGACTTTATATATTCCATGATGCTTTTATGTAATAAAAAACTACACTTTTAAAATAAATATGAAAATAATGTGCACAGATATAGGGCTACTGCATTCTGTAATTCAAGAAGTGTGGTTCAGAAGTACAAGAAAAAAATGTATCGGACAATCGCAGGTACCTATTTTCTGCACTATTTCCTCACAACAGTGAATTTTTGGGGGACTGAGTAAGCCTGTTTCTGTATCCCTAATGCTTACACCTTCTCACACTGGCTCTGTGTGTTTGAGTGCACGTGTTGAATGCTTAATTATATTCCGGATTTCTGCTAAAATACGCGGCTGTAGAGCTAAGGAAAGGTCTATCTGACCCACATGGTGTAGCAATCCTATACAGTTTCCAGCACCTCCCGGGCTGGGTAAAAGGTTCAGCATTACCAAACATTAAACAATTTCATGCAGTTCAGGACACCCAAGGGTGGGGCTCACATACCCAGGTATGAGCAAGATTGCTAAACTATACCTATGAGGTTATCAGAAGATAGAGTCCAAAAGTCGAGAGATGAGGCTAATTTAGCTTCTGTTTCACAATAGCCCTGAACGTGACTGGACTCGTTGCTAGAAGGATGCAGGAGGTTGACACTTCCGTCAAGCACAGGTTGCAACAGGCAGCAGACCATGGCGTGGCGGGTCATACCCAAGAAAAGCAGACGCGGAAACCGTCGCCTCCGGATCAGGCCGCAGAACGGGAACCCGATTCTCCGAGTCATAGTTCTGCCTACATACGCAGAACGAGAGTTAGTGGGCGCAGCTGTGGCACAGCGTGCTACTTCCTGCTAACGGCGGTCCCCTAAAGGTACATCTTTGCCGCGACTGCTGGTGTCACCGGCTCCCCGTGAGCGGCTTCGGGGAAGGGCTCGCCCCATGGAAGGTCACGCTTAGTGTGCCCGGGCCGGCCTCCGCGACTCCTGCTCCTCGGCCTCCTCGGGACCGCGGGGCGTCGCGGAGGGGCCCGACGTCCGCGCCGCCACCCAGGAGGCGCCAGCGGCCCGGCGCGGGGAGGAGCGAGCAGAGGGGCCGGGCGCGGCCGAAGCGCTTCCTGTGCCCTGTTTCCGGCTCCGGGTCCCGGGAGGAGGGCCGTGGGGCCAGAGGCGGAGCCGCCGCCCTGCCGCGACTTTCAGACTCGGGCCATGGCCTCGCGCTGGTGGCGGTGGCGGCGCGGCTGCTCCTGGAGGCCCGCGGCGCGCGGCTCCGGGCCGGGCTCCCGAGGCGGTGCGGGGCCGCCCGGGCCGCGCGCCGCCGCCGACGCCCGCGCGCAGGTGAGGTCGGGAGGCGCGCGCCCGGCGGGGCGCAGAGGTCACGGCGCCATTGACAGCCGCGCGCGGAATGAATGAGAGCGAGGAGCACGTGCGCGGGGACCGGGGGCGCACCGGGTCGCCCCCCGCTGGGGCTCCGGGGTGGCGGGGCGCCCCGCGCGGGGGTGCAGAGCTGTGTCCTGGGGACCGAGGGAGCATTTGGGGCTGGGGGCGAAAGCGGTGAGGAGCCTGGTCCCGGGGGAAACGCAGGAGTGATCAGACCAAAGGTAAAGCCTGGGGACCGTCTGCGGCTATTTCCTTTCGAGTTAGAGGAAGACAGATCTTACCTGGAATTTTAGAGGAAAAGATGCTCCGAGCTCTCCGAGATGCGGAGGGTGTAATTGGCCTCGGAATAGTCGGAGAAGGGCTGTGGGAATGCAGGGCTGATGCCAGGTGCGCCGGACGTACTGCAGGTGCTGGGAGGGAGGACACACCTGGATCGAGCTGGAAGGGCACTGCAAGGGGAAAAGGCCAGGGATGTCGGAAGGGAGGACTCTTGGAGTCGCCTTCGATTTGACCTATGACTTCTTGAAGTCAAGTCTGAACCTCAGCAGTAGCCGTGATCCCCTGGTGCCTTTGGATCCAGTCTCATTTTTCTTCCTTTGCAGTCAGTTTAGCCTCCGCAAATGGACATGTTTTTATGGCTCTGAGTCCTGCTGCACTTTGGGGTGATTAATTCGCGGTGTGCCACGGGGTAAGCCCATCCTGTTAGCATTAACTGCGCAAAATCTGTGGACTCGCTGGAGCGTAAGTTTCTTTGAATTTTGGAGGCTTCGGTTGCATTCAGATTTGGTACACTCCTGTGTCGAGGTACTCAGGAAACACCGTTTACCACTATGGAATATATGGCATTTATTCATGTCTACTTTGTACCAAAGTGGATGCGTATAAAATTATCATCCAAAAAAGTCGTTTGGAGTGAGAATGGCATCTGGGCTAGTAGGTAGACTAGACAGTAGAGAGAGGATAACAGGGGTGACAGAAGTACTGTCCTCGCCAGAATTCAGATATTTCTAATTCCACAGATGAGGACATTACTTGAAGAGATGGATGCATCCACCCTCTGATGCCACTAGACACCTCTTTCCTGTGACACTCCTCTTTTTGATTTCATGCCCACCAAGCAACTGTTGCCACAGGAAGTGTGCTTTTCTGGAGAGACTGTGCTTCATGGTTTCCATGTCTGCCTGAATGGCCACAAGGAAGGACTTGGCCGATGATGCCAATGTCATGTATTTCTGATTGGTGTGTCAGTGATGTATTTCACTTGACATTAATACATTAGCTTTCTGGTGTCTGCCTCAGGCATGTGTGTTTTGGTTACTTCGAGTCTCTCGGGGCCTAATAGTCCTTGGGGACAAAAAGCAACAATAATTAAGCCACATCTGACTCCCAGCACGGCTCTACTGCACCCCGATGTTTGCACATTCTCCTGACTTCTCCAGGAGTCGTGTGAACAAGTCTTGTAACAGGATAAAGACCAGTGTGCCCTGACTGTGCCAGATGACTTGCCAGTATGTCTTTGGTTCTCACCCTGCATTTTCTCTTCTCTTAAAAAGCAAATTCCTGAGAAGCAAGGGTGACTTTCAGGGAGAGTGTGTGATGGGAAGGTAGGGGACAAAATTGGCATTGGAAAATGACTATTGCCCCTGCCCGTAGTGTGGTTCAGCCGTAGTTTCACAGCTCTCTTAATACTTTACTACTGTTCTGGGAGCCTCTCACCTCACTTTGGAAAAATTGCTGTAAGTTACTAAAGCAAAAAATAGTTTGATTGAATAGACACTGTATTAAATGTATACTGTGCACCAGGCTCTGAGCTAAAAGCTTTATGTATACTCTCTAAATTAATCTTTCCATGAGTAGGTGTTATCAGAAAGATGTTACAAGGGAACACAGAAGTTGAGATTTGAGCCAAGATCTGTCTTCCAAAGGCCATGCTACTAACAACTATTAGGCTACTTAGTGGTAAAAAGCCCCTGTATTCATTAGCTATGTAATTTGAACCCTTCACCCCAGATTAGAGGACTATCATTAGGTCTCAAACCGAATACTTATAACTCTTCCATTAAGGTGCCCTTACATATAAGTATCATAATAAAAGACTGAATTCATTTGAATTAATTACCCACGAAGACTGAAAGAAGTAGGTTATCATATAATGGTGAAAGCAAAAGGGAGGATTCTCCCTTGTTTCCTGGGACATTATATGTCATAATGTCCTTATTGGTTTAATGGATATGTAATGCTGTGGTGAAAAGAGTGAAACTCAGACCTGACTTCCTGACTTTCCTGGCAAAGTCAACCTTTATTGTCTTTTTTTTTTTTTTTTTTTAAAGAGACAAGGTCTCACTCTGTCACCCAGTAGCACGAACTCCTGAGTTCAAGGGATCCTTGTGCCTCAGGCTCCCCAGTGGCTAGGACTACAGGCATGCACCATCATGCCCCGTTAATTTTTTTATTTTTTATTTTCATAGAAATGGGGTCTGGCAGTATTGCCCAGGCGGGTCCTGGCCTCAAGCGATCCTCCCTTCTCTACATCCCAAAGTCCTGGGATTACAGGCCAGACACCACACCCAGCCTATTGTCATTTTAATATGGCTAAAGGAATACATGTTCCTTAGAGAAAAATCAGAAAATGTATACCAAAAAAAGTAACAAAATAAAACACACCCACGATCCTATTTGTTTCAAAATAACTACTTTTAACACCTTTGTTTCTGTGCTATAAATCCAATTCTCTGGTGTGTGTATATATAAATTTTTAGTGGTATCACAGAATGCACCTAGTTCTGCAAATGCTTTTCCCCTTTGATAAGTTTTAAACATGTCTACATGTCAGTTTTTCAGACTTGACTTTTCTGAACCTCAAGTTCCCTGGCTGTGTAGAATCAAGTAGTTGTGAGGATCAAATGAAATAATGGCGTAAAGCCATATTGTAAGACTTTCTTACTAATAGAGTGGATTAGTTTCATTTTTATTGTGTGCTAAATCCATCCTTTTTGTTAAAATCCTTTCTTTGCATACTCTGTATAAGAGCCCTTACCACATTAGATCAGTAAATTAGTATTTTTTTAAATTCCTGAATCCCTGAATTCTGCAGTCTGTATTTTTGGGTCCCCAGGGCCTGTCACAATTCCTGGCCCATAATAGTTCTTAGTGATTAATATTTGTTGGAATCAATATTTGTTACCACCTCTGAATCTTTTAGAAGTGGTCCGCTGGTGTTCTTTGATCTCCAATTAAGTTAATATTGTCAAAATGTACTGCTGAGGTTGGTAGGTTGGTTTTTAATGTTGTTTATCCTGAAGTACCATTTCTAAAGTATGTTTAGGGACAATAAGTTAAAATAGGCAGTGTTTGTGTAAATGTAAATTTCTTCCTTACTATTAAAATCTTTTTTTTTTTCCTACCATCTGGGATGATGCTTTTTGAGATCTTGATTATTTTGTTTTAAACCGATTTGAGAATTTAAAAGAATGTAAATAATACTAATCTTTACTGCCCTCTGACCAGTCTTAGTTAAATGGAAAGAAATTGTTTTAAAACTACCTTTCACGTCTGGAAATATAGACATGGATATGGAAACTGGCTGTCTTTGGGGGAAGGGGTGGATTATAGATGGTTTTTATTTTCTGCTTTTTTCTTTTTTATGTTTTCTGTAATGACAAGTATTGTATTGCAGTAAGGAATGGAAATTTTTTAAATTATCCTTTTTCCAAAGCTTGCAAGACATAAAGATTTCAAGTAAAAAAGCAAACAAGCAAGCTAGCTTGCAATCTACCTATTTGTGGGTGATTAAAAGATAAAGATTATATTTATTATGAATTATAGAGGTTTTTAATCATCTAATGGTATTAACAAGTTTTTCAGGAATATTCTTACAAGTTTCTTCATACTTTTATTTTGTAGATGCCCTGTTTTCATTTTGTGAAGCATTTAACATCTGCACTTCCAAATGTATATAGTATATCACGGTAAGTTTATAATCCATATTGCACCTACTAAAGTGATTAATCATATTGCCAGTAAATGTATATTTTAAAGTGTAGTGGGCTAGGCCAACAAATTTATTGTATTATTTAACTAAGTGCCACAATATCTGCCCTATGTGATCTCTGCCTTTTCAAAAAAAACAGGAATATAATAAAATATGAACTCAGCCCAGAACACAATGAACATAGTTTAGGTTTTCTTTGATTTTGTGGGTTCTCAAGGTCCTATTTATAAAAATGACATATCGTTTTGCAAGAACAGAATTCTCCGTATTTTCCTAAGTTATAATGACCTTTTCAAGATTCATACTTAATTTCCAGCAAGTATTTGGGCTTAATTTTCCACCGTCTGAATCCACTGCATTTACATTTATGTCTGGGTGTACAAAACTTAAGTCCTGTGCGTTTTGTTCATCTCAGGTTTCATCACGCAACACCGGCAGCGTGCTGTTACAGTAAAACCCGGAGCGGTGAGAAACACACCGATCCTTTTAAACTGGGCTGGAGAGACTTGAAAGGTCTGTATGAGGACATAAGAAAGGTGAGGGTTTTTTTAATTCTGCTGTCTAGAAATGTTTTCACTTACCAAAGCTTAGTAAAGTGTTAGATTTATGGGAAAACATCGCAGGTTTGCGGCTGTGTGCAATACTATCGCAAACTTGATTTGCACACGTCAAGTTTCAGATGTTTCTTGAGCAAGCACGTGCAGTATGGAGCCGGGCAATAGGGAGAGTGGGATAGTCAGAAAGAGGCAATTGCAGAGTTGGGAAACTGAAAAAATGATGCAGGTAGCACAGACTTGTCCAATGAGTCATCTCACCTTTCCTCTTCATATCCGTCACCTCCCTGTGACTCCTGCTACCGTCTTGTCTGATTTGAATGTCACGTACAGACTGCCACAAGTACAGCTTTCTTCATTCAACCCTTTCCCCCCAGAACTTCAGTGGCTCCTAACCTCACGTGGATTCTGAATTGCTGCCCAGAAATCTCCACGTGCCCCTTGTCACCCCTTGTCAGCTTCCTCCCCCTTTCAGAGTTCCCCACTCCCCTCCTCAAGCCCCCAGGGCGCTGGCTGTCATATTGTCACAGCAACACCACTTCCCTGTTTCGCAGCGTGGAGGAAGAGCTCCCTGGCTCCTGCTCTGTCACCGTGTGCGAGCTTGCCTGTGCCCTCTCTCCGTGCCAGCCTCCTTTCTTCCCACCTCGGAGCAGTAATGTCCCCTTGCTCTAGGGACAGCCCCTTTGCTCCCTCCTCGGTCTCCTAGGAGGTCCTCCAGCAGTTGCCCGCCCTCCGCCCTTGCTCTGCAAACTCCCTGGCACTGTCTCTTTCCATCCACTGGAGGTGCCCCAGGTGCCGCTGCTTCAGCTGCTTCATTTCTAAAAGGCCTCGCCCTGACCCGTGCCCCACCCCTTCCCTCTGTTGCAGCGTTCTCTGCCTCTGTCCCCTCTTGCCCCCTCGGGCTTTCTCCCCCAGTGCGCCGCGGCTCCGTTTCTGGCCTCTCCGCCGAAATTGCTTTTGCCCCGGTCACTGGCAGCTTCCTTGTATTAAACCCAGTGGACACTTTCTGGCCTTTCTCTTCCTTGACTCACGTGGACACTGGACCCTGTTGACTGTCCCCTGCTTGGGTTCCCGTGGCCTCCATGCTCCCCTCCTCACCCCCAGGCCGTTCTTCAGTTCATCGCCTCCCTTCCACCCCTTTAATGTTGCCATTCCCTGCAGTTCTGCCGGGCCTGCCTCTCTCTGTGTCCTCTTCCCCCTCCCAGGTGCTCTCTCTCCTCCCGATCGCATTGTCCCTCTGACACTGGTACAGCCACCTGCTCACCTGGCAGCTCCATGGAGTGTCCGCGACGGCCTTACCATAGCTGACACTCTACTTTCCCCCATGAACTGGTTTTTTTCTCTTGGTTTCCCTGCTCCTTGGAGGTACCACCAGGAACATGAAAAGGATCCTGGACTCATCCCTGTCCTTCCCCTCCATGTCCTTCTAGTCTGTCACTTGCCTTCGGTCCCCACAGCCCTAGACCGCTCCCAGGCCTCTTGTCCTCTCGTTCTTGCTCTTTTCCTCCCTGTCTCCGCCGGGCCAGAGGTGCCCCTTCGTGCTCCCAAGGTGACTGCTTACCCCGGTGACAGCACCATACCTGTCACCCTGCATGGCATTAACTGCAACAGTTGCGTTACTTCTCTCATCTAGACCCTGGGCCCTTTGTAGGCGCGGGGTGTTCACTTATCTCTGTGGCCTCTGTGTCCGTCACACTGCTTGGCACTGACGGCGGTCGAGTGAATGAATGACGGGCCGCCTGTGCCTACCTGAGGGTTCGTTCTGGGCTCCCACCGCTTCCAGGGGTCAGCTCTGACCCAGTCGAGCCTGTCCCGGAGCGGCAGGTAGGACAGACACACCCATCACCCGGAAGGCTCTCCCTCCTCTTCATGAATCAAAGTCCTGCGTTTCCTTCTGCTCCCAGGGCAAAGCTTGTCTCCCCTATGAAACACTTGGCTTTTGTAGCCCCCATTACCTCTTCCTTCCCTGAACTTTCAATATATTGCATGTGCAGCATTGTTTAGGTTACACTGTAGTAGTTGCACTTTGTATCTTTGAAAGTTTTGTCTCCCCAGTTGTAAGCTCCTCGAAATCAAGCAAGCTATACCCTGCACCTCCTCTCTGAATCTTCAGAATGTCTTTGGCTAAATGAAGGCCAAGCCAGACCGACTGATCCCTGCTTCTTCTCCCCGGCCACCGTCGTACCATCTTCCTGCCCCTAATGAATAGCTTTGTGCCCTACCCAGGACACCCCCACCCTGCTTCCTGGGCAGCGACAGCCACTGGCTCCCATGGTCCCCTTCCTTCTCCTCCACCCTCCGTCTTCCCAGCTGCTGCCAGCCCCTGTGCCTGTTTCTATCCAGCTGTCCTCGCCCAAGTCCCTGGGGACCACAGTGCATTCTGCTCCCTCCCGCTGCCTCCTGGACGCCTACGGTGTCAGGCTGTGACGTGTCAGGCTGTGACGGTGCAGGCGGCTGCACCTGCTCCGGCACTCAGGCCGCTCGGGCCGAGCCTGGAACTGTTTGTGTCCCAGCCTCCGGGCTGCCAGGTGTGTGGCCTCACGGCGTTGGCGTTTTGTCCACCTGAGCGTTGAATTCCTCAACTGAAATGAACACGCTGCAATCAAACCACAGTTGCGTAAAAGAAATCCCGTTGACTTTCTGTGCAATTATCACGGCGTTTAAACACAGAGCAACTTTATTTCAGGAACTGCTCATATCTACGACAGAACTTAAGGAAATGTCTGAGTACTACTTCGATGGGAAAGGAAAAGCCTTTCGACCAATTATTGTGGTGCTAATGGCCCGAGCGTGTAATATTCACCACGATGACTCCCGGTGAGTGCTTCCTTTCACTCCCCTGTCGGTTTTTTATTTGGGAATCCTTTCTTCCCAGGGCTACTGTTTCATTCCCCACTTCACGAGTAGCGCATATCCAAGAATTCACTTTGTGACCCGTGGATTCTGACTTTGAGTCGCTAAAGGCACTCTGGATCTAGCCCAGCCATCTTCCTTTTGCAGACTTTTTAATGTCCATTGAAGAACAAATTTAGCTACAAATTAACATTTTAGAAAAGTGTTAAGAGCCAAATTTAGCGTTCTTGTTAGGAAGTAAAGAGTACAAGGATGTGTGAATACATTTAACCATTGTACGTGTGGGGCAGTTAGTCCAAAGGTCGATTGTTCTAGAGAGGTTAGGTGCGCCTTTATCTTGGGCAACACACACCCTGGGGCACCTGCTTCCCTGTGACATTCTGATTGTGCAAAAGAGAAATTTTCTTTAAAGAAGACATTGTAACTCTTAGCTTTTAAATATATAAAAATTTAAAATATTAAGACAACTGCAACATTTGGATATTAAAGGATATCTCAAAAGGAAAAAGGATTTTCCTCATTTATTTCATGCAGCGATCTTCTCATTCCATCCTTCCCTCCATTCTGTCTTTTTAGTTACTATGGATACAGAGGAGTTGGGCATATTTATGCGTTGCATGTGATATTTCGATCCCGGCTTACGATGTGTAATGATCAAATCAGGGTAATTGGGGTGTCCATCACCTGAGGCATTCATCATTCCTTTGGGTTAGGAACATTCAATTCCACTCTTAGTTATTGTAAAGTATATAATCATTGGAAATATACAATGCATTATTGTTAACTGTAGTTGCCCTATTGTGTCTCCAAACACTAGATCTTGTTCCTTCTATCTAACTGTATTTTTGCAACTACTAATCATATTCAGTCATTCAGTATATATATTATTTTACATATAATATATATAAAATGTTGTATTCTGCTTTGTTTTACGGTTTTTTAAACTCTTTCCCATGTTGCTGAATTGTCTTCATAATTACATCCTATAATCTATTGATGGAAATTCCAGTAGAGCATGAAGTACCAATACATTTCCCTCGTGTGGAACATTTGCATCAAATTTCCTCTCAGCAGACAACACTTCAAAGCATGCCTAAGATCAGTCAGCACTGACTTAAATGATGCTGTAAAGAAAAAGCATCAGATACGGCTGCTTGGCGGCTGCCCACCTCTGCCCACACCTGCTGTGCCTGCCCCTGTGCCCTCTGCACCCAGCACGTCGCACCGTGCTCAGGGTTGGCTTCCACTTGTGCTGGAGCTTTCGAAGAGCTCACAGTATATTTTGAGCAAGTGGCGAAATCTCTGGCAGTGACCTTTTAACCATCATCAGGACCACTTTGACCTTACCTGGGAGGCAGAGCAGCAGAAATGCTCCCTCGGACCAACCTTGAACTACATCTCACGTGGTCTAGGGCAGAGTTACCAAGCCTTGGCACTAGTGATATTTTGGGCCACGTCATTCTTTATGGGGGGCTGGGGGGCTGTCCTGTGCATTACAGAATGTTCAGCAGCGTCCCTGGCCTGTACCCACTAGACGCCCCCCAGTTGGTAACAACCAAAAAATGTTCCCAGACACTGTCACGTGTGCCATGCAGTGCACAGTCACCTCTGGTTGAGAACCACTGGTCTAGAGAGAGAGTGTTTATGTTTTTGATTTCTTAGATTAATACATAATACGGTCCATTACCCTCAAGAGGTAATACAGGAAGGAAAATATTCTTCACTGCTTTAAATCCTCCATCAGTCCTTGTCCTTATAGTTGAAAGTTTTTCCAGTTTGCTTTCCTGAAACTGTATAAACTGTTGGTTGCAGAAAACATGGGGAAATAGAATGGAAAAGGCAATACTGCCCTCTCCAGGGCGCTTTGAGTATAGCTTAGTTCTCCCTGTAAGTGATTGGAGCAGGGCTTATTAGGGCGCAGAAGCAGCGTCCCACGTGGGGACGAGAGTCTTGATTGTGGCATAGATTTGGGTCGTACAGAACCCTAACAGTACTCCCCAGCCCCAACTTCTTGAGAACACTTGTTACTTCCTAAGGACCCTTGTTACTTGGCTGTTACTTCCACGCCATGGAAGGAGGGCAGGGGGCTTCCAGAGGGCCGGGCCATGAGCGATTTGCTTGCTGAGAAAGACACAGAGCAATAGGGACAAACAGTAGTTGAGGAGTCAGGAGCGGGACCACACACAGCCTGTTTCCTCTGGTGCCACCGGAGGCTCCGCCAGCCCCTGTGGCGCCAGAACCTGTTCCTGAACGTGACATGCTTGCTTGCTGGTGATGGCGTGATTGAGAGAGAGCACTTTATCACTTGGCAGTCAGAGTTTAATGGTTCCTGTGAGGCTTCTCAGATACTGTCTTGCCTCCCAGGTGTGTCCTAAATAGGGAATTCTAGAAACAGAACCTTGGAGGGGGTTTTAGAAAACAGAATAGAACAGATATCTTAAGAACTAGAGAAAAGGCCAGAAACTACCTTTTATTGATTTTTCTCTTTTTCCTTAAGCTTTTCAGTTCCCTGCTAGATTACTGGGAGCTCATAATCTGAGGTCCATGGGAGTTAAAGGGGTGTGTCAACCCCTTAAAGTTGACTGCAAAATTTTTTTGCAAATTTGCATTTTTCTGAGAAAGAGTATCTATGG
This sequence comes from Varecia variegata, assembly GCA_028533085.1. NCBI lineage: Eukaryota > Metazoa > Chordata > Mammalia > Primates > Lemuridae > Varecia > Varecia variegata. The sequence continues at coordinate 17,453,223 of CM052453.1, forward strand.
CTTATAATATAAATATATTCTCAAAGGGTAGTGTGGCCCTGAAACGCTTAAGACCCATTCTTGTTTCCTCTCTGTGCCCTGACAACTGCAGTCCTGGGTGGGTGCAGTGGGGATGTAAACACCAAATGACTCCCACGCGAAAGGTCCAGAAAACAGAACTGTGCTGGATTCTGAGATGTGTCCCCAGATTCCCACTTCAGTGCAGGACTCTGCCCCAGCTGCTGTACCGGGTACTGTTGGTACCTCTTGGCCTTTGTTGTTCAGCCTCTTCAAGGGTCGCCTTGGACTGTGCCCCTGCTGGAGGCAGCCCGCATCCAGGGACTGACCCAGCTCCGCAGTGCCCTGGGGGGTGTCAGGCTGTCAGTGGGCTGCATGGCAGACCAGCGTCTTCCTCTGCCCAGTCCTGTTCCTCCCTCCCCAGGTGTGGCTCCCAGGGGCAGTCCTGAGTTAACGTCCTGTACGTTTAAGCTTCATCATTGCTTCCTGGAGAACCTAACTTGCAACAGAGTTCAGCAAAAACCCGAACTAACTGTAGGTCAGGACTCACCAGAGAATCCAGCTCAAAAGTGAACTTTATAATAAATAGATGTCTATAAAATTGCTCCGTGGAATACAGCACAGGTATGCTAAGTAGCTAAACAAGCCGAACCTATCCTGCTCAGTGACCCCATTAAAGGGACCTACTGTTAGCATTCGCACCATCCATTCCTGCAGGGAACGCTTCCAGCGCTGGAAGGTCCCTCTCGTTGCCAAGGATTGGGATCACGGGGCTGCCCAAGTTACATTGTACACAGATCTGTTGATCTTGATTGTGCAAATGGACAAGTGGCATTGAATCCCACGAGCCTAGTTTTCAAAGCTGGACCGGATGATTAGATGGCTGGATTAGAAGATGCAGTTGCAGTATTAGGTAATAGATCAAGGGTCCAGGTGTGATAAAAATCTTATATTGAGAGGAGGTAACTTTTATAGCTCTATAAAAACTCAGGAAATGACCAAAGCCCACCCCGGGAAGACTGTAACAAAACTGTGACTAAGCACCGACTCTCTTAAATGATTCCCAAGGTCAGGCCACTGACGATCCTAGAACTGTTCGTGGATTCTGTGTGTTCTCAATCATTTGAGCCAGGACAAATGCTGCTGTGGTTTATGGGATAGGCAAGAAGCACGGTGCCAAAGGAAGTGTTTTTGTCTTTAACCTAGGAGGTGGCACTTTTGATGTGTCCATGCTCACTATTAAAATGGATCTTTGAAATATAATCTGTTATATTAACAGCAAGGGGCACCCACCCACTAAGGTGGAGATTTTGATGAGCAGATGGTCTTCATTTCCCTGGTGAGTTCAAGGTCAAGCAGAAGAAGCTCAGCAAGAGCAAGAGGGCTGTAGGGCCTGTCGATGTGGTGTGTGCACCCTGTTCAGCACCCACCTCTCCAGGAGAAGGCTGATTCTCTCTGCAAAGGAATCAGCTTCTACACTTTTATTACCCATGCTCAATTTGAAAACACCAGAGGCTGTGTTATTCTGTGGAGGCTACGGAGAAAGCCCTGCACAGAGCAGCCTGGATCAGATGCAGATCCAGGCTGTCCTCATGGGGAAGGTTGCTCCCCACATAGCCCAAGATTCAGACGCTTCTGTAGCGTTGCAAGAAAGTAAACAATATTTTGAGCCTTGTATCACTGATGATGCAACTTTGCAGGCATCCCTGTTACCTGCAGCTAAATCTGAAAATATGCAAGAGCTGCTGCTTTCGGATGTCAGTTCTTTTCTCTTCCTATTAAATTGCTAACATACCTATGACTTTTATGATCAAGCTTTTAACAAACCATCATTCTCACCCAAGACAGACTTCATTCTGGGCCCGGTGCACTGCTTTAGGTTTACGAAGGTGAATGGGCAGGGACCAGGGATGGTGGCCAGTGTGTCTGAGGTGACAGGCATCCCCCCTGCTTTGAGGGACGGCGCCTTTGCTGTGGATTCCCACCCATGCTGCAGCCCCCCTCTCTGGGGCTTGACTTGTCATTTAAAACTTCACGTTATGTATTAGTATGAATGGGGTAAAACTCCTTTTTAAAGTACGACGTAAGCTGAGTGGTTCATATTATTCCATCTATTTTTATGTATGTTTGAAATTCTTTGTTATTAAGAAAAAATGTTTTTAACCTAATGGAGGGGAGAGAGAAATGTCCTGAGTGGCTTGCTGAATCGTAGCACAGTCTTGCAGGTCTGAAGTACAGAGGACATAGCCAACTTCCAAGGCTAAGGGCTTCTTTTTCTCACGCTACCTTGCCTGTCACCTCTCCCAGAAGCTGGGAAAGGGTGGCAGCTGTTTCACAGTAGGAAGTAGAAATGGCGCCCAGCTTTCTGAAGGCATGACTCACTTTGGCACTTTGGAGATTTCTTCTTAAAGACAGTGTGAGGTTTTTCTGTAATCTGTAAATTTTGCTCATCTCTCCCACCATTATGTTATGGGTAAGCAGTGGCAGAATTTTCCAGATATGTGCTGACACACATTAAAGCCTAATTGCACAGGAAAAAATACATCAGATAAAATTCCAAAGCATCTAAAATACGACGTCTATTGTACGTAGAGGCTGTGTCACAATGCCCAGTTACACTCTAAGCAAGAATCCTGATTTTTTTTTTGGCCATGCAAAATGACATTTTTATAGGCATATAGAGTGGTCTATAAAATTTCAAAATATTTTAAGAAATCTTTGTTTTAATAGTTTCAAATTATTAAAAAAAAAAAACAAAAAACTAGTGTCTCAGTGAGCGCTGCCATTTTACTACAACTTCCCAGCAGGAACCCCTGTCTGCTGACATAATTTGTGCTAATGGAAGTGGTGCCCAGCTTTGAATGCATGAGAAAGGCTAGAGGCCTTAACAGTTGTTTTAAGGTAAGTTCTACTACTAACTAGTAGGAAGTGTATATTTTATTAGATCGAAAATCACTTGAGAGGCTGGGTGTGGTGGCTCACGCCTGTAATCCTAGCACCCTGGGAGGCCGAAGTGGGAGGATCGCTTGAGGTCAGGAGTTCGAGACCAGCCTGAGCAAGAGTGAGACCCTGTCTCTACTAGAAATAGGAAGAAATTAGCTGGACAACTAAAAACTTATAGAAAAAATTAGCCAGGCGTGGTGGTGCATGCCTGTAGTCCTAGCTACTTGGGAGGCTGAGGCAGGAGGATTGCTTAAGCCCAGGAGTTTGAGGTTGCTGTGAGCGAGGCTGATGCCATGGCACTCTAGCCCAGGCCACAGAGCAAGACTCTGTCTCCAAAAAAAAAAAAAGAAATCACTTGAGAAAATATTCTGAGTAATGGCCTTTATATTAAAAAAAAAAATGCAAAAGTCTACATCTTTTCCTGTGCATTCAACTTGAAGAAGATAATGGCCTAGTAAATTTGCCTGAAAAATATTTACGCTTCCTCATAGAAGATCCGAGTGTCCCACTGAGGGATTCAGGAGCCAGCTCTCAAAAGCCATGGGAACCTCTATTTTCTCTTTTACTGAAGTGGTTTTACGTGCCAATTTGTCCCTCCCATCCTTTGCTTTTGATTTCTTCCCCCTTAGAAGAATGTCTTGTGATCCAGAAGCATTACAAATGTTCTCACTGTGAAATATTAATAAAGAGTAGCGCTTTACAAGTGATTTCCAGGCTGAAAGCAAAGCAGTTGGAAGGTTCTAGGGTTTAGTTCTGAGGCCTTAGGTAAGAGGATCTGGCAAGGTATCATGTTTTAAAATTTATATTTAAAGCAAGATCAGAAGATCGCATGTGATTTAGTGTCTGTAGTTAAATTCCAGCATCTTTTATGTAGTGATACTTCATTTTTCATTACTTTCTGCTGGGTCTGAGAAATCAGAATGAGCATTATTTGGTATGGATATTCAAATTATTATTTTGGGGGGTGGGGTAGACATGGGGGTCTTGCTATTGCCCAGAGACTGGTCTTGAACTCTTGGCTTCAAGGGATCCTGCTACCTCGGCCTCTCAGTGTTGGGATTACAGGCATGAGCCACCAGGCCTGGCCCATATTAGATTTTTAAAGAAAAAGTCGTATTTCAATATCCCTCGCACTTTTTTCCCCTCTAAGATATAACCTGATGGTAGTTGAAAAGTAGGCTATGGGAATAAGTGAAGCATTTGTTTCATGTGTGTTTAAGTTAGGCATATGTTTTGGGTTCCAAAAATTCAGTGGTTCTTTCCCCAGTTTGACTTTCTGGGAATTCAGTCTTTAAAAATTCCCATAATGATTATGGTGATAATGATTAAAAAGAATCTGGGGAACATTCCCTTTTAACTGTCAAATTCACTTCTATGTACTGTATCTTAAGAGTAGTTATCCTGTAGTTTGTGTTAAACTTGGAAAATATTTAATAAAAGTTTAAATTTCTAATGCAAAGGTTAAATCTGAATTGGAAGAAAGTTTTTGCAAACATTCTTAGTTATTGAGATTGTCATATTAAACATTTAAGACAGTATTAAAAACTTTGAACATCATGACAATTGGTTCTTTAATGCACTTTTTAAAAAATCTCCTCATCTGTCTTCCCTGTTCACCCTGATATTTAATTGCAACCTAATTACAACCTTGAATAACTGACCAAGACCACTACTATAAAGATGATTCTTTAGCCCAGTGGCCAGACTTCTAAGATGTTTACTTCTGTTTCTTAATACGGAGTCCATATATAGTCTTAGCAGAGTTTCTCGTGCACTTTTTAAATGTTTTCCAAATGATAGAAATGGCTCTGTAGGGAAGCCAAAGTCTTTATACAGTTTCTCTTAGAGACATAAAATTCTTTGTCCTAGATCCGATGTCCAGTTTTCACAAGGTGATTGCTGAGAAGGTTCTAGGCGGCGTCTGTTAAAAAGCATTGCTTTCTGTTAACTAGAGACGTGCAAGCCAGCCAGCGCGCCATAGCCTTAATTGCAGAAATGATCCACACCGCTAGTCTGGTTCACGACGACGTCATCGACGATGCAAGTTCTCGAAGAGGAAGACACACAGTTAATAAGATCTGGGGTGAAAAGAAGGTATGGTTTTTTTTTTGGTTTTTTAAAATCTTTCTTGCCAAATCACATGCTCTTTGGATCCCATTTGTTTTTCAGATTTTTATCATTAAAATATGTATGCTCAAATGTGGTCTTCTAAATTCAAACAAAAGTATTTATGTCTTGTTGGTGTGCAGATGTTTAATAGATAATAGAAAATACCATAGAAAAATAAATTTCGTAATTCTGGTTCTTCACACTTTCATCTAGAATTCCTTTGGTTTTAAGGAAGGTATTTGCATGGATATCCACAAAATGTATTTCATGGGGAATCATACATTTTACTTTTGGGCTGAGATTACCCAGATTAGGTTTGATTCTTAAATATTTGTTGATTGACTGCCACATCTAAGTGTCAGGGCAAATATTAATAAATAAAACTAAAAAAAGAAAAAGAAACTTCTGAGTGATAACTTTTCTGCCATGAAAATTTTACCTTTTGAAATAGCAGCTCTATAATTGGGTTTGGTTTGTATATACATATTTTAAAAGCTTATTTCCATGTTATTTTATTAGCATTCCTTGAAGGGAGTGTGTGAAATAGGGACTTTTATTTAAAGATGTATAAATCCTGGGAATGGGAATAAAGTTGAACAAATAAAAATGAAGACGTCCAGGCCTTTTGAGCACAAGTATCTGCGAGCACACATTCCTCCACGGAATTCCTCCTCCTGCCTGGCCGATGAGCAAATAAAAAGTTTATGCAAACATAACTCACCCTCCTCGCCCTCACATATTTATAGTGCCTGGTTCCTTCTTGTTTAATTATCCTTATTAAAAGAAATACATATGTTCATTGTTATCTTCACATGCAGATTTTTTTTGTTTTTTTTTTTTGAGACAGAGTCTCACTCTGTTGCCCGGGCTAGAGTGAGTGCCGTGGCGTCAGCCTAGCTCACAGCAACCTCAAACTCCTGGGCTTAAGCGATCCTCCTGCCTCAGCCTCCCGAGTAGCTGGGACTACAGGCATGCGCCACCATGCCCGGCTAATTTTTTGTATATATATTTTAGCTGTCCATATGATTTCTGTCTATTTTTAGTAGAGACGGGGGTCTCGCTCTTGCTCAGGCTGGTCTAGAACCTCCTGACCTTGAGCGATCCGCCCGCCTCGGCCTCCCAGAGTGCTAGGATTACAGGTGTGAGCCACCACGGCCGGCCCACATGCAGATTTTAACATAAATGAGTTTGTTGTGAAAAATCAAGTCCTACAATTTCATTTATGTGCAATTTTTTTCCAGTTTTAGTTGGAAAGGTTTTATGTCCTATGGACAGAACTCTGTTGATCAGAATGTTGGCAAAAAGAGGGTGGAGTTTGATTCTGGAGGGGACGCGGGTGGCTTCGTGATTCATCCCTGCAATCAGCTGTGTCCGTTGGGGGCAGGGCCAGCCCTAAGCCTCATTTGGAGCCCCGGGCAGGGAAGGAGGATGAGAGAGCCAGTGATGGTCTCCCGGGCGAGCCCCCTGGGTGTCTGCCCTGCCGTTGGGGCCTCTTTCTGGGGGCAGGTGAAGGACAAGTGTGCCGCCCTCACCTGCCCCTGTCAGCTGTGACAGGGCTGCCCGCCAGGCCCCCACGGTTTTCTGTCTCTGAACCACAACCACTGTGTCCCTGGCACAAAAATCCACTCACACCAGGCCCTCTCTCTGGGCTGTTGTCACCCCCGGCCTGGGTTTGCTGGCCCTTCCTTCCCTTAGCTCCTCACTCCCAGCCATGCAGTTTGTGGCTTCAGTGTCATCTGCTGGGATGTTTTGGTGTCCAGCATCCCAGGGGTCCAGGCCCTGAGCTGCTAACGATGTGGGGGACATGGGTGGATACACGCGTGTGTACTGTGTATCGTAATGTGCAAAACAGCACTGTGAGTGTGTGCTTTCATCTGTGTATACAGTAGTCTGTAAGTAGTTGCTCATACAGTGGGGACATCCACTCACAATCGGAAGAAGATTGGAAAAATATTGATTACCTAGAGCTCAGTGAAAAAATCGTTTTGTCCAGGAAGGAAGAGTGGTGTAATATGGTGCAGAGAGCACCGAACCTGGAGCCAAAATTCCCTGATTTAGTTCTCGTTAAACAAAAGTGTGCCACGCGCTGGGGCCTGCCCCGTGCTAGCTGAGATGCTTCCTGGTCTGCGCTCCCGGGTGCCAGGCGTGGTGGCAGCAGCGTGCACGGGCTGTGGCGCTCACACACAAGGCAGGCATCTGACCAGGCGCGGGCATGTGGGAAGACTTCCTGGAGGTGGCGTCTGAGCTGATGACGCAGATGGGTCTGCTCAGTGAAGAAGGGGAAGGGGGACTTTAGAGCTGAGGCTAGTAGAAAGGCACAAGGGCATTCTTTGACACGAGAGCAAGTGGCCCAGTGCTGCGTTTTGGTGGGGGCTGTGGGGAAGCTGCCCTCCCCCTCTTCTTCAGCTGTGAGTCGGGGAGAGAGACACAGTCATCTCCGAAAGCCAGTGCGGTTCAAACATTGTCCCAAAGCTGTAGCTGATTATGACATAATCCTGCTGAGTTAGGGGAAGATGAAAAAACTGACATCCGAGACAAGCCCTCCCTCCCGGTCTGCGTTTATCTTCTGACAGGTCGGCCTTGTCGCTGTTCCGCTGCTCCGATCCTCGTCTCTGAAAGTGTTTTTTCCCCTTCTTTTTTCTAGGCTGTTCTTGCTGGAGATTTAATCCTTTCTGCAGCATCTATAGCTCTGGCACGAATCGGAAATACAACTGTCATATCTATTTTAACCCAAGTTATTGAAGATTTGGTGCGTGGTAGGTTGATTGTGATTTTTCTTCTGTTTTTATCAATCCTGGTATTGAGCCAGGCAATATAAACCACATCTCAAGTGACCCTTTTCCTTGTTTACAGGTGAATTTCTTCAGCTAGGGTCAAAAGAAAATGAAAATGAAAGATTTGCACACTACCTTGAAAAGACCTTCAAGAAGACTGCAAGTCTGATAGCCAACAGTTGTAAAGCAGTATGTACGTTCTGTCTTTTTCTAAGTTAAAAAAACAAAACAAACAAACAAAAAAACTCCTTATTGTTCTTTCTTGGGAGCTAATTCTCCAAAAAAATATTTCACTGGAGAACCTTAAAATAGTATCCAAAATCCCAAGAGGTCAATGAGGAAAGAGTTACAACTCCAGACAACAGAGAACTTCTGCTGTGGTTTTCATTTTTGCTATCTTCTGATATGCAGACATTAACATTTCATCTTTCCCTCCCAAGAATTTTGAATCAAAACAAGTTTAAGATTTTCCCCAATCTAAGCGCCACTGAACAACTTACTTATCATAAATAATTTATCTTGTAAGATTGGTGTCACACTATTTCTGACATTTTAAAACATTATGAAGTGCTGTGTTTTTAAATATAATATTTACCCAGGAGAAAATATCTATTAGATTGTTCTACATACTTTTTTATGAGTAGTAGACCCTTCTAGTATTTTTACATGAAATATAAACAAGCCGTATTGCTTCGGACTATAAATTGAATGTGAACTATAACTTTTCCGCTGCTTCTTCCCTGGCCTGCTTTCTCTTCTCCATATATATTTGTATTTTTTAAATCAGTGTTACCTTTAATGTGTAGACTAACGTGTGGTATTCATTGTTAGCTGATGAATGAGAGACAATCTCTGCATAAAACTGTTCATCTGACCATCTCTTAGCCTAACAGGTGACAGAGACAAAACTTAGACAAGTAACAGTCCCATGTAATGAGAGCCACAAGAAGGGAAGACCTCTGAGGGTCAAACGTAAATTGCTGTCGTGATACACTCCTAACAGAATTAGAGTTAAAGAGCTTTTTCTCAGACCTGTCAGGTGAAAAAGTCCCTTGCTGATACTGTCTGTTTTGAAAAGTGTCAAGAAATGTCTAATTGTCAGCAGAAAAGAACGAGGACAACATTTTCTTCCTAAAAAGACCTAATCGAGACCCTAAAGAATGTGAATTGTGTAGACCATGCCAGCTACAATCTCAGACATTTTTGTCTTTTTATTGAAAGGGCTATTATGTTTACATTTCTAAGAAATTACAAATGTGTTTTTTTTAAAAAAGAGGCAGAAGAAAATGCAGTAGACACTGGGTGCTCAATAAGAGAATGGCCCGTTCAGAGTGGGTGCCATGAAGCTGTTCATTGAGTATCGTAGCCTTGACGGCCCCAGTCTCCCTGAAGATCAGCATCCACCCTCTTACGGCACACTAGGGAGTTCAGGGAAGCTTGCTGATGATTTCACGAGTTTGGGACGGCCATTTAGAAATGCTAGCAGGTAGGGGCCTATAGGAATTGGAAACAGAGTCACTGTTCACACGAAGTAGACATCCCCCAGGCACAGGAGGGCAGCACCGCATTGGAGCCAGAACAGAAATTCACTCCGTAATGGAAGCTTACCAAGGGTCCAAGGAAATGGACCTCATGCTTCAGGAAAGTCTTAAGTGCGGTCCCTGCCCTCTGCTTAAGAAGCGAAAGATAATGCACGTGTATTCTTCATAAAGAGCACCCCAGCGCTTCAAAGATTAGCAGCTAAGCGGTGGACATGTAGATCCACATGGCTCAAACGACACGTTTTATGCCGTCCACTAGGAGGCATGCTGGCATTGTCCCAGAACTGCCTACTTTGCATGTGATTTGTTCCCGAACTCCGGAGCAGTTAGAATAATAAAGCAAAATCATGGTGTGTGAGCTCTTTGAATACAAGTTTCTATATTTAAGTGCCTATGGGTGGAAATATTCCAGAGGTGTTATGTATTCAAAATTGCTATTTTTATGTACTCTTGGTGTTTAAAATGCAAAGCCATGCGAGCTCCGAAGGAATGCATGCAAAGCAATTAGACATACCAACAAGAGGGGATAAGGAGCATTGAAAGATCAGAATTATTATAGAACTAATGGGATTCTAAAATGTTTCGGAAATTTGAAGGAAACTTAAAAGCTTATAATTCTACTAAGGACACCATTTATTCGCACCCCCCCTTTTCTAATGGTATTTTTAGTGGAAATAATATCAAAATCTAAAAGAAGGTCATCTAGGAGGATTGTTGTAACTCATATTAAAACGGAATTGATTTTATTGTCAAAAGATGATGGGCTATTTATTTGCATACACGGTCATGCAAAATACATTCTGTAGCTTACCAGTGAAGGGTGTGACTTGTTCCCTGGAAAATCTGATGGGATTGAGACCTGAGAAGTAGGGTGGCCTGTCCGGTGTTACTCAGCTAGACAGTGGCTAAGCTGGGGCCTGAACCCAGAACTGGGTAAGGAACTCCTGCCTTGTTTTGCTCAGGATATTTTTCTGAATTTCTATTCTCTCCAGGGCTACTTGTGGCCTGGAAATCGGTGGACTCTCTTCCTGTTACTTTATTTTCAAAGCTCCAGATTACACTACAGAACTTTGTTTTGTAGGTCATATTAGCAGAGAACACTGGTTTGGGGGGGGGTTTATTTGTTTGTTTTTTAAATGATATTCCTATTTATCTACAGGTCTTATTCAAATTTTGTCAATTGTCTTAAAACTGCTCTAACAAAAAGGAAAAAAAACTTTTCTGGTCCAGGATCCCATCCAGGATCTCGTGTTGCATTTGGTTGTCATGAATCTTCAGTCTCTTTTGATGTGAACAGTTCCTTAGTCTGTCTTTGCCTTCGACTACCTCGATACTGTGAAGAATACTGCCCAGTTACGCTGTCGAGCCTCTCAAGTTGGATTTGTCTGATATTTCTCTAAGATCGGATTCAGATTATGAAGTTCTGGCAGGAGCACGACAGAGGCGATGCTTCTCAGTTATCACAGCAGGAGGCAGGTGGCGTCTCTCCAGCCCAGTACTGGGGATGTGTGCTTTGATCACTTGATTAGGGTGCTGTCTGCCAGGTTTCTTCCCTCTAAAATTACTATTTCTCCCTATTTCGGAGGAAGTATTTTCAGATTATGTAAATACGCGGTTTCTCATCAAACTCTCACCCTCTGGTGTTAGCGTCTCTTTGTGATTCTTTCCTGAGGCAGTTATGACTGTGATGGTTCCCAAGTGGCACTTGTTCTAATTCCGTCATCCCTTCCTCGTCACTCTACAATGGAGTTGGTATTCTATTGTAAGGAAGCTCTTATCTGTGTGTGCTCTTGGATTCTTATTTTAGTCTATGGATTACAATCCATTATCATTATTTATTTTAATGCTCAGTTGTCCCATATTTGGCCAATGGGGAAGGCCCGGTGTGCTGCTCCCGGGACCTTTCAGCACGTCCCTGTCATTCTTCGAGCACTTCCTTCACTTCTGGCAGATGTTCCAGGCTCACTCTGTGCTTCCCAGCCCTGGGATCCAGCGTGTCTCCAAGGAGCCCGAGTTCCTTGTGGTGGACAATGGTGTCTAGAAACAAAATCTGGGCTGGGTGTCATTGTTGCTAGGCCCTTTGAGTGGACAGAGCTAGGAAATACATGTATGTGCTATATAATGTGTGTGCATATGTGCATGGAGCTTTCTGTGTCCACTCATAGTTATTCAGAATCATGAGGAATCATACTGATAGCTCCAAATGCATCTAACACCACGCAGTTTCAGTGTGATTATATTATTATTATTTGATTTCATTCATAGTTCTATTCATTTTTATTCCATTTTAGGGGCTCCCTCCCATTCTTACTGATTTTGTGTTTTGGTTTTGAGGGTTTTGTTGTTGTCATTTTGAGTGTTCGAAAACATTAACGTAGCCCCCAAAGTCAGAACTGCACAAAAGGCTGACCCCCTCTTCACCCTCTGCCCTGTTCTCACGCTGCCGTCCTTCCCCTGACCCTGCAAGCAACAGTCTCATGAGTTTCTGGCTCCTCCTTCCTCTGTTTCTTTTTGCACAAATGAGCACACACATGCATTAATATGTTATTTTCCCTTTTTTACTACAACAATAAGTAGGATGCTGGACTACTCGTTTGTTTTGCTTTTGTACCTTGCTTTCTGCAAATAACAATATATTGTGAAAATGATTCTGTGTTGATTGGTAGAATCTTCATCATTTTTAAAACAGCTGTATCATATCCCGTTGTATGGATACAGCATGGTTCACCGAGCCACACTTCTGTATACGAGCATTTAGGTTGTACAATTACAAATTATAGTACAATGGCTGACCTTGTGTAAATGGGTTTTTGTGTTGAGAGAAGTGTGCTTTTGGGGTAAATTTAGGGCATGTGTAGTTTTGTTGGACACTATCAAATTTCCCTCTACTGGGGCTGTCCCCGTGTACGTTTCCACCAGCCGTTTGAGTGTCCTGCCTGTCCTACACCCTTACTAACTAAACGTGGCATTAGACTTTTACATTTTTGTCAACCTAACAGTACTATATTGCAATGGAGTTTTAGTTTACGTCTCTCCTTTCTGAGTGAGGGTGAACATTTTTTCAGATGGTTCAGAGCTGTTTTTACTTACAGTTTTAATTTTTGTGAATTATTTATGTCCTTTGCCCATTTTTCTATTGGGTATTTTGTTTTTTTCCCCCTCCGTTTGTAAGAGCTCTTTATATATTAATATTATTAGCTTTTTATCTATGATATTATGTTGCACATATTTTCTCCCAATATTTTCAGTTGGTTTTTGACAACACCCCATTTTAATGTTATTTTCTATGGTGGTAGAGCTCAAATACTCTCCACAATTTTTCTTTTTTTTGAGACAGGGTCTCGCTGTATTGTCCAGGCCGGTCTCAAACTCCTGGGCTCAAGCAATCCTCCAAAGTAGCTGGGACTACAGCGCCACCATGCCCAGCTAATTTTTCTATTTTTTGTAGAGATGAGGTCTCACTCTTGCTCAGATTGGTCTTGAACTCCTGGCTTCAAGCAATCCTCCTGCTTTGGCCTGGCAGGATTACAGTTGTCAGCCACTGCACCCAGCCTGCTTCACCATTTTTAGTAACTAACGTCACAATACATGTATGTATCAGAATATGTTTCTTAACTTAGGGTGGCACATACACACTTGAAAGACAAGAGTTGCTTAGGCCGGGCGTGGTGGCGCATGCGTGTCGTCCCAGCTACCTGAGAGGCTGAGGCAGGAAGGACCACTTGAGCCCGGGCATTTGAGGTCACAGTGAGCTAATAATCGCGCCACTGCACCCCGTCCTGGGCAACAGAGCAAGACCCTATCTCAAAAATAAATGATAATTTCAAAAAAGCCAACAAAGATAGAGATGTTTGATAAATATAAAAATATAAGGTGCTTGCCCCTGCCGGTGTGAACAGTCTTCCTGGTCAGAAGGCTCGTAGGACTGTGATGGAAGGTGTGACCTTCCCCAGAAAGCAGCACGTACGCACGACATAGCCCGGCTGTAGCATCTGCTTCCAGCAGAACAGTTAGTCAAGCTCCACTTTCTTTGACTTAATCATTTTCATGCTCCACCCGCTTGCAGAAAGATGTGAGGCATCTCTCTACTGCTGGGCGCGAGCAAATAGTGTTCCTTTCGAGTCTGCACACGTCCAGGCCATTCAGTGTGTTGTGCTGTGTCGAGTCTGATTTTCCTAGTTGTGGTAGCAGTTTTTGGTTTTCTTGCCATAGGTCCAGACAGTCCTTACCTGGGTGTGGGGGACAGGACTCTGGGGTGGTCTTTACGCTGTGGTAGTTGAAATCTGAGCAATTAGTTGTTCTCCCACCGTGCGTGAGGCAGAGGCTGCCCATTGAAAAGGAGCTCATTTCTCTGTTAGCAGATGTGAGTAGGGAGGACAGGAATTGTTAGCTTTTATCATCATCAACCACGTCAGAAGGTTTTGTTTGTTTGTTTTGAGACAGGGTCTCGCTCTGTCGCCCAGGTTGGAATGCGGTTGTGTGATCATAGCTCATTGCAGCCTCGAACTCCTGAGCTAAACGATCCTCCTGCCTCAGCCTCTGGAGTAGCTGGACTACAGGCATGCGCCACTGCACCCGGCCAAGTTTTTAGAAATTTTTTTTAGAGATAGGGTCTCGCCATGTTGCCCATTCTGGTCTCGAACCCCTGACCTCAAGATCCTCCCACCTCAGCCTCCCAAAGTGCTGGGATTATAGGCGTGAGCCACCACCCCTGGCCACATAATAGGTATTTATGGGATAGTGTGAGGTTTAGCTAAAATAATACAAAAGTGCTGATCCTATGTGTTCCATAAATTTTAACTCATTAAGTTTAGAAATAATTTTTTTTTTAATCTTTTACTTTTCAGGAAAAAAGTTCATATTTCTGTTTGGCTTTGTGTTGAGGAAATGGCATTAATCTTATCAGTTATTACTGCCTCGGAAAAGGAGTATCATTCTGTTCCGAGCTCGGCTTATCCCAGGCAGCCCAAACCTTGCCGCACTCCCATCCTCTGAGCCAAGTTGATGCATAATGGGTATCTTGGCTTCTTTCGAAGTTTCTAGATTGTCCTCCATGGTCTCCCAGACTCTTTAGTTGAAAAGAGGAGCCCAAGGGCCAGTGGCCGCTAGTGGTAAGGTCTTTGCTGTTGACAGCAGTTACGAGCTTTTTATTCACTCAAGTAAGTAGCACCCGAGCTTTTATGGAGTGTGCAGTTTTATCATCACTTACAGCCAAGGGTTACACAGTCACAGACTCGATTAGTCATCAAAAAGCAGTCACAGGGCTGAGGAAGGACATTACGTGATCTGGGTTGAGTTAGCAGAGGTGCATGGACACCGCCAAGGCTCCTGTGTCTGGATCCAGTGGAGGAGGAGGAGGAAGAGGAGGAGGCAGATGATGATTATTAATAATAGCAGACGTACACTGAGTTCTAACCAGATGCCAGGCACTATACTGAGGGCTTAAATGTAGCCCCACATTTATTTCTCCCAGCAACTCTGTGAGGCAGGTGTCTGTTATTTCTGCATGTTTCGGATGAGGAAACTGAAGCACAGGACGATTAAGCAATGTGCCACGGTCACTTGGTAACTGTAAGGGGCAGGAATCCAACCCTGGCAGTTACTGCAGGGCCGGCACCGCCGTGCCAGGCCAACGTCCGAGCGAAGTGTGGTCCTTGACCATAGAACCACAGAGGGAGGGACTGAGCGTCAGCGGACAGGCTTGTCATCAGCCGTCCCTACTGCAGAGCCCCATCTGGCTTTCTCATCGACAGTCAGCGTAGACAGGGCTCTCCCCTCCCCCTCTGCCTTCTGCCTGGGCTTCGTGCCCTGCGAATGAGGCCGGGCTGCCTAGCACGCTCGGCACAGCGGTGGCACTGCCAGCCAGTCTTTCTGGAGTTTAAAGAAGGCTTTTAGAAGTCCAGTATGTCCCCCACTGAAAGCAGGCAGGGGGCAGCTTTTACACAGTTAACATTAGTTCTTGCGAGAGAAATACGGAAATAGTAAGACCAGTGCGGATCCTTCTGATATGAAATCGTGTCTGGGTCTGAAGCACGAGGCTTAAGGCTGTCACAGACACATCAAGAAATAACTGCATTCAGAAATGAGTGAACTCACCAAAGGTTATTAAAAGAAAGGACTACAGATGGGGAAATCCATGGCAGCATCGTGTGCGATGACGTTAGATCTCTAGCCCCAAGATGAAGGATCAACCCATATAAGTTATTAAAGCCAACAATTGGGCCAGTTTGCTGGGTGCTGGAAGCCAGTATTTCCCACGCTAGGGTCCATTGCTTCTGCACGTCAGAAAGGTTTACTTAGCCTGTTACCAGCAGAACTAGTCTAGCTGTGGCTCACTTTTTCCTTAGCAGTGGCAAGACTGCTTATCCTGTCTGAAAGGGGGGTTGGGGAAAGGAGGGTTTACTTAGGATTTAAGAAAACAATCTGAGACTGAAATTCTTTCATGGAAAACACTATTTTGTCCGTGCTTGGCCTCCCTCTGCCGTAGTAGCGCCTGGCTGTGCACAGTCTAGCCTCACTACCTCTCGTTTCAAGGAACGCACGTGTGACCTCTTCACCAAGCGGCCGGCTGGCAGCAGTTTCTCAGAATCCGCTCTGTGTTTCAGGTCTCCGTTCTAGGATGCCCTGACCCAGTGGTGCACGAGATTGCCTATCAGTATGGAAAGAACGTGGGCATAGCTTTTCAGGTTGGTACGCCTCTTACTCGTGAGAATGGTGGTGTGTCGCTACGGTCAGCATTTCCCCCCGGGGTGTCAATCTCAATAGTGAGAATAGTGGCCATGATGTTGGCACGATGGTGCTCTTCACGTTCCCTTTTTCCTTTTGCCAGCTCATAGATGACGTGCTGGACTTCACCTCATGTTCCGACCAGATGGGCAAACCAACGTCAGCAGATCTGAAGCTTGGGTTGGCCACTGGCCCTGTCTTGTTTGCTTCCCAGCAGGTAGGTTCAGAGACCACAGGTCTAGATTTGCTCTTGGCTCTGTGCCTGAGGTCTTGGAGCTAGTCATCTCACCTCTCTAAGCCTGTTTCTTTATCCATAAAATTGAAAAAATTATAACCTTCCTTCCAGAGTGGTGGTGAGGATTATCTGAGGTAATATTCCTTAACTGTATAAACTGTGAAGTGCTGGATGCATTTAAGTAGCATTATGATTATTTCCATACTTGGGGCACTGGCAAGGTGAATGGTGTTCACATCTTGACCACAGGGCTGGACTATGGTGTTCCTCAGAGCCCCTTCAGGCACAGGAAGGGCAACGGCCTCCAAACGTAGGCCATTCTGAGAGAGTCTCCAGTTCTAGAGATTTAATGGGACTGTGCTGCTCTGAGAGAGGCCTCAGAGCCTCAGCCATTGTCTCAGAATGCCAGGAAGTCAGTGGAAGGCACTAGGGCCACACGGTCCCTCCTTCTCCAGACTGAGGGACTGTCGGGGAAGGAAGGAAGTCAGGCTGCCTCCACCATCTTGGTGTGGATGACAGGCTTAGGAAGCTTCAAAGATGCTGCAGCGACGTACAAAGCGGACATCTCACAGCCTGCTCTGGACCCTGGCCACGCTGCCTTTGGCTGTGCCAAATGTTACTTAAAGTAAGTGAGACAGTAGCTGGTGCCTGGACATCTTTTTAATAGATTTTCATCTTAGTAGTATTTAATTCGTTATTTGGCAAAGCAATGAAGATGTTTATCACCATGTCATAAAATTAAAAACTAGCTCTTTGGTCTAACATTTTAGTAACTTTTAGTCTTTCAAAGACTTTGCCCCTATTCTTAAAATTTACAAAGATGATTCATGTCCTCCACAGAACTTGGTGGTTCCATTTTGATACAGAAACCAGTGACCTTGCTTTTGACAAGTTTCTGATTTGAGAGAGGAAAGATCATCTTTTGTCCACTATGCAGCGAAGCCATTGCCGGGGGGATTCTTCCCAGGGGAGGCTGATGTCTTGGGTGGCTGGGCCACGTTACCTGGGCGACATACCAGTGGATGGCAGCCACGCGAGGAATGCGCGCTGTGGATGCAGGTGTTGGGGCACTTTGTAGAAACATGTGGCCTCATTATTGCCAAGCTCCATCCTCGCAAACTTTTGAGGCCGAGGTGAGAAGGGAAAGGTGTTCTGTAAATGGGTCTCTCCTCCCAGGGAGACTGACTTGCCAGCCAGAACTCAGAGAGCATATTAATACACGTGCCAAGCTCTGACAAAAATTCATGAAACTCCTTTTCATACATTAAAGCAGCAGTGAGGAATGTTTTGTTTTACCATAAACCCACAAAAAAAGTATGCATGAGCCACATAAATGTAAAAGTATCCCTGAGGTGAGAAAAATTAGTCACCAGCTCCCATCTGTACAACTACAGACATTATCTACTCCTCGGATGCCGGGTAGTAAATGTGAGTAAAGAACGTTAAGGTGGACTGAGTGTGCTGAAATCCAGCCAGCTCAGTAAACACTCCATCGAGCCGGGTTCTGGGATCATCAAGATAACTAAGGAACAAGACCCTCCCTGAAGCAGCTTACAGTCTACTAAAAAGTTTGGTTGCTAGACTTTTGGGATCTTAGCAATTATAAATCTTGTCCTGAGCCCCATGATGCTAAGTTGAATCCTACTTAAACCTTAAGATGAGCGGGTGAGAACAGGCTCCAATGAACATATTTCAAAAGAAACTAATTTACTTTCCTTTACACAAAGGAGTAAGGGCTGATTCTCCCTTCACGTACAATGGGGGGTGGGTGGGAAGTGGACCCCCCCTACATACTGATCTGTCGGTAATCTACAAGAGACTGAAAAATGCTAGGATTTTTTTGTTTTTTTAAAGCAGAAAGAGCAAGTAAGGTTACAGTGCCCTACACCACGGTTTTCTGTGTGCTTCACTGGGAAACCCCAGAGTCATGAGGTACCCACTCACTCTCAGCAGACAGACTCTCCTCATCTGCCCAGAAGGCAAGGGGAAGAGTTCAAACAGCACATTGCAGCTTCAGAAAAGGGAACACAGAACGCGTCCAAGCAGGAAGTGACTTGGGACAGGACTCATTGCAAAAGCAGACTGATTTTTCTGACTGGTGGCACATGGGCCAGAGTTAGTCAAATATGTATTTATAAATTGTTTTCTAATAAAAC
>CM052453.1:17472203-17512935 GCA_028533085.1 Varecia variegata
AAAAAAAATTAATCAGTATAGTGCATGATTGATTCAACGTAGTTCCCAGGGAACAGACCAGTCACTCGATTGCAGACTCCTTCATACCAGCCATCATCATTCTTCTTTATAACATAAATGATTGCACCCTCCATAAATGACAGCTCATCATCCTTGTCTTTTGTGTAATCATATATTGCAACAACTACGGAGAAAACAGTTGAAATATCACATGAGTGTACTATATTCAACATTTACTTGAATTTTAAAATTTAATACCAATGCAATTTATAACAAAATCAACTATTTTTATGAAGATTCTTAATTTTTGTATCAGTATAGGTAGGTCAGTGGCCAACCATGTGCTTAAATTTAAATCACTGGCTTGAACTTAGGGCCAAATTGACAATCTGATTACACTAAAGAAGTCAACAGGTTCTATCAATTTCTTTAAGAAAGCTCTCTGAATTTTAGGATTCATTAGTTGTTTCAATTCATTCATTTAATCCCTTCCCATATGCAAAGCACCATTTTTCAAAATAACTATTGGGCAAAGCTGCATAGCCATTTGGTAAACCAAGTAACAACCCAAGCTATCTAATCTGAAAATACACAGTTACTGGGAAATAAATCACATCCTACTCATTCAAGAATCCATGCTAATTTATGGGGGTATGCCTAGATTTTTTTTTTTTTTTCCCTCGACGTCACCACATCAATCTAGATTTTTTTGAGCAGAATCTTTTTTTTTTTTTTTGGTGGAAATAGGTGAGTGAAGACCCATTAATTAATATTTAGAAAACTCTGCAATTCTGTGGTATCTGTGATTCTTTTGAGTTCAAAATACAGGTTAAGTATTCCCTATCCAAAATGCCTAGGACCAGAAGTGTTTCAGATTTCAGATTCTGGAATAGTCACATAATGAGTGAGACATCTTGGGGATGGGACCCAAGTCTAAGCACCAAATTCATTTGTAATAGTATACATATACCTTATACACACAGCCTAAAGGTAATTTTATTTTTCCCTTGAGGATGATGAATAAACTATTGTGCACCTGCGTTTTGACTGCAACTCATCACATGAGTTCAGGCGTAGAATTTTCCACTTGTAGTAGGCAGGCACTCAGAAAGTTTCAGAATTTGAAGCATTCCAGATTTCGAATTTTCAGATCAGGGATGCTCAACCTGTATTTGCTTTTTGACAAGCAGTGTTGTAGAAAGGGAAGGCAATCTAAAAAGTACTAGTTTTCCATACTATTGATTTATGAATTTATTCCCTTAACTCTAACCTTTATAGCATAGTAATTCTGAAATTGTATGTAATTATATTGTATGTGTGTAAAATGGTATGTTTTATCTGTTTTTTCACTGATTTAACTCATTTATTCTAGGTATTTTTTTTTCTTAAAATAAGGAGTTTTAAGATATTTACAATATTCTGGAATTCACTTTTCCCCTAAGAAAAATGGCCTCTCTCCATAATTATTCTGAATTAGTGACTTATGATAAGGAGACGATCTAAAGTACTGGTCCATAGTCATCACTTGCTAAGACAGGCTGTCTTTTCTCCCTTTAAAGAACACTATTAAGTAGACTCAACAAGTCCATTCCCCTCCATTGTCCTGCAACAACCTTGATATGCTTAATGGCAGATCAATTTTTAAAATATGCAGAATAAATAATATTAATAATTATCCTAGAATTATTTTTGGCTAAATAACCACCCAAGAGGATCAGGTGATTGCTGATTCTTTACTAATAAACTATTAGTAAAAAAAATCATATAATAAAATCAATTAAGTATTAACTTATCAATTATTAATAATTGTTTAATTTTGGTAACATTAATTTCTTTGTATTCAGAGTCACAGTCGGTTACATTTTGAGTGGTACAGATGTCTTTAATACTGATTGTGACAAAAGTCTGATACCCTCAAGTCTTTCAGCAGAACAAAAAAAAAATTTTTTTCAAGTTTTTTTTTTTTTTTTGAGACAGAGTCTCGCTTTGTTGCCCGGGTTAGAGTGAGTGCCCTGGCATCAGCCTAGCTCACAGCAACCTCAAACTCCTGGCCTATAGCGATCCTTCTGCCTCAGCCTCCCGAGTAGCTGGGACTACAGGCATGTGCCACCATGCCCAGCTAATTTTTTCTATATATTTTAGTTGGCCAGATAATTTCTTTCTATTTTTAGTAGAGACAGAGTCTCGCTCTTGCTCAGGCTGGTCTCGAACTCCTGACCTTGAGCGATCCACCCGCCTCGGCCTCCCAGAGTGCTAGGATTACAGGCGTGAGCCACCGTGCCCAGCCAGAACAAAAATTTTATATCCTCATTTTAGTTCTACTTATGCAAAGAGCTGGTAAAAGTACTGAACAAAATTATGTTTCTATTTTCCAAGTCCCTCTTTGTAAAAGAAGCCTAGTCCCATCCAACCTCCTGCCCCATGCACATATCCCCTCATACAATTTCTCTTACTGCTAAACATTTAACCCAGTAACAATCTGAGGTCCACTCTACTCTCCAGGATCCTAATCCATATAAAGAGCCAAACTCTCCCTGTATGTGCTATAGGATTCTTTCCAACTCAAAGTCTAATTCTGTAATCCTACTTCTACATGATAAATATTTGAAGACAGTTATTTACCTTCTATCTATCTATCTGAAATCTTCTTTTCCCCAACTTAGGAACAATGCTTTCAACTGTTTCTCCCTATAGATGCACTTTCTAGATATTTCAGCCTCCTGATCAATTCCCCATTGAAGGCATTCCTTTTTGCAAGATCTTGAAATGTGGTACGCAAAATTAGACATAATACTAGTCTTACAAAAATAATACAATCAGATTGGTACATACCAGGCTAAAGTTAACATATCCTAAGAATATGGCTTTTGGAACAATCATGTCATAAACTTTTGACTTACATATTCAACTGAAATCTGACTAAACCAGGTTTCATTAATCTTGTGATTATAAAGATGACTGTGAAAAGCTTTAAATATCCTACCTAAATCTCAATTTTTTATTTGGACTAGGGTTCAGCAAACAATGGCCCATAGACAGATCTCAGCCACCACCTTTTTGTAAATAAAGTTTTAGTGCAACACGGCCACATCTGCTCATTCACGTATTGTCTGTGCCTGCCTTTATGCTACAACAGAGCTGAGCAGCTGTGACAGAAACTAGATAGCCAGCAAAGTTTAAAAGATTTACTATCTAGCCTTGTACAAAAAAAGTGTGCTGACCCCTAGCTTAGGATCATTATTTCAACTTGTGAAGACATGTTTAAATCCTTTTAATCCTTAAGCTCTGTAACTGTTGGTTAATAATGAAGTGTATGAACATTAACATTATTATTATTAACATTATCATTCTCATTCCAAATTTGTCAACTTAAATAAATACAATGGTCCCGTTTTCACAGTTAAAGTTAAATTTGCTTTATCAAATAAGAAAATATGGGTAAAAACACAATTCAAGATTACTCAAGTTTTCATCTTCTCTATTTGAACGTATGTGGGAATCCAAATATAAAGTAGAATATTCAAGACGTCCTTAACAACATGTAAATTATTTACTGATTACAAATATAAAAAAGGAAAACAAATTTACTTTTGCCACACATTCAAAATTTGAGCAGGAATGAATGCCACTTGTCTCAAGAGCTACAGCTACCTGCTTAAAGTCAGTTAACCCAATAAAGGCAGTATATTTCAAGGGCAACCAAAAGTGGTCAACTAAATCACAAGCATTTTTCAGAACTCTATAAAAAAATAGGGATTTAAAAACAGAATCTGATGGGAAAAAATCTATCAACACTATTTGTTTCTTCCTCACCCATATTTCTTAATAGACAACTATACTGAACATCAGGTACTGTAGGTAAATTTACACTTCAGAGTTGTACATAATTTCATGAAATAAAATACTAGTGATCTGTTTCTCTTTTATAAAATCACCTAACTGAAAACCTTAACTGAGGCTTTTCTCATGATAGTACCAATATATTTTTGAATGTAAATGCTCCTCTACTTACAATGGGGTTATGTCTGAACAAAGATAAGTTGAAAATATTGTAAATCAAAATTGCATTTTCGACTTACTCTGGGTTTATCCAGACGTAAGGCCATCCTAAAGAGGAGCAGAGTGAATGCATATCACTTTTGCACCATCATCATTTTGAAAAATCCTGAACCATCCAAGACAGGGACCATCTATACTTACATATGAAAGGTTTCTAATCTTTTTTTTTTTTTTTTTGAGACAGAGTCTCACTCTCTTGCCTAGGCTAGAGTGTTGTGGCGTCAGCCTAGCTCACATTAACCTCAAACTCCTGGGCTCAAGCAATCCTCCTGCCTCAGCCTCCCGAGTAGCTGGGACGACAGGCACGAGCCATCACGCCTGGCTAATTTTTTCTATTTTTAGTTATTTGGCTAATTTCTTTCTATTTTTAGTAGAGATGGGGTCTCACTCTTGCTCAGGCTGGTCTCGAACTCCTGAGCTCATGCAATCCTCCTGCCTCGGCCTCCCAGAGTGCTAGGATTACAGGCATGAGCCACCGTGACCAGCCACGTTTCTATTCTAATTAAAAGAGCTTAACAAAACTTTTTAGATCTTTACTAATTACATTCATACATAATTCAGTAACTCAATTAACTCCTTTTTTGTGCCTTAGTTGTTTCATCTATAAAATGCAAACAGGTGTGTTAATCTTCAGTTGGAAGCATATGTGGAAGGCACATGTAACATAGTTTTAATTTAAAAAATAAAGGAAGACTCTTTTACTTACAAAGCTTAGGAAAGAAGGTTTAGGTAAATCATTTTGGTTGATAAGGCACTTTAAAGGAAACACTAGACTAGATGTTCTTTATTGTTCTAAAATTCTGTAATTAGGTTATTTTCCTTCACATTAATTCAATGATTTTTTTTTTTTTTTTTGAGAAAGAGAGGAATAGGGTCTTGCTTTGTCACCCAGGTTGGAGTACAGTGGCATGATCATAGCTCACTGCAATCTTGAACTCCTAGGCTCAAGCCATCTCCTGCCTCAGACTCCTGAGTAGTTAGGACTACAAGTCAGCCACCGTGCCTGGCTCATTATTTTTTCCTTTTTGGTAGAGACAGGGTTTCACTATATTGCCCAGGCTGGTAATTCAATGATGATCGGACCTTACCTTTCTCAATATAATTCTTGGGGGCCCAAGAAGGATCCCCATCTGCATATGGATCATTATACTGAACTACCGCAGCCTCCTCGTCTTCATAATCCACTGGAGGTGGCGGTGGTGGAGGTGGAGAATCATCAAACATGGGAATATCATCTGGTGGAGGTGGTGGTGGAGGAGTTGGACTATCAGCAACTAAAAAGTGTCAAATAATTAATCTGAATCAGAAATTAATCTAAATGGAAATTTATAAGTTAATAGAATTTAAGAAAGCTCTAACATATACAGCATGCACTATAATAAAACATGCAATGATTAGAAATAAAAGCTTGGTGTGTTAAAGGTTATGTTACTCTTAAGAATAATTTTGTAATCACAAAATGAGCTAAAAATAAGGGCATCAGGAAGTACTACAAATTAATGAATGCAGGAGGCTAGGAAACAATGTCTCTTTTTATAAGGATAGTTTCCTTATTCCAAGGCTCAGGTCAGGACAGATGTCACTCTCTTTAGTAAGCCTATCTGCTTAAATAAACCTTATGTCAGATTTGTCATTTGAACTATAATAAATGATATGAATAACATTAATGGTTTGCTAACTTTTCATCATACTCATTCATGTCCCTGATTTTAGCTTTTAATAGTTTTGATTCCCTAGAAATTAAGTTTCCCATGGACAGACTTTTATTTATTTGTGGATTACTGTTTGTTTTAATGGAAAGAATAATAAAGGTGGTGGTATTAGGTCTCCTTCTGTGCATACATTATTCCTATTCTTTTGTTTCAATTTTAAAAAGAAAAAATTAAATTAAAAAAGAATTCCTAACTAGAAAAATCTCATTGAATAGTTTCAAAAGTATTCATAATCAAAATTTCATATTCAAATTTTCAACGTAGAAAGAAAGCTAATATTTTGCATTATTGCTAGTAAAACAAGCACGGGATGAGGGAAACACTAGATCCTAAAGATTCAATTTTCTGAGAATAATACATCAACAATTAAGATTTAAACATAAAGTGCTGAGAGAAGATGTAAAAAAAAAAAACAAACAAAAAAGAACTTATATTAAACGAAACAATAAAAATGACCCATACCTCAAATTCTAGATGTCGTGGTATGTATGTATGTGTAGCTTTAAATAATCAAAGGTGTAAACAGGGAAATGGAAAAATGTCAGGCTAGAACTGTGTTCACTGAACTATCATGATACCAGATAACAAATGCTCCCAATATTAAGGAATTCAAAGCTGGAAATTTCTGATCCACAAATTTCTTTAAAAGTTCAAAAGACATATGAAAACATTTTAATATATATTGATACAGGAATTATATACTACCTGCAGGGGATAAGTTTGTAATAAAAAGATCTTAAATCAAATGCCAATTTCTGGGGCTATTTATGTGATCAAAGAAAGCATCCATAATCTATTTGTCACACAGGTTTTTAAGGTTACTGTACCCTACTGAGAACAAAGGGGTCCAGATTTAAAACATTTGCAGATAACAGACCTACTTCCATAACTACTTCAATTCTGTAATTTCTATTTTATCCTCTTGGGGGTTGAATAAGGCTATTAGAAACAAATCCTGTGTGGTGATACTCTAATACCTATCAAACAGGTCTACAATTTATTTTTCTACCGCATGCCTGGATCCATTTTATCTTTGCCTGTATCTCCTCCATAAAGCTTCTTATATTATTGAGAGGAGAATAAAACAGGTATGAACCCATCTTGATATCAGCCAGCCAGCCATAGTGCATATCCTTAATTTGACTTAATGTATAAATTACACATGCTTGCCTAAATCCCTAAATTGCATTTACTCTTGATTTATATACAATGTACTAGTTCAATGTTTTCACTCAATTGTCTTTATGTCCAACTGCTATAAATCTGCATTAGCTTATCTTCAAATTATGGCAGGAGTCTGGTAAACTAATTCTCTGCATAAAACTTTGTCTAGCACCATGTATATAATCAGTTCAAAAATGCTTTCTGGTGTTATTCATACACAGATGTGAACACACTGCTGACTTTTTTAGAAGCTCAAATCTTAAATACTTATTAATAGGTTAACTGCTACATGCATTCACTGCCACCCACTTTGAGTGCCATAAGAAACCTGATATTTAAGAAAAAATCATAGAAAATTTGTACTTCATAAAACATATAAAGTACTGATACACAGTTTATCACAAATCTTCCTAACATGCTTTCAAGGAAAATAGATGCCAAATAAAGTTGGGGACTCTGTGGCACAAGAACTATCTGACTGACTCAAGTTCACATGTTTAGTAAAAAGAACTATCATAGTACCAAGGGCCTCTCTGAGTAAAGACCATGGGTGTCTGGAATAAGGTACACTAATACTAGATTTATATCTTAAAAAAAAAAAAAGTTACCAAAAAGCTAGTCAATAACCTTTAGACCACAAAATTGATGTGCATTATGGTTATTTTATATTATTTCCTAATAATTCTTATCAATATCGCAGTTCAAAAAGCTAAACTGGCTTTGTTTCTGAACAATTTATCCTTATTTACTTATTTTTTAAAATAAGATTCATTTATTTTTAAATGTTTGGACACATTAGTTTTCAAACAAATGTTAATGGTAAGGATGGCTTAGACTCAGAAATTTCAACATTTTGAAACTACAATGTTTTATAATAATCCATTAGAAAATACATTTCTTGAAGCAGGAGACTTTGTCTTAAACTATCTATATCTTTCCCAGAGCCTAGCAGGTAACACTGAACAAACAAATATTTGACTGGCAGAAGGGATGTAATGGGGAGAATAACACAACAGGGTCAGCAAAAGCTGAAGAATGGAATTTGCCACAATGTATTCTCCCAGAAGACAGGCTGGTCAAATTGCGTACTCGTTTGTTCAAACCATTCTGATACTCTTATTTTCGTGGTAATGGTCCCGAACGAAGCACATTAGAACTAGGCCACATTACCATCTTAATCTCAATAGGTATTCTGCTGTAATATAATTCAGTAATAGTGGTATTTTTCATTTTGCCATACAACATTCAATATGATCATATAGTTAGGATTATACATTTCGAGGAACTTCAGAAGAAATCAGACAAACTAGTCTATCCTGATAAAAGCCATATATTCAAAATAATTTCCAAAAATCAATAAACGTGATCTTCATTCAGAGAAGACCTTAAAAAGTTGAGAGATTTACATATTCAGAAACAATACTCAGGGACCTGCATGTAGCCAAAACATGAAGAGAGCTCCACATTGCTTACCACTTACCCCTAAATGGGAAGCACCGATGTAATGTACTTGGACATTCACTCTTATCCTAACAGTGAACTTTTATGCAGGTTCAATATCATTGACATGTATAAATTTGAAGTTACAAAGATTTCACTAAAATTTTTTTGTAATTAAAGGGAAAAAATCCTGTCTCAATTTCATAATAAATTTAATCTCACAATATAACTACCTATAAGCTGATAAATCTGTTAAAATACAAGTAATGCTAATTCTCCTAGTAACTATTAGAAGATAGAAGTTTCCATACAATTTGACTTTTTGTGTTTGATTACTCTTTCCTTAAGAATATATGTGAGATCAGATCTCATGTTTTAGGATCACTTAAAGACATAGGAAAATTGCGGTTTGAAATTTATATGGGTCAGTAATCATGCACACAAGAAAAAACTGAAGACCGTGATCTTCAGTTTCAATAACATATCTGCACCTATTTTGGAGGTAAGATTAGCTTCTCAATAAAAGTAAGGAAAATGATGACTCATCAGCCATGCATGCTAAAAGGAGACAGCCTCTACTCTTTGATAGCTCAATTTTTCCAAACTTACTGTTTTCCTGCACCCTGGCCACGAAGCCTGTGAGAGGTATCTGTGGAGTCAACTGAGGCATAGGGGGTGGGGGTGGAGCAATAGAAACTGGTAGCAACAACACAGTATGGGGGAAGTAAAACAGATAAAGGAAAGAAAAGGAAACAAACAAAAAGCAGAAGTCAGTTACAAGGACCACAAACATAAGTATGCCAAGAACAGTTTGCAAATGAAACAAAATGAAACAAAAAACAAAACAAAAACCTGTACAACCTTTTTCGAGTTCATTTCCCATAAGTAAGCCTAAAGCTAACTTGTGCTTAGCCAATTAATTGGTTAATTTTATAAAAGAACAAATACACTTAATTTAATCTTAATGTTATATTGTTTGGGGAAGATTTAAATTTACCATCACATTCACTTTAGTGCAATGATATTTTCAAATATTTAAGGAAAAATTTCTAAAATAAGTAACAATGAAATATCTATACAGGTTTCCAGAATATCGTGTCTTTGCCATAACTCTATTACAGGTTTATCTAACTTCAAGGTAGTTGTAAATTAGAACTCAACTAAATACAAATGTGTAACAGCTGTTTCCTTAATGTATCAATAAATATATTGATCACAGGTTTCCTTTAAAAACAGTTCTTACTATACATCTAAATTTACACACAGTTCTCCAGGAAAAACCCTTGTTTACAAAACAAGGTTGTTATTATTTTTTAAGCTGGCAATTTTAAAGATGGTCGCTCCTAAATTTATTAGGGAGTAAGAATGCTCCATATATCATGTTAATTATTCAGAGTTTCACGAGATATCTCAAAAGTGACCTTTTAATCACTGTTCTGAAAAAGAAAACCTGATTGTCAATAAGTTAAAATATGCAATTATTTGCATTAAAGTAATTTCTAATGAACCACTGGATAGTTTGAAATATATTCAAATTTATTTCTGGAAAGGACATAATTTATAGGAAATTGATAAATGCTCATGTGAGCAGCAAATCTATTTTACTGGTTTCCCAAGGATCTCTTAATCAAAAGGTTGTTTCAATTAATCCAATGTAGGAATTTGGTTGGTAAGCATAAAAATTGGAAAGAGGTTCTGTGTTCAAAGTAGTAACAACTTAACAAAGCAATTATGTGCATTAATATCCATTGTACAGCTAAAAATAATTCAATTCACTATGAAATTGGTCCTCTTTCATTTTGATACTCTGTATATATAGGGTTCTTAAATAAAAGGTTAGAGGTTTTGATTTTAAAAACAAAAACAAAAAACTCCCACAAACCTAAAAAATTGTTTTAGAAAACAACCCTTAGTAACCCTTAGTTATTAGTATGTAAAGAAAAAGAAAAGCGATGCTGTGAAGATATTCATCATTACCACCACATTTAGACAAAAGGGAAAATATGCACATCAAAACACTAACAACATTTACATACTACTACTGCCGCTGCTACAATAACACCAACAGTAACTCAGATGGAAGGATAATTAATTTGACAAAACATAATATATTTAAAATTTTAGGCCAAATTTGCTCTCCAATAGTCAAAAGAATGTAGACATTCAGTAATAAAAGTGTCTTATTTAAAAATAATCCATCCAAGTATTGCTAAACTAAAGCTACACAAATATGTATTATGTGAAGAGTCACTACAAATCCTAATAGCATTTAGTAAACTAAATGTCTAAGCAGGGGAAAGAAAAATAATGAACATAAAGATGGGATCTAAAAAATGCAGAATATGAAAAAAATTAAAGCTCATAAAACTAGTGAGGTGAATTATGAGATAATCTGTAGAATATTCAGACATTGGCTACCTTTCAATACCAAATGTGAGGCAAAATTCTAATTGGTAAAGTTTAATACTTCTTAGCAAGCTTGAATATTTTTGTCTGGAAAAAAGTTGCATAAATTTTGGGATTACCTGTGAATTTTGACATTTCTGCTAAAGTGGTTTTCAGGTCTTAGGAGTTTTTTGCTTTAACACATTTAATCTTTAACTCTAAAACGTTAACAAATAAGTAATAAGAGAACCTCCCCCTAGTTCTGGTTTAAAATATATATTCAGGAAACGCATTATAAATAAAAACAACTTAACTCAAATTCCTATGTAAATATGGAGAATTCACAGAGTATTCAATATTTTTATCCAAACTAATGTAACATGCAGCTCTGCAAAAAGCATGTCTCAGTCTCTGCCTGGTAAGCACAATATCAAGCCAAAACCAAATAAATACTAGACAACAGGATCATTTCTGATTTTTTTTCCCTTTTTGCATTAAGGATCTTAATATGGAAAGTGATATTAATGACCCTAAGCTAGTCTAACTTCCTAACATTATATGCTAAAACTATTTTCTAATCTTAACAGCTTTTAAACATTAATTGCAATTAGTGTTAAGATGTGCAATTTGAGGTGAACAGAGAGAAATCAAAACAAAATCCCTCCCACTGTTAGAGTTATTCAGAGACAGAGTAATTAAGCAGGCATCACAAATGTTTTTAATTGGTTTTTTCATTTCAGTATAGGTTAATAACCTTAAAAGTGATAGCCAGCAATTTCATGATATTATTATTATTTTATTTATTTATTTTTTGGAGACAGAGTCTCACTCTATTGCCCTCAGTAGAGTGCCGTGGCATCAGCCTAGCTCACAGCAACCTCAAACTCCTGGGCTCAAGCGATCCTTCTGCCTCAGCCTCCTGAGTAGCTGGGACTACAGGCGTGCACCACACCCAGCTAATTTTTCTACTTTTAGTAGAGATGGGGTCTCACTCTTACTCAGGCTGGTCTGAAACTCCTGAGCTCAAATGATCCTCCCACCTTGGCCTCCCAGAGTGCTAGGATTACAGGCGTGAGCCACCACGCCCAGCCTTTCATTATATTATTTTAAAGGAAAATTTCACAATGTTTGTGTCTTTAAGTTATACTATTACTGAATTTTCTCAAACATGCCAATAAAAATAAATTCAGTTTATTCAGTGATTTTTTTTTTGTTCTCTAGGTTCTTTATATAGTAATAAAAATAGCGTATTAAAGCATGAGTTAAATTTTAGTTTATACTAAGTACACTGGATAAATCTGAATTTTGGAAGAGAAAGTAATAAGCAATTACTCTTATTAATAAAATGGTATAATTCGAGGACTAATATCCTGAAACAAAAATAAACATTAAATAGCATGGTTTCAATTGTTGTCTATCACTGTCAAGAATAACAGTTTCAAATGATTTCTTTCAAAAGGAGCTCCACTGTTGCTGTATGCCTGCAAAGCACAAGCTTACTTGAATTTTGAGAATAAAGTGGACCTCCATTAACATGAGGCTGAGCAGAAAACTGAGCAGTCACAGAGGGAGTTCGTCTGTATCCACCAGAAGATGTCGAAGAAGTGGTAGAGTTGTGTCGAGATATCTGCCTGGTCATTGTGCCATACTGGGAACCAGGAGCTGAGCCCGGGGCTGCTGAAAAGCATTAGTCAAAGGCAACCAACAAAGAGACTTGAGCATAGTAATCACCTCAGATGGCAGAACAAAGAGGGGGCCTCTATCTATGAAATACTTATTACTTTTTCAAGACTGAGGCACAAAATAAAGGGAAAAGTAAAGAGGAAAATCAAATAACTACCTCTGAAGTTAAAAACAGAAGGAAAAACAGGGTACTGTGTGGAAGGAAAGCTGCAAAAGTAAATAAGTAACATTCTTAAGCCCTTTAAATAAGCATAATCCCAAATGGTATTTTGCTAATATTACAAATAAATTTTTTGTGCATTTTAGAATATGTAGTTTTTATATATAAACTGTAAATACCAAAAGACAGCACGAGGTGGAAAGCATTAGTCTTTAGATGTGAAATGTATTCATAATCTGGTTTACAAACTTCTTCCTTTTCTTTGCCAAAATTGTCAAAATTTTGATTCACAGTATGAGACTCTATCTAGCCAAATCCAGGTTAAATGATTAAAAAAACTTTTAAACATATTTTCCATATCTACTGTTTTTTTTAATTTTTTATTGCATTAGCAGTTATTAGTATCAATATATATTACAGTAGAATGAGTTTTAAGACAAGTATGATTTCTACTTTCAAAGCAGTTACTTACATATAATGTCAGACTTGTCATATATCTCCAAATTTTTAAGATTAATATAATTTTCCCTATCACTTAAATTTTTATAGCTGACAAAACTGGAAAAATTTTTTAGATTCTATAAAATATGGCATTTAAGGCATCTTTGTTTAGAAAAATCTATTATCTTTCTCCACACTTTGGAGGACTTTTTTTCCCGTACTATACCCAAAGCAATCTGCTTTTTTGAAAATTATCAGGCTTATATGTAAAGCTTAGTACCTAAAATGACCAAAGTATTATTAATACTTAAAATTTTATTCATTGTCATCTTTACCATCAGTTCAAAAGTTAAATATTTAAAAGGTGAATAGAATTCAAAGCCTCTAAAGTTAACTATACTTTCCAAAGTTAATTTCAGGATTAATATGATTCTCCTTGCCCCACCTAAATATTGAACCATGACAGAGTAAGTAGTAAGACAGTATCCTAGGTTTTCTTCATTCAGTTGTTTAACAATCTCTCTTAGAGATCATATGAGGTGTTAGATAAAACCATACAGCAGAGGTTGTTCATTAAAAGAAGTGCTGATATTTAACATTTTGGAACTCCCAAGCCACAGGCAGTCACTAATTTTTTGAATCTTCCACATCCTCATTTTCTAAATAGAAACATATTTTTAAAATAATATTCTGTTTGAAAGCCTTTGTGAATGAGTAATTTTGGATGGCAAGGTTTTCCAGAGAGTCTTTAATCATTTTCAAAAGAAATACCTGTAAAATGACTGTTACATTTACCTGGCTTGTATAAAAAGTGTATAGCACCCAAATTGTTTTTCTTGGTGATTCAAAACTGAAAACCAATTGTTTATTAATTCCAGACTATGACTATTTTAAAATTTAATATTTTATCATGAAATAAATCATAATGCCAAAGGATATGTGACTGATATATAATTATGTTACATATATAAATTATATATTATATGTGTGTATATAAAAATTTTTTTAATGCCCAGCATAAGAAATAGAATACTAACAATATCACTAAAGCTGCCTTTGTGCCCCTCTCCTGGATTTCCAACCCCACAAGGTATGTGTTAAACATTCTCTTCCTTCTCTATATAGTTTTTACCACAGATATATATAAAGATATATGTAATCTTAAACAATACACATAGTTTTTACAAATTTATGAACTTTTATAATAGAATAAATCTGTATGGATTTTACTGAATTACTTGACATTATTTTTTAAAATTCATCCAGGTGGATAATTAAATCGATGTCATTCATTTTTGCTGCTTTATTTGTATATGAATAAAGCAAATTTGTTTATCCATTCTACTATTAGACATTTGGGTTGCATTGAGATTTGTGCTATTATCAACACTACTACTATGAACACTCCTAAATATGGTTCCTGAATTTCTCTAGGACAGCGGTTCTCAAACTTCAGCACTGATAAATATGTGAATTTCATCTTGAGGGCTCATTATAATACAGATTGCTGAGCCCCATCCTCAGTTTCTGATTGAAATAGATCTAGAATGGGACCTGAGAGTTTATGTTTCTAACTATAATAGTTCCAAGATGCTGATGGTCTCAGGATATCACTCTGAAAGCCACTGGTCCAGGACAGCAGTTTTCAAACTTTTTGGTCTTAGAGGCCATCTTAAAAATTAAAGAACCTCAAGAAACTTTTGTTTATGTGGGTTATAGCTATAGATAACTACCATATTAGAAATTAAACTGATATATCTTTAAAATACACTAATACCCAAGTACACACTGCATTAGCTGTCAAAGCAATGACTTTATCATACTTCATGTAGCTTCTGAAAAATTCCACTACATAGTTAGAAGACAATGAGAATGAAAAAGGCAAATAATGAATATAGTTCTGGCCTCAAAAACTCCATGAAAGGATCTTGGCAATCCCTAGGAGTCCCTTAACCATATTTTGAGAACTAGTGCTCTAAGGTAAATATCTGAAAATGAAACTGATAAATCTAGGGTAGGTACATGTTCATCTTGACTATGTAACAACAAATTACTTCCCAAAGCAAGTGTATCAACTAATAAAATCCCATCAGCGATGTACTTTCCTGTTACTGCACATCCTCACCAACACTGGTACTAGTGGACTTCTACATTTTTATCTATCTGGTGGATATAAAGTAGTGTCTCATTGTGGTTTTAATTTTAATTTTCCTCATTATTAATTTAGGTTGAAGGCATTTTTTCCCATTTTTTTGTTGGACTTTCTACCAACAATTTTTTCTTTTTAGTTTTATTTATTTATTTTTTAAAATAGAAATGGGGTCTTGCTATGTTGCCCAGGCTGGTCTTGAACTCCTGGTCTCAAACGATCCTCCCACCTCAGGCTCCCAAGTAGGTGGGATTATAGGCCTGAGCCACTGCACCCAGCCTCCCAACAATTTCTATTATTAGGGTCTTCTTTTTTATTACCTCCTTTCCCCCTTTCGTGTATATGTGCAAATGTTTTGAAAAGATGTTGTTATACAGCTTTATTTCACTTAGCCTGAAACTCAGCTCTCATTATTTAAAGCACCTAATTATCCATTTCTATACAGATTACTGTTACTGTGTATTTCTAGGCTGAATGCTTTTTGTACTGGTATTTAAAATTCCTTACATGCTCCATCCAATCATTCCCAACTTGGGGACAATTTAAATACATTTTATTGAGAAAACAGTTTTATGGCATTCTCACACATAAAAACTGGGCTGTTATCAGAGTTTTTCAAACTGTGCCCCACAGGAAAGCATAAGAGCACCCCACAACACACATCATTTTCCTTTCCATTTTTCTCCTCCTAGCCCTACCTTCACCCTGATCCTTTGTTGTATATACCAGGGAGTTCCAAATCAAGCTTCACTTCAGAGGGGAAGAAAAAATTACACTATTAATTAAAATTTATTTTTAACTATCACTGCCATCAATTATCCTAGAAAAATGTAAACAAACAACAAATAAAAAGCACATCATTAAGTTGGTTATAAACCAAGCATAGAAACATTTTGTATTACAGAAAAAGTTATATTTGTTTCCTGTGTAAGTTCAGAAGCCTTTCACCAAAAGAAATTAGTGTATATTAGATTTAATACTTCAACCTTTGTATTATCACCTACAACCTAATGACTATAAAAGCTAACAGTCTATTAGCTACACAGGAGTTTATTATGAATTGTGCAAAGTAAGTTCAACGGCTCCAAAGGTTATGCAATCTCACCTAGCACAGTGCTCACTGGGAGAAGTGGTGGCAGAGGTGGTGCTGGTGGAGCTCCAGAAGGAGGAGGGACAGAAATGTTTTCTAATAAAATAGTTTATAATTCAGGTCAGAGTGCAAGAAAGGAAAACTAAACATACTGAAACAGCAAGAAACACAATGTATTGGAAAGAAGAAAAAAAGAGACACTCATATGTAAAGCATGTTCAAATGAGTAAAAATTCTAATATGATAGATAAAAAAGCCATTGAGTTCATACCTGCAATAACTATAAAATATACCTATTTTTATTAATAGTTTCTTCTTTATCAAAAATATGCTTGAAAAGCCAAGAATTTTTTCCTAACATTTTTCATGATCACACTTACTTTTAAAGTACACATTTTTAACACTATAGTCTCCAGTTACAAAAATATTAAGGGATTAATTTCTTTCCAAAGGATTTCTTAAATTTTTATACTTTCTAAAAAGTAAATGAACTTTTCCTGCTGCATTTCCCTAAAACATGTATTGAATATCATACATAAATGTAGTAAAGTCACAGAACAAGCAACCGCCAGAGTTGAGATACTATAGATACTGATTCTTTAGTTGGAGTATTCATAGAATATTGGTTTGCTCTTGAAATAATAAATGTCATTCTTGACTAGTGCTCAAGGCAAATACAACTGGCCCTCCGTATCCATAGGTTCCACGTCCCTGGATTCAACCAACTGCAGATTGCATATATTCAGGAAAAAAAAAAATGGATGGTTGCATCTGTACTGAACACGTATAGGCTTATTTCTTTTTTGTCATTATTCCCAAACAATACAGTATTGGGTATTTCAAGTAATCTAGAGATGATTTAAAGTATACAGAAGGTTGTGCATATGAAAATTCTACACCATTTTACATAAGGTACTTGAGTGTCCTCAGATTTTGGTATCCACTGGGGGCTCTAGAACCAATCCCCATGGGTACTGAGGGATGACTGTATTTCTAAAGCAAAATAGCCAAAAAGTTATTTAATATGTACTATATATAAGGAGAAAGAGCTAGTAAAATCCTAAAGACTGTGAAAACCAATCCAACAATATTGCTAAATTTGTTATTAGCTTTCAAGAAATCACAAATTTAATATTTTATCCAATATGACTAAATTATTTCAGCCTTCCATAACAAAGCTCATGAACATAACCACATATTAAACATAGATTAATAAAAACATACCTGGTCCAATGGTGGGTGGTGAAGGTGTAGGCACAGCAATGGGAATGCCAATACTACTGCTTCCACTGTTTTCTCGACTTCCACTTCCTCCACTACTTCCACTGCAAAGAAAAGAAAAAACTGAAAAAAGCAATTCTAGAGACTTAAAAAATTTTCAGTAATCAACCTAAGGCCACTAAATATTCCTCAGTCTTCACAGGGGATTGGTCCTAGGACCCCCACAGATACCAAAATCCATGGATGCTCAAGTCCTATAGTCAGCCCTGCAGAACCGACAGAAACAAAAAGTTGGTCCTCTGTATACACAGGTTCCACATTCTGGAAACACTGTATTTTTGACACGCGGTTGGTTGAATCTGCAAATGTGGAATCTTCGGGTGTGGAAACCATGGACATGAAGGGCTATACATGTGGCAAGAAATTTTTTAAACTGTTCATTATAACTCTTAGCCCTACTACTTGAAGTGGTTCTTGTGTTTCACTCTACATCTCAACCTATATGTATATATAAAACAGTACTCAGAACCATATCTATTGAGAAATTTATGACCAACAAAATCTTATAGTACACCGAGTCAACAAGTGTTTATTCAAAACCTGATATGAAGAGTAGTGAACACTGCAGACAGGAACCACATTGTCAGGGGGCTCATAGTCATGCATGGGAAAACAGGCATTAAAAAATAGTGTGATGGATACTACAAAAGAGAATGTACAAGATGCTATGGAAATAGATAAAAAGGGTAACAAATCTAGTCAGAAATTAATATGAAAATTTCCACTCATCTCAAAGAAAGGTGATAAAACAGGGAAATTTTCTGTACAATGACCATAACAACGAAGACAGTAGTGAAGTTTCAGTGTGGCATTCTGAAATAGTTGCTACTAATAAACTCTAACCAACTCCCTAGTATTCTACTTCTTATTAGCTGTAAGGATCTACTGATTTTTAGCTGTAAGACCTGGCACTATCTAGTTATTTTTAGAAAGGTGTATGATCTTGCACCATCCAATTGTTCTTAGTAATGTGTGCACACATGTACATGTGTGAAAACATATATATGTGCACGTGTAACCTTAAGCTCCATATTGTATTTTTAAATCAACATCATTTGCTCAATAAGCCCAGAAACTCAACAGGGCAAAGATTTGCAATGCCTGGATAAGATTTTTTTCTTCTTCTCCAATATGACCATTCTATAATTAGATTATCATGTTGGTCAAAGGGGAAAAATCCATTTTGTATGACAAAAGTAGCTTAGATGCGAAGGCCTCCCTAACGCCCTTAAGCCAGGTAAATATTCAGCTATGTGTCATCATTGCATCATAGACATGAATATTTCAGCACTTATTCTTATCTACAATTTTGGTTTACATACCTTTTCACTACCATAGGGGTTGGCAAATTATGGCCTGTGGGCTAAAACTGCTCCACTGCCTGATTTTTACGACCTGTGAGCTAAGACCATTTTTTAAATTTTTAAATAGAAAAAAAAAAAAATCGAAAGAGGAGTAATATTTTGTAACACATTAAAATTATTATATTATAAATAAAGTTTTACTGAAACACAGCCATGTTTATTCATTTACATATTGTCTACGGCTGCTTTTTATGCTACAATGACAGAATTGAGTTATTGCAACAGAAATCATATGGCCTGCAAATCCTAAAATGATGACAATCTGTCCCTTTACAGAAAAAGTTTGCTGATCCCTGCTGTAACAGAATGAGCTCTTGAAAAAAAGAATGACACCTTGTTGGTATATGCCCAGTCTCTAATGAAGCTAACTCTTAAGAATTGGTTGTTGAATATGATTAAACTATTACTACTTCCACTATAGAGGAAAACCATACTTTGATCCAATAATTCAATAACAACAAACATAAAAAGAGAACAATATGGGTCCTCATTGAACTTGAGCTGATACAGTATCTGTAGACATCAACTATTTATTTATTAGCAGTAGCAACAGCAATAAATACCAAGTACCTAGCATTTCACAGCTTGATAGACCCCATTTAGTTGAATCCCCAAAAATAATTTTGCTAAGTTATCTTTAATTTATCAACCTAAAAGTCAAGGCAAAGAGAGGTTCCTTGCTCAAGTTATTAAGAAATAAAACTGAAGAATAAAACAAACTAATTTATATAATAAACTTACCTGACTTTATAATAAAGTGCTCAAAAACTAAACTGGCCACTTCTGGGTGGAAGAAGGTAGAGACAATAATTGAGGAACAGGATGAGGGGGGACTTCTGAGTTGCTAGTAACGTTCTGTTTTCTGACCCAGGAGATGGTTACCTGAGTGTATACTGTCCATCAAGCTGGATATACTTAACAAAGCATATACTTTTCTGAATATATGCTATGCTGCATATGAAGTTTTTTAAAAAACCCACTAGGTATTTGATTTTTAGAACATTTAAAAATAATATACATAATACCATATTCCAGTGGATCGACCTAAATTATTCCTTGGACTTAAGCTAAATCTTCTTTCCTCCAGTCTCTTAAAGTTTAAATCATGTTGTATAATTTTTATAATATTTAACCTTTTCTCCAAAAATATTTAAGAGTGGCTGTCTTACCGTTTTTTTAAACACCGTTTAAAACAGTTTTAAAAAAACATTCTTTCACCTTGAATCATATAAATATATGTCTGTACCTCTGTCAAAAGGAGAAAATACTAACAATCTTAACAAAATCTTAAAAAACAGAAGTAATGACACAAATTTACAGAAACATATATATATAATATTATTACCTCCAACATTTACATTCGATATTAGCATTAAAGTAGTACTTCACCTATACTCAGCACCTTTATAGGAGTTTGTCACCAGTTAATAACACCCACGCTCAGATATTCGAATGTTCAACCTGAAGGTTTACCTGTGTGTCCTTGGTCTCTGATTTAAAGAAGCTGTCCTGCCTGGACTATGCTGACTTCCAAGCCTAGCAGGACTCGTCATGTAGTCATTAGGAACTGTTGGGGGTTTAACAGGTTCCAGGGTTTTATACGGAGTATTCCGTCTAAAGAAACATAGTAGAGAAAGGAATAATAAGAAAGATAAAATAGTATTTTTCTCCCAAATTTGTGATTGTCCCTTTGTGACCAAGTGTAATAATTTTTTAAAAATTTTAATAAGTTTGTAATTTTTTAAAATATTCTAAATTGGGTATATGAATTTAGTTATTTTAACACAAAAACTAAAATTTGTTACCTTTTCTTAGGAAAAACATAGGAAAGGGTAATTTAAAGTTCTAACCTTATTTCTAAAAATAATGGCTATAATTTTTTAAATGCTCAGTGTCAAACTTTGAAATGATCAGCAGCTCAGTTGCCCATAAGCCACTGTCCTTTACACAGGGAACTAAATTTATTTATGTATATAGCTGCAACTTTTTCCTACCTCAATATGGAAATAAATGGAGAAGTACATTCTGATCATAGATGTAATACCATTATATTCTCAATGATTACTACTTTTCTGTTTAATAATTTCATATTTTTTCCAAAGGCAGAGGTTTTAAAGAATGAAAACAGAAATTAAGATCCTCTGAAAAAGTTGATTGTTCTACAATCCCTCCACCAAAAACAAGAAATCTAATACAGTATTTCTTGTGTTAAAGTGAACAATCTTAAAGAAATGTAATGTCTTGCCAAGTATTCAATATATTTAGTAATTAAGAATTGGGAAGGAAGAGGCCACAAACGTTTCTACTTCTCTACTTGGCCTTCTAGTAGGAAGCTATTCTAGTATGAAGGGGCCGAAGACTGCCAGCAGAAGCACAGTTAGAAGTAGTCAGGTAAAGAGTCTCTAAGTTTCAGGTGCCACATAATAGGAGAAACAGAAAAGCTGCAGGCAACTAAGCCAAACTACACAAAGTAGACCACTTCCTTCAAAGTTCTGTAATATAAAATATTGTAAATACATGTGAAGGCACCATACAGAATCCTCTGGTCATTCCATCTGAAACAAACTTAAGTCAGATTTATAGTTAAAAAAAATGATTAGATGACAAGAAGTAAATAATGCCATTAACACATATACAAATCTTTTCTTTTTTTTTTTTTTCTATTTTTTTTTTTTTTTCCCACCTTGGAAGAGACAGAATATACAAATCTTTTCTAACACAGACTTCTACAGAGGCTATTATATAGCAGGCAGATTCATTTTGGATTCTGTTCAGGGAACTAAGAGCTAAAATGAATTTGTAGAGGGTAATGCCCCATAGAGAGGGTCCCATGGTTAGGATCCATACATTTCCTTAAGTCAAAGAAACACCTTTCCTTTAAGCATATGAATTCTTTTGTAAAATGTAGCTGAATTCTTACCCCAATGTTCCCCGGCCTGACATGGGAGGACTCGGTGGTTTCTGAGTAGGAGGATTTGTTCTCGACAGTGTGCCAGTTCTTGCAGGCTGGTTATTTCCATGCTAAAATGTGGAAAGAAATGCTTTTATTTTTACATCAAATTGTTCTCCTGGTATTTTAACACCATGTATTATTTTTTTTTAATATCAGAATGTGAAGTAAGGATTCCCAGACAGTTTTAGTAAGACTTTGGTACTATATTTTAAAAAGTCAAGGAACCACCTGCAGTTGTTTTTTCCTATTATTTTGTGCCATTCACATCGATTTATGGCCAAATATAGGTGAGATTATTGGATTTCATACATTCTTTTATTGCTAAGCATATTCATGGAGATCAAACTTATCTGCATCAAATGCTGGGTTTCCTAACATTTTTGAAATGTGTACATAAATATAAACTATAGATTTCACTGTCAATTTGCTAAAATATCCATTTGAATAATCATCTCTATCCTAACAATTCAGTAACAAAGTCACATATGATGTCTGGGAAACCTCCTAATTGTAAGTCAATGAAAGCAAGGCAACTATCAAAAAATAAGCAAAGCAGTAAATGTTAGCAAAATTAATGTTCCTATATAAATGCAGATGTCAATATATCTTTGATATATTAACACAGCCAAGCTAAATGTTGCTGATTCGAACTGAATTTGAGTATATTTAATCTACGTAAATCCTAAAGGGGAAAGCAGACAGACATAAGAAGAGTTTTCACATTTTAGTGGCTCTGCAGCCTCTATCAATATAGAGGGAATACTGTGGATCAAATAAGTAACGTCTCTTACCTTGGCTTTTAGCCACTTTACGTTGGCAAAAAAAGGGGGGGAAAAGGTAGAAATTAATGCTACATAAGTTATATCTGATAGGACAGGTTTACATTTACAGTTACTCCATTCATGTTAAGAAGCTTGTATCCAGCCACATTTCAAATATTTTGTAAAGAAAAAGATATCCGTAAGTACTGGGCAAATATTCATATGTTTTATGTATTTTTCAAAAGGAATATATTCATAAGGAAACCACCACTTAATTATGCCAATCTCATGCAGGCCCAATGATTTCTCACGTCAGTATTTTATCCTATGTAACTAATCCAACTGAATCACAGTTGATAAAAAAAATACTTTTGATTTAAATATAAACACCATAACACATTAGATATAAAGCTATTTTAACGCATCAGTGGTACAACACCTAGACTTTACTGGATAATGAATATTCAAGTATGAGTATTCATTACTTGAATGGTAGTATAGTATTTTAAAAAGTGATAAACTGCAAATGTTAAAACTCAAAAGCACAGGTTGCTTCCAAACTAAAAAAAAGAACTTAGCACCTTGGTATTTAAAAACAAAATCATCATACACCGTAATCACTTAGCCAGATTCTAACTAAGGAATAACAAAACAGGGTCCGGAAAACCCTCTCATTTCTATTAATACCTTATGAACCCAAATCTTGAACAGGCCAACACCAGTAGGAAGTTATAGGTAGCTGTAGTTCTAAGTTTTCCCCTGAACCAATTTAGTCAAAATTCAAAATTGACGGTTGGGAGGGGCATGGGCAATATACTTAACCAGAATGGTTGTACCCCCATAATAAGCTATAATAAATAAAAAAAAAAAAAGAAAGAAAAAAAAAATAAGGCTATCACACTCTACAGAAGTATGACATCTTCTTTATAAAGAAAAAAAAAATTCAAAATTGAAAAAAGCTACTTTGATCCTAAAGGCTACCCCTACAAAAGATGACTAGCCTACACACATGAAACAGTGAGTACAGTCCTAAAGCATCACTACTTGTATAGAAAAAATACCTTCCGGTTTCAGTTTAAGTTTTTTCAGATTTTGTGAGTTTTAAGTTCTTTCCATAACATCGGCCATTCTCAATAAGTATGTACCATTTTTGAGGCAATATTAAGGAAAATCATCCAAAGGAGGAATTTACATTCTCTTGAATACATTCTCATTTATAGAAACGGTGCCAGAAATTTGGTATTCTTTAATGTATGTTTACAATAATATTGCTCACCTTTATTCAGAAACAATATCTGGAACTCTACCTCACCACTACATTTCACCCTTGATTTAGAAAATTAACTTTTTTTGAGACAGAGTCTTGCTCTGTTGCCCAGGCTAGAGTGCTGTGGCGTCAGCCTAGCTCACAGCAACCTCAAACTCCTGGGCTTAAGCAATCCTCCTGCCTCAGCCTCCCGAGTAGCTGGGACTACAGGCATGTGCCACCATGCCTGGCTAATTTTTTCTATATATTTTTAGTTGTCCAGCTAATTTCTCTCTGTTTTTTTAGTAGAGATGGGGTCTCGCTCTTGCTGAGGCTGGTCTTGAACTCCCGATCCTCCCACCTCGGCTTCCCAGAGTGCTAGGATTACAGGCGTGAGCCAACGCGTCCGGCCAGAAAATTAAATTTGACTAACATTATCAGAATCCTTGAAGATAAAATATACTAATGTATATATTTTATCATTTTATATTATAGTATATGTATATACTTATTCCAGTATATGCATATCCTAAAGTATATCTTATGTGTATACATTATAATGCACTAAATACTATCCTAAAATAATCGAGAAAATATTCTAAATATGCCCACACATCTTCCCTCATTTGTTGTTTAACATGAACAAGAAACAAAAAATTAGCATCCAAGCATAAGCTGGTGCCAAATGAAAGAATAAAAAGAGAATCAGATTGGGAATAAAAATTCTAGTTGAACTCTGCACTATTATGCAATGGTATAACCTTTAACTTCCTGTGGAGCTCAGCCTCCTCTATTAAGTGTGTTTATGGATGCAGATGTGTTGGGGTTGAGAAGTGTTGGTAGAAAATAATCTCTGTATTTTACAGCTCAAAATATTATAATTGCTAGAAACCTATAAAACTTTTCCACTTAAATGTGCTCAAAATATATCTAAAATGAGACATTTTTATTTCCTTAAGATCTCACTTCATTTCCTTAACATTTATATTTATAAAAGAGTAATTTTGCCATTTGCCTGGAATCTTAGGTTAAAAACAACAGAACTCTTTGATTCTTCCCTATATTCTAAGTAGGGTAGGGTAGATAGTACCATAGGTATTGTAAGGCCAATTCTTTCCTTGAAATGATTCTTACTCCTCTGCTTAATAAAGTTAAAACTTTTTTAAAAAACATCATTCCTATGTAAATATTATAAATTTTAGTGTCTATACTGCTAAAACAAACTAACTGGGAGACCATTAGGCTAATATGACTCTGATGTCCTGGGTTCCTACATGAGTAAACCAAAATTAAACTCAGAGTCATTTACCCAATGAGAAACCGCCTACTAACCTAACTAGGGACTTTACTAATCAGAAACCACCAATTAACATCTAACCAATCAAATATTTTCTCTGTCTGGCTTCCTTGAACTTTCCCTAATGTCCCTTCTGGTATGGAGCTGCCTGATTCATGAATCACTGTCTGCTCAAATAAAGTCTAAAAAATTTTAATGTGCTTAAGTTTATCTTTTAACATCAGTAATAAAATGTAACAACTCTTAGATCACTTGGTTTTGAAGCTTAAAAACAAGCACACAAACACATACTAATATACACTTGTCCCTTGGTATCCATGAGTG
This sequence comes from Varecia variegata, assembly GCA_028533085.1. Taxonomy (NCBI): domain Eukaryota; kingdom Metazoa; phylum Chordata; class Mammalia; order Primates; family Lemuridae; genus Varecia; species Varecia variegata. Next base: position 17,497,713 of record CM052453.1, read on the forward strand.
ACTGGTTCCAGGATGCTTGTGGATAGCAAAATCCAAGGATGCTCAAGTCCCTTATATAAAATGGTATACTATTTGCATATAACCTAGGCATATCCTTCTGCATATTTTAAATCACCTCTAAATTATTTCTAACACCTAATACAATGTAAATGCTATGTAAAAGCTGTTATACTATATTTTTTACTTATCTTATATTGCTGTATTTGTCATTTTTAAATTTTTTTTCCAAATATTTTTGATCCAAGGTTGGCTGAATCCACACATGGGGAACCCAGAGCTCCAGAGGGCTGATTATATATGCAAAGTCCTTTGCAAATTATGAATCAGGCTATAAAAAGGTGTTAACTGTTATTACTGTGCATCAAAAATAAACTTAAACTTCTCCGCTACATATTCAAGTCCTCCCTACTCTAGCTTACTTTAAAACATGTGCTCACTTATAAAGATCTTCTTTTCATTCTCCTTTATGAATATGTTCTGATATTAAGTTTCTCTATGCTGGGATCTTATCCATATCTTACACTGTTTCCAAAAATCAAACCAGACTTACCTTAGGATATTTTTTCCATATTTTTAATTCCTACTAAACTTATGTGTACCATACATTTCATAGTATAAAATGCATTAACACAGTAAATATTGTTTAAATGAAACCTAGCTATATCAAATACAACCACCAAAACACTAAAATTTACATCACACAATAAGAAAATATGATGGCTATTAATCTTGGAGTGTGGAAACCTTAAGCATAAAACCTAGTAGCTGGCCAGGCGCGGTAGCTCACTCCTGTAATCCTAGCACTCTGGGAGGCCGAGGCGGGTGGATCACTCGAGGTCAGGAGTTCAAGACCAGCCTAAGCAAGAGCGAGACCCTGTCTCTACTAAAAATAGAACGACATTAGCTGGACAACTAAAAATATATAGAAAAAATTAGCCGGGCATGGTGACGCATGCCTGTAGTCCCAGCTACTGGGGAGGCTGAGGCAGAAAGATTGCTTAAGCCCAGGAGTTTGAGGTTGCTGTGAGCTAGGCTGATGCCATGGCACTCTAGCCCGGGCAACAAAGCGAGACCGAGACTCTGTCTCTAAAAAAAAAAAAAAAATCTAGTAGCTGTAAGAAAAATATTAATATATTTACATGTAATTTTTAAAATTCTGTATGTATTTTTTAAAATACCAAAACATCAAAGCCGAACAGCAATATGAGGAAATACTATCTGTCAATATATGAAGGGCTAATTTCCTTAAAAGAAGAAAGGACTCTTACGAGTCAGTAAGAGAAAACAAAGTTCTAAATAAAAAAGTGGGCAAAGAATAAGAAAATAATTTTAAAGCTCTAAGTAGTGTCTCCCTGTACTTAAAATACCAAATTTTAAATAAATCTAAACTTTTCCTTCTAATAATTTTGGCCCTGGCATTTGTTCGTAACTGAAATTCCTATCTACATGCATCTCTATAATCCTCTAGAAATATTTAAGCCAATACTGACACTTTAGAGAAATCATAAAACTAAGGAAATAAAACAGCAATAAGACTACTGGGAAAAAAATAATTGTGTGTTTGTGTGTCATGCGTATTTGTAAATCACAGAAACAAAATATAGACAAATATGCCACGTATTAAGCTTCTAAAATATATTGTTCTCACAGACCACCTACTCTCCTACCCCTAGCCAAAAATATATTTTAAAATAGCCTGCACAACAATGTGAAGGAATTTAATGTCAGAGAACTATACATTTAAAAATAGTTAAATAGTACATTTTATTAAATGTTATATTTTATCACAATAAAAATTTAAAAAAAAAAAAACCTTTGTCTAATATATCCATATTATGGTTAGAAAGCAAATTGCCAAAATTCACATCCATATACTTTCAGCATATATTATGTTCTGTGTATACTTCTCACTTATACATATATGATGAAATAGATAAATTTTCTCAACTAAAACTTCCCTGTAAATTTTTGATTCATCTTATACTCAGCTAAGTACTACGTCTTAAACTGTTATACACAATTACTAGGGGAAGGATGATATAATGAAGAATATTCACTTCTAAGGTAATGACAGAATTTTTAAAATGATTTTGTATTGCTTCAATAGGAAGAAAAATCAAGATGAGGCAAAAGGCGGAGACGTGAGCAAATGAGTGTGTATGTGTGTTTGTATATAGAGGTACATGTATATGCATGCACATACATGTATTTTTTAACCCCAAGATGGGCAATAACAGAAAAGACACTTTTCCCAGACTCTCAAAACTCAAATCCCATAGATCAATCCAGTCTAAAATATCTTAAATTAACATTGAATTTAAACTCCTATACAACCCTAGCCATACCCCTGGATAAAATACAAGAAACAAACTAGTAGTCTCCGCTATATTTCCGAAGTCTTTCAACTTTATATAAAGCTTCCAAGCATGAAAGTGAGGGGAGATTCCAATAGTCTCAGAGAAGAGTTGAATAAAGGTCAGTGTTGTCGGCTATCCTCCACTCTCGACCAGGAAGCCCAGAAAATCCAGAATCCAACAATACAGCAAAAGTATCAGTCAGATCAATCTGCTAGGAAAAGCTTCATGATTCTAGCTTACTCCTTTAAGATTATTATAAAATATTCTGAAGACCAGAAACAAAATTAAATAGTGGTCCTCTTGGAAAGGGATAACCACATTTAAAAGGAACAGTTTATCCTGAACACAGATGGCTGAAGAATTTAGGTCATTCCAGATGCTTGCAAAATGACCCATGAATACCAAAAAATTGACAGAATACAGGTATCCTTCAAGATGAACTAATTCTCCATGCTTAAAAATGGACATGGGCAATTAACAATCTCTCTCTTAAAAGGGAGATTTTTTTTTTTAATTGGGGAAGAGGGTATTTACACAGAAGAAAATTACATACAATTTTCATTTTTTGTAAGTTGCAATTCCATCCATATACACACACAGGTATAAAAATACATATACATATTTAGAAATAAAAGGATAAGGATATTTATAAATTATTTTCTAGACTAATTCTGGAAAGCACATAGATTATTATTTTTAAATACTTATTTAGTAGTGAAAATGAGACATGGCATTCACAACACGAACTTACAAATAATAGTCTAGGATTTAAATGGTTTATTTAATGAATAACTCTTTCAAGTTTTAATAACTTTTTTTTTTGAGACATAGTCTCACTCTGTTGAGTAGGCTAGAGTGCCATGGTGTCAGCCTAGCTCACAGCAACCTCAAACTCCTGGGCTCAAGCGATCCTCCTGCCTCAGCCTCCGAAGTAGCTGGGACTACAGGTGTGCACCACCATGCCTGGTTAATTTTTTTTTTTTCTATTTTTAGTTGTCCAGCTAATTTCTTTCTATTTTTAGTAGAGACAGAGTCTCACTCTTGCTGAGGCTGGTCTCGAACTCCTGACCTCAAGCAATCTGCCCGCTTCAAGCCTCCCAGAGTGCTAGGATTACAGGCGTGAGCCACCATGCCCGGCCAATAACTTTTTGAATATAGCCTATTCTGTAGGTAAAAGTCTGCCCCAAGCTTAGTAAATACATAACTAATATTAAACATTTTATGAAAATTATTATGCTAGTTACTAGCTAAAGAGAATCTATTAAGAAAATTATCACATTTCCTATCTAAAATATTTATTGGATATGCAAATTAGCTCGTTAATGTAATATAAAATGTTTACCTTGACACCGTGGCCCACATCATCCAGAACTGTGTAGTCAATAGGTTTCCGAATATACCTTACAGGGCGTTCCATATTTGCAGGTGCTATTATTTTGTGAGTTCTTGATGTATTCTTATTTGTTGTCAAAATACCAATCTCTCTTCGAGCCACTTTCTCTTTATGAATATCCACAGTCTGTATTTTAAATTTGAACAAAACAAGAAATTATTTGACACAGTAAATCATATATATGAGGTCCATATATTTTGGACCATAGGACTGTACTAAATGTCTATTTTCTAGTGAATACCTTATCTTTCTCTTTAAAATTAAGCAAATTATACAAAGCTAAAAGCAGGAAATATTTAAAGGTGATGAAAAGCACCAAATAATTTAATGGATTTGATTCTGAAACAATTCTCAGGAAAGCAGGGGTTTTTTTCCCTAAAGACTTGGTATGTGTAGAAAGGGAAAGGAGTCCTGTTCCAAGTAGCTTACACTTTATTTAACGGGGATGCAGACAAAGAACAGTCAGTAATTATAACACAATGAGGACACTGCGGTAATGACACATGCACAGTTTATTTGAAATTACTATAAAGGTGCTGAGCAAGACACCTAACTAGGTTGAAAAGAGTTCACTTAAAGGGTTTACAGAGTAGGTAGGTTTTAAAGGATGAATAGGAGTACAAGAGGCAGATATGGAAATTATCAAAGGCAGAAAGAACAATGTGCTACAGACAAAAGTATAGAATTATAAATTGTCAACTGTCAATAAGCAATGTAGAAACTTGTTTGGTACAGCCTACCTACTACCAGCCTACGAGGCTTTTTGTAAAAATATTTTTTATTTAGTTGTCAACATTTAAAAACTGGATGGTAGTCAGCACATGAGAAATAATTACACAACTGTTCAACAACTTAAAACTTTGTCCTAATAGTAATGCAGAACCGATGACAAATTTAAATTGAGTGACATGATCATATAAGCATTTTAAGAAGACCCCTCTAGCAACTGTGTTGAGGATAGAAAGAACAAAACTACAGGCAGTGAAACAAGTTAGGAGGCAATTATGGTAGTCCAGGTGAGAAAAGGCCAAGATCTAAACTGAACTGAAGCAGGAAAAAGAAAGGAAAAAAGGTACCGTCAGAAAGAACACCTTAATATTATGCTTGAAACGGATCTATTAAAATTCTGTCTTATTTCACCAGGATTTTTAGATTGATTAGGAAAGAACCTGTAATCAAAAATACTATCACAGCTGGGCACTGTGGCTCACACTTGTAATTCTAGCACTTTGGGAGGCTGAGGCAGGAGGATCACTTGAGGCCAGGAGTTTGAGGTTGCAGTGAGCTATGATGATGCCACTGAACTCTAGACAGGGCGACAAAGCAAGACTCTTTCTCAAAAATTTAAAAATGCTATCACAACCCCAAAACAAGCTGGAAAGAGACACCTCTCTATATGCTCGTCTAGCATTTCTGTACATTCTGAGAAAAGATGCACTAACTCCCTTTGTTCTGGATGTTTATATAAACAACCTTAGAAAATATAGCATCTCCTTGGAAAGCAAAGGGCAGGCTGTTTACTGTCCAGTATAATAAAGATAACATAACCCTCCAAGACAAAGGTCAAAAAGGTTTTCTGCCCACCATGAAAGACTTGGTCCCCTAAGTTGGGAGTCTCTTTCCTCTAATACACCGAACTGTGTGTGTGTGTGGGCATCACCTGGCTCTCTCTACAGTACCCTGTGGAAACTGGGGCTCTGTTATCTGGCACAAATGCTGACACTCTGGGTACTGCTATTGCCATGCGGCATCAAATCCTTTGTCTCTGACCCCAGGAGTCTCATGTTTTCCAACAGAATGCATGAAATTGCACTAGGCAAACTTGTTAGCTTGCAAGGGTAACTCAGGCCTTTCACAATTTTTGACAGTTTTGGTAATGATAATAGAATGCTGACAGAGACAACACTTTCTATAAAGGCAAGGAAAGGCCAGTTAACAGGCACTGAGAAAAGTCTATGAGAATTGTTAGTGAACATGTTAACCCAACTGTATGGTCAGCCAGGCAATGAATAGTCCTCCACTTTATTGCCTGTTAAGGAGCCTAAATTGAAGAGGAAGTTTCAGGCGGAGTACCAGGAAGTAGGCAGATTAAAGGACAACAGCCTGAATGATACCTTGGTTATTGCCAACTCTCCTCCAGATGGGATGACTTCCTCACCAAGCTGACAGTCAGCCTCACCAGGTGTGCCCCAAGTACAACTAGTGCTGAGGTTTGCCTGGCAGAGGGAGAGGGGTTCTGTTCCCTTTTGGGCAAGAATTACAGAGATGTATCTACACGGAGTGTGAAAAGATGAAAATCTGAAGCCATTGTGGGTAGAACCAGGCAAATCTTTAGAACTTGGGCTAGTTTGCTTGGATGATGAGGGGCATGTAATTAATTACATTGTTTGGGCATGTAATGCTTGTTAAAAAAAGAATGGCAACAGCTGGCTGTCCTAGTGCTCAACTCCTCCTGCAGTCTGTCTTGTCAATATTCAATCTTTTTGAGGCCCAGTGGGGTGGCTCATGCCTGTACTCCTAACACTCTGGGAGGCTGAGGCGGGGTGAGGGGCGGGGGGGGGGGAAATCCCTTGAGGTCACGAGTTCAAGACCAGCAAAAGCAAGAACCTGTCTCTACTAAAAATAGAAAAAATTAGCTGGGTATTGTGGCATGTGCCTGTAGTCCTAGCTACTTGGGAGACTGAGGCAGGAGGATTGCTTGAACCCAGGAGTCTGAGGTTGCAGTGAGCTATGATGTCACTGCACTCTAGCTAGACAGAGCAACACCCTGTCTCAAAAAAAAAAAAAAATCAGTCCTTTCTAGATGACAGTAAAGGGCATCAGCATTTTTTAGTAATAGGTCCTGTCTGCTACAAGAGACCTTCAGCTCTCTTGGGGAAATTTCCCTAAGACAAACTCCCTTCAACATCAACCAGTCTACAGTACTGGATTGAGTTTCAAATGCAGATGAAGGTAACTCACTGGAGAATCAGAAACTATAAAAGCTCAAAGGATCTAGATAATTCTTGCTGTCAACCCTGCTGCCTTAGAAGTCCCCCCTAGCCCTAGTATTGAAATCCAGAAAGAATTTAAGAGATGTTATCTTAACAAAGGAGCAGCAAATAGCCCACCTTCAAATGGACTCCTAAAAACAATGATGCCACCCTGCAGATTAAGCCCAAGTCAGCCAGTGGGTACAAAACCCATTGTCCTCACCAGAAAGCAATGTAGCTGTAGCTGTTGAATCAAGGTGTTCCCATACAGAAATGGATGTCCATAATGATAACCTTGCCACAGCAAACAGGGTTTTGGGTGGACCAAAAACACTGTGGGTTTATTTGGCTGATGAGCATGCATCTACACCACCACTCAAAACTGAAAGTACATGCTCGTTGTTTACTGGTGCAGAACTGCTCTCTCCCAATCCCCTCCTCACCCACCATACCTCAACCTCAGTTCCTTAAAGAGAAAGATTAGGGGTGGACCCAAGTTCTCCAAGTTGCCAAGGAAGACTGAAGACCAAAGACACCTGGGTATGCTAGGGAACTTGGGGGTGGGGAATGACTCAAAATTTTATGGCTCTGTTGGATACAAGAGCCCAAGTCACCTTCCTAACAGTCTTGTGGAGGGAAAACTTACCTGCTTTCAACTGCTGAGGTTTGGGTAGGGTTCACAGTAGAGAAGGGAAGCTAATGTGTCCTTTGGGTGAGGCTCTCTGACCCGATGTACTACTTACTGTTGTGGCTTCTGTTGTGCCATTGATGAGTGTGCAATTAGTATTGATATTTTACATGCTTGTGCTGTGAATGCTCATAAACTCCAGAGGAGATTACACCTACTGGCATAAGCCCACATAGAAAAGCACTAGTAGCTTTATGGCCCCACAATCCTATGACCCCTTTGAGTACAAGTCTCTGTGCACAATTTTACTGACCGCAGCCTCTGGCAAGACAAGCAGCCTCGTCTAGAGGTGCCTGCTGGGTTTGGATTCAATGGCTCCCTGAAACAGCTAACAGATATGCATCTTTTGAAAAGATTCCCATTTGAGGATGGGTCCACTCAAATGCAATGAATAACAAGGTGGAAAGGGTCCCACAAGCCTCTCTCACCACACGGAATATAGACTCAGCTGGCTATATTCAAGAATGTAGCCAGCCTGGCCCCTTGGGCAGCTCAGCTCTACATGAAAGAGTGGCAGCTATGCCTTCCAGGAAGTTTGATCTTCCATTCTGCCACTTAAACCAAAGCCACTGGCTCAATGTGGCCCTTGATTCACAGATGCCTGGGGGGCCTGGTTCACTGATGATTCAACTAAGCTGAAACTCTGTGGTGTCCAGTGGGCTACTGTGCTGTTCAACCTTAGCACCTGCTACCCAGAACTGAAAATGGGTGTGGTTGCTTTGTTCTGTGGGCAGAACTCAAGGACATTCTCATGGATCAGGCCAGTACTCCCCTTGAAAACCTTTTTATATTTTCACTGACTCTCAGACTGTTACCCATGGCCTGCCCAGCTGTTTGGTCTGCCACGTGGAAAACTACAGAATGGTATACTAAAGACTGTCTATAAACTGTGGAAGTTAATTGTAGTTGCTGATCCAACCATCTGGATCACTAATATTGATGCCACATGGGAAGAACATGATAAGAACAACTGGAATCAAGCTACTGATCAAGCCTGCACTGCTCAGACTGCCACCACAGCTGCTGGATCCATCATCATACCAGACACAGCGACACATCTACCATCATGAACAGATGACAAAGTAAAGGACCCTGTATTCCTGATGCAGAGGCTACACCTCCATCCCAGACTTCTGAGTCCTGGAAAGAAAAACATTTGTCTCCTGGTGAGAGGGACGGTATCACACACTACTAGTAGATTGGTTACATCAGACCTTTGACGCTCCTCTTCAGGATATAAGTGGTGCCTCATGGTTGATGACACTTTTTCTGGGTCTGGTATTGCTATCCCAATCCAGTCAGCTGACTCCAACCTCACCGCTGTGGCCCTTGACACTAATTTGTGTTATGTTTTTGACTTTGCACACCATTTGTAATTTGACAGTAGTGTGCTTTTTATCATAAAGTCACTCAACAATGGGCTGTTAGTCAAGATATGTGATAGCCTTTAACACTTCCTAACATCCACAAGCATCTTGTATTGCTAAGTGCTGTAACAGCCCCCTTAAAATCAACTCAAAAAAACTCAACAACAAAAAACCCAATTCAAAAACGGGCAAAAGACTTGGAGTAGTCATTTCTCCAAAAAAGATATGCAAATGGCTGATAAGCACATGAAAAGATGCTCAACATCACTTACCATTAGGGAAATGCAAATTAAAACTACAAGGAGATACAACCTCACATCCATTAAGATGGTTACCATTAAACAAAAAAAAAAAAAAAAAAAAAACCAGAAACTAACAAGTATTTGGTGAGGCTATGGAGAAACTGGAGCCCTCATGCACTGTTGGTGTGAATGTAAAATGGTGCAGCCACTGTGGAAAACAGTATGGTGGTTCTTCAAAAAATTAAAAATAAAATTACCAGATAATCCAACAATTCCAATTCTAGGCATATACCCGAAAGAACTGAAAGCAGGGTCTCCTTGGAGCATTTTTTCACAACAGCCAAAGAAGCTAGTAAACCAATTGTCCATGGACAGATGAAAGGATAATATGTGATGTATACATGCAATAGAATATTATTCAGCCTTAAAAAGAAGAAAATTCTGACACATGCTACAACATGGATGAAACATGAGGACATTATCCAGAGTGAAATAAGCCAGTCACGAAAGTACAAATACTGCATGATTCCACTTATATGAGGTACCTAGTCAAATTCATAGAGACAAAAAGTAAAGACAGTGGTTGCCTGGGGCTGGGGGGGTGGGGCGACAGGCAATGGTGACCTCTTATTTAATGGGTACAGAGTTTTAGTTCTGCAAGATGAAAAGAGTTCTGGAGATTGGTTGCCCAACATTGTGACTGTACTTAAAACTACTGAACTATACAACTATACAACAAAAATGGTAAAGATGGTAATGTTATAATATTATATGTACTTTACTATAATTTTAAAAAAATTAATCAACTCAAAAGATTTCTGAGTTTACCTCCCTCACCTCCCTTTTTATTCAGACACATTAATAAAACAGTTTTGTCACTGAATGTGGCTGTCAACAGGAAGAAGAGATCATCTCCACTTGGCCACTTGGGATTCTGCCCTGACCATTCCTGAGCATGTTTCTTTCTTTCCCCTAACGGAAACCCCAGGCTGGCCTAATTGGTATGCTTGCTCTCTGGGTGGCAGCCCAGCCAAAAGAGGGCTTTGGGAATTCAAACTTAATTCAGGTTCAGCCACCTGGCTTTTCTTGTTGGATTTCCATGGACTTACACAATAAAGATAATCACCAACAATTCCAATTATACTTAACTTGGTTAAGTATAATGTTCACCAAGTCCCCCTATGGTGGCCCATGTGGACTACGGTGGGAGATACAAGAGGGTCTCTTATTTAATAAAAATGCCCCTGTACCTCTTGCGCTTAACCTGTCCAGACAAAAGGTCAGGGTTGGAGTCAGGGATGATTGGAAAAAGGTAAAGTTAGCTACTGGAATGGCACACACGGATTTTTGTAGCAGTGGCAAGGATACAACAACCCTGGCAACCTGTGAGAGAAACACCTTAGACTTTGGGAGGTAAGGAAAAAGGAGGGACATTAGTGATCTCTGTCTCTCAGAATCACCCCTCACAGAGGAAAATTCGCTGGTGCAGCTCCTGCACATTATGCAAAACCTAAAATTTAACTGCTGGGTCTGTCCACACCCTGTCAGACAGCTCTGATCACAACTTGATCACCACTCTCCTTAACCTCACAGAAAAATCTCCCAGAAGCAGCAGAAGATGGTTCAAGCCCCTGCATCTCCCATACGAAACACCTGTCAATACCTCAAGGTGTCTTTTCTACCCCCATTCCTGTAGCTATCATTCAGTCATTCCAAGGGACAGGTGAATGCCATCTGGCTGATGGCACAGATGAGACAGACAGATTGGACTGATTGCCTTCAGGTAGTTTCTCCGAAAACAAGTACTGGACAATGATTCATACTGAACTGGGAACCCTAAGGTCTACCAGCCATCAGGGAGGCCACATTGAAGAAACTACCAGCCTACGCCCCCTGATGTAAGTAGATCCCACCTAAAGGGAGGCATGGAAACAACTGTAAACAACACATTCTTATAGAGGTGCAGGCCTTGGGAGTACTTCTTGTATGGAAGTCAGGCAATCTTCCCTCTGGAAAATGTGGTGACCTGCATATCAAGGCACTAATCCCTTGGGATTCATCCAATTTTAAAAGGTTGTTTGAAATTTGTTCCTGACTTTAGCTAAAGCAATCAATGACATCACCTTGGTCCTAGAGGCATTCAGGTCAGTCTCAACTCACTGGCCAGGAATGCTATGGATAATAAAATAGCCCTACATTTCCTCCTGGCAGGCCAAGGCAAAATCTGTGCAATACATGCAATACATATCTAGATGAATGCCTTGGGCCAAGTGGAAAGTCAGTACAGAAACTTAAAGAGAAGCCACCTGGCTCTCTAAAGTAGACCCTAAAGGTTTACTGCATTTGTTCAGCTGGCTGGCTCAGACCCTGGGGGGCACAGCTGAGGTCAATATTGCAGTTTTGGCCTCATCCTGCTACCTTGTTGATAGTAACCTTAATTAAATATCTCATAAAACAAACTGAATGGATCTGGTCCCAGCCTCTGTCAGAAAGATTAATCGGAGTGACCAATGAAGTTGTATAATCATGGGAAATCTTATCAGAAGTCCAGAAAATATATTATAGAAATGAGGGGTGAATGTTAAAAGGCAATTATACTGGCATCTATCATCTTTCTGTACTTCTTACCAGTGGAGGCATTGATTCCCTTTGTTCCATACTAACTTGTTAAAGTATGTTTGCATTGGGAATAGTCTTGAAGGATAGAGAAACAGTGTCTTCCTAAGGAGCAAGGGGCAGATTTATTTGCTGTCTAGTATAATAAAGATGTCACCTCCCTCCAGGGCAAAGGTCAGGTAGGCTTACTGCCCAGTAGAAAAGTTTGGGTTCCCTAACTGGGGGTTCCTCTCCTGTAATAGACTGTCCCGCACCACAGGCATCACTCAGCCCCCTTCACATTCCTCTATGGAGCTGCGGGCTTGGGAAACTGGCATAAATGCTAACACTCTTGCTCCTGCTATCCTCATGAGTAATAAAGTTCTATGTCTCTGACCCAGAAGTCTTCTACCAGCAACTATGAATCTGTGGCAAGCTAACCTGTTAGCTTGCATGGAAGACAAAATCTCAGACCCTTCACAGTTCTTGAAACAACTGTTTTTACAGTGAAACAATTCACATCTTCTGACCACCACGCCGCCCCCCAAAATTTTGAGGATTGCTTAGTATAGAGTCGTCGATGTTACAAAATGTATGGAGCCACATCTTTTTAGAATTCTTCTACACATCTTTTAAACTCCTTCCTTTTCTAATAGGTCCATCACAAGTTTAATCAGCACAAATTTCAGCCAAATTTTGCTTGACACATAATTAAGTTTAGGAATCCATAATTCTATAGAAGGGAAAATACTGAGATTTCATTGGAAGGTGAAAAAGATGGAACAATACTCATTTTGGTTTGCTCCCCTAACATTCACTCTGTCTCTTTGCAAGGTCATCTCATATTAATAGAAGCAGTGCCTCCAGGTTTAGTCCTAGGCACTTAATTCATCGACATTTGGGCTTAAATTACCATTTATACATACACTAACTTTTCTATATCTATTCAATACCTCTCCTCTGAGCTGTAGATTCATACATTACACTGACATTCCTCTCAGATATGTCAATGGTACCTCAAAGTGAATTTGCCCAAAATCAAACACATAGTCTACTCAACCCTAATTTCAATGTGCCTACTTCAGTTCTCTAGTAAGTTAAATAAATCAGACATCTAGCATTTATTTCATATCCAGTATCACTGAATCTTGTCACATATACCTTTAAATGCCACCAGAAATCTGTTTCCTTCTGTTTCCAACAATTTAATCCTAATCAATCCACTATCATCTCTCACTTTGGCTATTGCAATAGCCTTCTAATTGGTCCACTTGCATCCAATCTGGCCTTTTCCCAATCTGTTCTTTATGGTGTAACCATGGTGATCTTTACAAAAAAGTAAACTTGAGAAAACAAAATGAAAAAAATATGTATATTTCACTGCTTAAACCCTATTAAAAGAGCATTCCACACAGTCCCCAGTTTTCAAGGGAAAAACAAATTCAAAATGGCTCAAGTTCCTTCCCTATGTTTCTCAAACATCATGGAGTCCACAACTCTACTTCTTAAAATCATCATTTGTTCACCTTTCCTACTTCCCTCACACACTGCAGAACTATTCAGCACACTATTTCTAATTACTTGAAAAATTCTACTTTGGGTCTCTTCTCCATTCTTAATTCTGAATTGTGAAAGTCCAAATCACAACCCGTCCGGCAATGCACAACCCTCCATATGGCAGGGTTAGCAAGTAAAGTGGGTAGGAGGACAGGAACAAAACCTGTTCTAAATCAGAACATTTGTATAACAGCAGTATGCATATGCTCACCAAGTGAGAGTTAGCTTTTTCAGTGAGACTAATTCTTTCTCATGACCGATTTCCTTACTTTCACATTTTTTTCTTCATTTTAGATAGGGAAAGATGCAGTTTCATATAAAGAAAATTAGTTTTAGTCTTAATATACTAGAGACAAAATCAGAGCTACCCTAGTTGAGGACTAAAAGGCCCAGGAGACCTCCCTATAGCAATCTTTAGAACCACTAGGATGGGGGTGGGGGCGGGGGGCAAACTTGAAATTAGGAAACCTAGGTTTGAATACTGGCTCTTTCACTTACTAGATATAAATTTTTTATTTTAGAGACAGGGACTCATTCTGTGGCTCAGGCTGGAGTGCAGTGCATCATAGCTCACTGCAGCCTCAAACTCCTGGGCTCAAGCAATCTTCCCTCCTTAGCCTCTCAAATAGCTGGGACTATGAGCGCACACCACCACACCCAGCTAATTTTTTTCACATTTTTTTTTTTTTTTTGAGACAGAGTCTTACTTTGTTGCCCAGGCTGGAGTGCCATGGCATCAGCCTAGTTCACAGCAACCTCAAACTCCTGGGCTCAAGCAATCCTTCTGCCTCAGCCTCCCCAGTAGCTGGGACTACAGGCATGCACCACCATGCCCGGCTGGCTAATTTTTTATATATATTTTTAGTTGTCCAGCTGATTTCTTTCTATTTTTAGTAGAGACAGGGTGTCATTCTTGCTCAGGCTGGTCTCGAACTCCTGAGCTCAAACAATCAACCCGCCTCAGCCTCCCAGAGTGCTAGGATTACAGGCATGAGCCACCATGCCCGGCCTTTTTTCATTTTTTTATTTTGGAAACAGGGTCTCAGGCTGGTCTCCAACTCCTGGCCTCAAGTGATCCTCCTGCCTCAGTCTCCCAAATAGCTGGGATTACAGGTGTGAGACACCACACCTGCCTAGATGTAAAATTTGATATGTTTTAATTCACTAAGATTCCATTTTGCTTATATAAAATGGCAACAGGATAATATTAGAACCTATAACATTTATGATATAAAAAAGTAAAAAAAAATTAAATCTGAATCTTATTTATCAACTACCCAATCTATAACCCTACAATTAAGAAAAAGCACTTCTAAAATATTAATATAAAATATGAAGGTATCATATTATATATTTGAAATATGATGAATGTGAATTATGTTCGAATCTCTAGTTTTGCCACTAGCAATATTTGAAGGATTTCTCAGAGCAAGTCTAATAAGCACTTAGCTCCTGACAGGTTGAAAACTCAATGATTCCAGGGGTAAGCAAATTGTAAGAAAATTCATTTGAAAAAAGAAAGTGGATCTTATAGGTGCGGATATCAGAAGTACCAACCAGAGAAAAGACAGAAAACCAAAGACAAGTTCTCATAAATGAAGACCATGCTTGATGAGTCAGCACCTGAGGTGACAAAGTCAAAATAGAATATGTATGAGACAAATTTAGCAGTGATAGAATGAACATGTACAGGAGGGATAACCTTTTAGAGCATGAGTACATTCCTAAAGGCCTTATATAATTCAAAGTGCACAAAATTCAAGAACTAAGTTTAGCAAAAGATGGTGTTTCTGTGTATTGGTTAAACATCAAATGAAAATAAAATAAACCTTTTAGCAATTCCCTTGTCCAGTTTTGAAATTATGCAATGGTTCACAAAATCTTTTAATTTGAAGGAAGTCTTCACATTTTAAAAGTAATTTTCTGAATTTTATTAATATTTTATATTGTATTTTCGTTTGTTTGTTTTGTTTTTTTTTTTTTTTTTTTTTTTGAGACAGAGTCTCACTCTGTTGCCCGGGCTAGAGTGAGTGCCGTGGCGTCAGCCTAGCT
>CM052453.1:17519030-17582255 GCA_028533085.1 Varecia variegata
CTAAAAATATATATAGAAAAAATTAGCCGGGCATGGTGGCGCATGCCTGTAGTCCCAGCTACTCGGGAGGCTGAGGCAGAAGGATCGCTTAAGCCCAGGAGTTTGAGGTTGCTGTGAGCTAGGCTGACGCCACGGCACTCACTCTAGCCCGGGCAACAAAGCGAGACTCTGTCTCAAAAAAAAAAAAAAAAAAAAAAGATTGTTTCCCCAAAAATGTCATCTTTATTACTTGGTCATAAAAATGAGCATATGATACTTTGTTTTTAGCACACTGATTCAGGGGTATTTAGTGATCAATGTTCCTTTAATTTGAGGAGAAATACAACCCAATAATATTTGTCTAAAAAAAAGGATGCACTGATTTTTTTTCATCAACTGAAATTAAATGGGGATGGCTCCATTCAAAACTGTGAAGAACTTTAATGGCCCTAAATTCTGCAGCACACTCCTCCAAAGACATGCTTCGGTCTTCCTTCTACTCTACCATTGTTCCCTTTTATTTGCTGGATAAATGTATACATGCTAGATGCCGAGAATATAGCGATGGCCATAACAGACCCCTTATGGAAGGCAGATATTAAATAACTGGACAAATAACTATATAATTCAAGTAATAAATACTATGAAGGGAAAGTATAGGATGCTACAAAAATAGTTAACAGAGACTCCTAATAATATGTGTACAGGCAGGAGGCAATTCAGAAAAAAAAAAGTCAGGGAAAAACCACCCTTAATAAAAGTTGGGTTAAGAACTAAAGTATGTGTGGGAGTTACCTAGGTGAACCATGTCTGTTACAATATATGCCAAGACACTGACATGGGAGAAAGCATTTATCACCCCTGGAAGGTAAAAGTTCAAGAAGGGTTAGGATGAGGCTGAATATAAAGCCAGGTGCCAGACTTCTAAATCAAAAATGACAAGAAGAAGGAGAGATTACAAACTTGGAAGAGAAAATCACAGAGAAGGTCACCCTGAGGGGAGTAGTGACCTGTCTGGGGACACAGCCAGCCCAAAATAATCTCACAGGAAAGAAACCAGGGAAATAAATATTCTGAGCTTACCTTCCTCACTGCTTCTGATTGGCCTGTGTTGTACACTGGCTGAATGCCGAAGCCCAACTCACAGAAGCTTGTTGACAGAACCCATACAAGTAAGCCTCTGAGGGCAAAGACCAGGGGAGGCAGTAGAAAGTAGATCAGGAAGATCAAACAGAAGTTATCTGTCATGTAGAGGTACGTACAGAAGTACTGGGAAAGATCAAGCCTAGCCTTCTGGGACCAAGGAAAAGGTTTCCATGAGGCAGAGACAAGCTGAAGCATTAAGAATAAACAGGACTTAGAAGAAATAGAGGAGACAGACACTCCCAACAAAGGGACAAGCCACTACAAAGGTAAAGTGCTGGAACAATAAATAAATCAGGATGTTTGAAACACAGAGTATAAGGCAAAAAAGGGAAAGGAATGAAGCTACAGAGGCCAGGGGAAATAAAATCAATCTCGCATCAATACTCTGCTTACTTTTACCTTTACTCTGAAGGCAAAGTTTAAGAATTGACATGACCTCCTCTGATAGGAGTGGGTGTGAGTTTTTAATAAAGGTAAAAGGCACAGAGATTTTTTTTTTTTTTTAATAAATGAAGTCAATTCAATCTACTATGTCTTGGTTGAACAGCTCCTGCCTGACCGTTTCACAAGAACTGCAGAGTGGGAATTAAGAGAACAATGCAAACACTGGGGATACTAAATTACAAATTCTAATCTACATCATCCTTTTTTTGATTCCCCATACTTTGACTTTTCAGGGAACAGATAGGCAAAAATACTTTTAGTGATCACATTAGTAATCTATTTAAGATTCTGGGCCGGGCACGGTGGCTCACGCCTGTGATGCTAGCACTTGGGAGGCCGAGGCGGGCGGATTGTTTGAGCTCAGGAATTCGAGACCAGCCTGAGCAAGAGCGAGACCCCGTCTCTACTAAAAATAGAAAGAAATTATCTGGCCAACTAAAAATATATATAGAAAAAATTAGCCGGGCATGGTGGTGCATGCCTGTAGTCCCAGCTACTCGAGAGGCTGAGGCTGTAGGATCGCTTAAGCCCAGGAGTTTGAGGTTGCTGTGAGCTTGGCTGACGCCACGGCACTCACTCTAGCCCGGGCAACAAAGCGAGACTCTGTCTCAAAAAAAAAGACTCTGAACCAAGTAATTGATAATTCAAATTTTACACTAGGCTGCATCCGTTTTGCTTTGAAATGGAAAACCTTCTAAAAACAAAATTGACACCTACGCCCTATTTATAAAGGACCACAGATTTTCTAAAATGCCATATTGATAATTCAAAGGCTTGAGGATTCCTAACAATGAAAGACTTAAAAGCAGGGGGAGAGGCTTGAGGGTCTACTCTTTGCTAGGCCCTATGGAAGACACTAGGGATATAGTGACACACAAAATAGATAACGCTCCTGTCATCATTAAACTTACCTCTAAAGAAAGAACAGCCATTAAATAGCATAGAAATAAACATAAGTACAAATTTGTTATGTACTAGAAATAAAAAGATGAGGTTAAAAAATATGCTATTAAATCTAGAACAAAGATATCACTGATGACTCTACAAAAGCAATGTCCAGAGAGTAAAAGGGAACAAAGTCTAATCAATGGATTGAGGCATACGTATGTCTGGAGGAAGAAGATGTCATGAGATAGTAAGTAGATTCAAGAACTTGGGGTGTGAACTGTCAATAGAGAAAAAGTAGTATCACAAACAGCAGGGTTAGGAAAGCTTATTTTAAGATAGCAAAATATAAACATACTAAAATGTTGATTGGAAGTGGGAACACAAGAGAGGTTGAATGTAAGAGAAAAAAGGGATGACAGAAATGACTAATAACGCCAACACTGTATATCCAGGTGCTAGGCTAAATACTTTATGTGAAATTCCTTACTTAACCTCTAAGGTCAGCACTGTTGTCTTAATTTTGCATACAAGAAAACTAAACCCAAACAGTAAGGTGAATTGAACAAATCACATGGTGACAGTCTTTATGACTCCAAAGCACTGCATACTACATTGCCTTATTCATTCAACAAATACTTATCTAACTACTTAAGTGTCAGTTACTAGGTACTGAGGATACAGAAGTGAATGAAACATAGTCCTTATATTTAATGAGTGAGGTAGGGGAGACAGACTTGTATACAAAATCAATGACAGAAGTAGGAATCAGAGGTGATTATAGCACGAAGAAAGAGCCAGTAACTCTATCCTGAGCTGATGAGTAAAGACTTCAGATGGTACTTGTGTTAAGCAGAACGGAAAGAGGACAAACTGAATTCCACGTAAGACAAATAGATTATGGAAAACAAAGAGGCACAAATTTGCATGCTATATTTGGAAAAATTCAAGAAGTTAAGCATGGCAGAAGTAGGATGAGAATTGACCAGATCAAAGAACCTTTTACGCCATGCTAAGGAATCTGAACTTTAAACTATAGGAAGTAAAAAACTATTTCCAGACTTTGAAACAAGATTAGGTGATTGTGAAGACTCAGAGGGTTTGAGCTGTAGCCTGATGAACAGCTTACAGACAACCAAAAGAACATGAGATCTGGAAGAAGACTTTCAAAGTAGCTGATTATAATCAGGCTATAAGAAGAATGGTTCCAAAGTCCCTTTTTGAAAAAAGGTAGTGTTTACTCTGAGTGAGATGAGTGCAGTCCCTTGTTATAGTAATACCATTAAGTAAGACAACAAAGAAATGATTTGGTCCAAACTTCATAATCAACAGGGAGGGGACTGAAGGTTTGCTTCCTCAACCCTTGAGGCAGACTGTGGGCTTCAGTGATTCATTTCTCCAAAAAGCATACTGAACAGAAGCAGAATAGCCTGCTGTTTATCTTGAAAGGAAAGAACAGAGTCTCCAATTTCCAAAAGATACTGTCTTTCCTTTGATTCAGGGTTTAATCACATCAGTTGTCATCTGATGGTTCAGGAAGACTGACATTTGCTTACTAAGCATGTTGGTCTGACTCAAGAGCTGTATAATTCCAGCACCAAGCAGATCTGAGAAGCAGAGAAACAGCAAAGGGATTCCATCTATACTCCTAATACAACACAAGCTATCATTCAGCCTCATCAGTGAAACCATACCCAGGGGAAATAAATTATAATTCAGATTTATTTTTCCAAACTAACCTCCAGGTATATTCCTCAGCCGAAACATTATACCCCACATCCTAGTCACCCTGTAAAGCTATCCATGTCTTTGTCGAACGCTATTACTTCAGACTGAAATGCATTTGTACTTCATGTCAACTGGATAAATGCACAGGCTTCCTTAAAGACCCAACTGAAATGTCACTTCTATGTATGCTGTAAAACCAGCTCAATCAATCTTCATTCCACCCTCCCCACCCCACCCCAGCGTACATTCAGAAGCTAAAAAGCTAAAATCAACTGTTCCTCACCACCATGCTTCTGGATACAATTTCTGGTCTATCAATGAAATACCTTCATAGGATAAGGAAACTGAAAATGAGTAAAGATCTATTATCCCTTTACATTTTCTATCATCAAACAATTCAAGAAATAATATAATTTCCCAAAGTGGTGCTCCAGTATATATTCTCAAATTCTCGTGATGTTCAAAGCTGTACCGGAGGCAACACCTAGACTGTTTCAATGCCCAGTCACCAGCTTCGTGCATGTCAAGAGGCAGTTCAGGCAGCAACAGTGGGAGAAGCTTTCTAAACCTTGGCCTGAAATCCCTTCCTCAGTTCCTTAAACTAACAATTCCAGTGGCATCATTAGTGGTTACAGCTTCCCCAGTGGATCAGTTCCTGAGGTCTGGGGCTTATTTGTGGGGACCTAATTTATATTTAAAATAGCTAGCATGGTTTCTGTTTCCTGGACCTTGGCTCATATAGTATTATAACTAAACAAGTTAACACCTTACAGGGGAAGATGTACACCAAGGAGGAGAGAAAGTGAGTAAGACCTGTGTAAGAGACTAACAAACTGTTACGTGCAGCTTTAGACTTTAGATACATGAGAAAAATGTGAAGAATGAGACTAGAATCAGTATCTTGAAATTCCCTTTGACCATAAAAAGTTTTAAGTTCCTGAATCCAGGAATGGACAAAGAAATAGTTATTGGTCCAATAGGTATATTCTGTCAAGCTTGATCTCCATTGATTACCTTTTTTCTTGAGTTTTGGTCACGTTTTCCTGTTTTTTCAAAGGTCTGGTAATTTTAGATTACATCCTGTACATGGTAAATGATACCTTATAGAAATTCTAGATCCTGTTACAGTCCTTTGAAAAGTGTGTACTGTGAACTTAGCTTGACTTAAACTCCAAGCTTTCTCCCCTAAGATAGGCAGCAGCTGAAATCTTTGTTAGGTTCTTGGCTGGGATGCAGGCAGTATGTTCCAAACACGGCTCAGCTTGTGATACAGTAAATTTGTAATGCAAAATTTGGGGCTCTTTCCCTTCAGGTCTCTTTTTTCCCTCCACTTTCTAACTGTTGTGGTCACCAGGAACCATGAACTCTGCTCTATAGGTCATCTATCTCTATGAAGTTTTCTATCAGAGTCTTGCAGAGTGCCAACTGGCTATCAATGTAGCAAACCCACCAGGGCTGTTTCATTTTTACAAGTGTAGACTAACACCCCCTTCTCCCCAGTTTCTGACTGCTATTAGTTGGTTTTCAGGTAGTCTTTGTCTCTTATATTTTGTTCAGAGTTCACATTATCTGTGGGTAAACTATTCTGTCATTATCATAGGAAGATCATTTGGTTGGTTTACTGTGGAACAGAAAGTATTAATAAATTCATAGCTTTGCCCCTATTCTCTTTATCCTAAAAATAAATAATTTTCTGCTCCTCTAAGGTTGATGGTTCAAGTCTCTTTCATTCTTTGTCCATTATGAGGTGGATGGTGGGTTGCTGTGTATGCATGTGTTAGAAGGTAACTGGGATAGAGAACAGTTTGGGTTATTATAACTGCAGATTTCACAAATCAATAAATTATTTTAAAAGGACTTAAGAGAAAAGGAGGAGGGAAGGTGAGGGGAGGGGAGGGGAGGGGAGGGGAGGAGGGGAAGGAGAGAGGAGAGGGAGGAGGGAAGGAAAAAAGAGGGGAAGGGAGAGAGGGAGATGGAGAGAGTAGTCGGAGGAGGGGAAGAGAGAGAAGGAAGCAGAAAGTATTGCTGCCAATTTTATTGGCCAATAATATTTTAAAAACAAATAAAAATACTACTAGCAACCATCATTCTTCTTTTTCTTTTTTCTTTTTTTGAGACAGAGTCTCCCTCTGTTGCCTGCGCTACAGTGCTGTGGAGTCAGCCTAGCTCATAGCAACCTCAAACTCCTGGGCTCAAGCGATCTTCCTGCCTCAGCCTCCCAAGTAGCTGGGACTACAGGCACATGCCACCATGCCCAGCTAATCTTTTCTATTTTTAGTTGTCCAGCTAATTTCTTTCTATTTTTTAGTAGAGACGGGGTCTTGCTCTTGGCTCAGACTGGTCTCAAACTCCTGAGCTCAAGCAATCCTCCCGTCTTGGCCTCCCAGAGTGCTAAGATTACAGGCGTGAGCCACCGCGCCCGGCCCATGATTCTAACACCAAAATGGGGAAATCTTAGAATCAATGTAAGCCTTACCTGACATTTCATCAACTTATAATAAACACTAGATTTACTTTACTTTTCTGTCTGCATAAACCAGAAACAACTGTGAGTGAACAGCACTAGCCCTGGAACTACATAATAAAACCAATAAAAACTCTAGACAGTGAAGCTTGGTGGAGCTTCTTGGCTGGTGAACACACAAACGTGCCAGAAGGGTGATATGCCATGATTCCACATGGAGAGGGCACGGAAGCTCTGTGTGTGGAACCCTCAGACCCTGCTCTATGTGTCTTTTACTTTGGTCCTGATATGTACCCTTTAAATAAAACTGTAATCATAAAGATAGTGCTTTCCTGGATTCTGAGTCATTTTAGTAAATTATTAATGCTGGGAACCTCCCCCACCCCCAGCCCAGACTTGTAGCCAGTTGGTTAGAAGTGTGGGCTTGCTGTGGGTGCCTGAACTGTGGAATTGAGCCCTTACCTTGTGGGGTCCACACCAACTCTGGGTGGTCAGTATCAGATTAGTAATGCAGTACTCCAGCTGGTATCAGAATAATACCATGGCCAGGCACAGTGTGGCTCACACCTATAATCCTAGAGCTTTGGGAGGCCAAGGTGGGAGGAGGATCACTTGGGGCCAGGAGTTCCAGACCAGCCTGAACAATATAGTGAGACCCTGTTTCCACAAAAAAATAGCTAAGGCAGGAAGGTCACTTGAGCTCAGGAGTTTGAGGTTACAGTGAGCCATGATAAGGCCACTGCACTCTACTCCACACAACAAAGTGAGACCCTGGCTCCAAAACAAAACAAAAAAAGTAATACCAAACCCATAACAGAACTTATTCCATCATATCTTACACACACTAACCCAATGCCTATATTCTAAGGATGCAGTAGGAATAAAGCCATAAATATGCACAATTTGTATCATCACACAATCTGTACTAGTCCCATTCCTCACAATTTCTGGCTCCTGCAGAAATTTCAGCAAATCAACCTCCAGAAAAATTACTTTTTAAAAAAAGTTACTTACTATAAGTAGTTGGAGAAACTGGTGTTAAATCCCAAGAACATTTTTTAAATTTTCTGAAGTAAATGTTTGTATAACACCACATCAGGGGTCAGCAAACTTTTTCTGGGCACAGCCAGAGTAAATCTTTTAGGCTTTGCAGGCCATATGGTTTCTGGCATAAATACTCAACTTTGCCACTGCAGCAGCAAAAGCAGCCATGGCAATATGTAAACAAAGGAATACAAGTATGTTCCAATAAAACTTTATTTACAAAAATGGGGGCAGGACAAGATTTAGCCCATGGATCACAGTTTTCTGACCCCTACACATTAGATTACTTATTCAAATAAATATGATATAACTCTTCTTAGGGCATGAAGGTCTGGTTACCATACTAATATTAATAACTAATAGCTCGAGAGATAAGTTTAGTATACCTGTTCTTTAAAAAAAGAAAAACCCTGAACTTAAAGTAAATATATATATATCAATACTTATCAACACAATAATTAAGTGAATTTTATTTTAGATAATGCTGAAATAAAGTTTGGTGCCAAGAAAAGGTTTAGTCCCTCTATCCCCCAAATAAACATTTATATGCTCTGTAGCATGTATTCACATTCAGAGAAGAATCTATAATCTGTATTAGTGTACCTCCATTATAGCTTGTTCCTCTACAAACTTACTTTGTTGATAACTACAATTAAAGCAAGAATGCTTAATTAATCTGATTTATAAAAGGCATCCTCCCTCCCAAGAACAAGGAGAAGAAATTTGCTCTAAATCATTTTACTGTTGGTCCTCAATATTTACAAGAAAAACAGGAAAGGAAAGTTAGCAATTGTTTAGGTTGGATATCAGTCTTAAAGATAAAAAATACTATTTCATAATAGGAATTTATCAGGAAACTTCAGGAATTTTTCATGTTTTCCTTATGATTTTAAGACTATTATATAATTTTATAATATCCTTTTAAAATTACAATTTTAATCCATTTCATGAAGATGACAAGAACCAATCTCTATGAAAGATTTATACAAATATAAAGTCATACCACATTTAGAACTTATTTATTATAGCATGTATTAATATATTAGTTTCCTACCTAGTTACAGCCACTGTAACAAAATACCACAAATTTAGTGGCTTAAAACAACATAAATTTATCCTCTTACAGTTCTGGAAGCCAGAAATCTGAACTAAATGTTATAAGACTAAATCAAAGAGTCAGCCAGGCCATGCTTCCTCAGAAGGCTCCAGGGCAGAATCTGTTTTCTTGCCTCTTCCAGCTTTTGGTGGCTACTGGCATTCCTTGACTTGTCACCACAAGCTTCTAATCTCTAATCCTATTTTCATATCACTTTCTGCTGTTCTCTGTCAAATCCTCCTTTGTCTTCCTCTTACCAGGACATTTGTGATTACATTTATGGCCCGCTGCATAATCCAGGATAATCTTCCCATTTCAAAATCTTTAATTTATACCTCTAAAACTCCTTTGGCCATATAAGGTAACATCTACATTCCCAAAGATTAAAACCTGAATATCCTTGGGGGTCATTACTCAACCTAACATAGCATAGCTCATCTCAGAAATATTAGATGTATATACAAATCCATTGGAGTACTGAATAGTGCAGTTAATACGTTTTTTTTCTCAGTAAGTCAGCCAATCAAGTGAGTGCTACTGAATGATCCTATCCATTAGGCATTGACTCATGCTTTTCTCATTTAAATGACACTCATCAATCTAATATATCTAATTATATCTTTCTGCCATTACTGAAAGTTCTGGTGAAAAGTTTATATCCATAATAGCTGACAAAAAGTATAAAAGTGATAGTGCTAAAGATGACATAAGAGTGTTGTCTTCATGTGCTAGGGCTGCCATAACGAAGTACCACAAATGGAATGGCTTAAACAACAGAAATTTATTTTCTCACAACTCTGGAGGCCAGAAGTCCAGGATTAACATGTTACCAGGACTGAATTCTTCTAAGGGCCTCTCTCCTTGGCTTTAAATGGCCATCCTCTCTCTGTGTCTTCACAAGGTCTTCCCTGTGTATGTGTGTGTGTCCTTATCTCCTCTTCTTATAAGGACACCATTCTTATTGGATTAGGGCCCATCCTAGTGGCCTCATTTTAACTTAATTACCTCTTTAAAGACCTTATCTCCAAATTTAGTCATATTCTGGGGTACTGGCAATTGGGACCTGAACATATAAATGGGGGTGGGGGAGCCACTGGTAACAAGTGCCAAAGAAGAGTATCATGCTCAATGTTAAAATTCATGAAACATCTTTAATAAACTGACTGAGAAAGCCCAAGAAAAATATCAACAAGCCATTAGGGATTAGCATAAATCCCTTGATAGTATGGATAAGGGCACCAAAAATATCCTTAAAGTCAGTAAGGATGAACGAAGACTGTATGACAAAGAAGAATTGCATGACAAAGAGCCAAAAGAAACAGTAGGTGGAGATATATTATCAATTTGGGAGAGGTTTAAAAATGGAAGCAGGATGGCAAATATATAATATTGGGAATACATATCAATAGGGACTAAACAGTAATACAACCACATAAAGCAATGGTTCTCCAACTGATGTCCCCAGGATCCTGGTTTTTCTTTTTTTTTTCTTTTTTTTTTTCTTTTTTTTTTTTTTTTTTTTTTGAGACAGAGTCTCACTCTGTTGCCCGGGCTAGAGTGAGTGCCGTGGCATCAGCCTAGCTCACAGCAACCTCAAACTCCCGGGCTTAAGCGATCCTACTGCCTCAGCCTCCCGAGAAGCTAGGACTACAGGCATGCGCCACCATGCCCGGCTAATTTTTTTCTATATATATTTTTAGTTGGCCAGATAATTTGTTTCTATGTTTAGTAGAGACGGGGTCTCGCTCTTGCTCAGGTTGGTCTCGAACTCCTGAGCTCAAACAATCCGCCCGCCTCGGCCTCCCAAGTGCTAGGATTACAGGCGTGAGCCACCGCGCCCGGCCGATCCTGGTTTTTCTAACTATGTATTGTATGAAGCCAGACTTTCCTCATATACTTCAATCAAAACAACAAATCACACCAGATTGAATGCAGAAGGAGACATGAGAATCCATTACCTCCTATTAAACATTAAAGAGATTTGCTGAAATGTAAAACATTGTCACTCTTCTCACAAACTTATTTGTTTTGGATAATTTTTTTTCATCAAAATGTTATTTGTATTAACTTATAGTGGGTTTATTTTACTGTTCAATGAGTTAACAAATATTTTCAAATTTCTGTTTTAATTTCTGATATGACAAATACTAGAAGATCTACCCATATAATCCATAGCTCTTTGGACCCTCAAGAATTTAAGATGTAAAACGATTCTAAGAACAAAACATCTGAGAACCCAGAACATTGATTCAGTTAGCACTTCCATTCCAGGAACCCAGAAACTCCTCCCCGCCAGGAACCCCTCCCCAGTTCCTGTACTAACTAGGTTCGCCTATAAAATTAAATGTTCCACTGAGAGATGCAGTTACTTCAAGGGTTTGTTATATAAGGTTTAGCTAGCCCACCATAGAAATAGACAGGGGATGGAACGATTCATCTAATTACTAAATTTTAGAGACCCCAATTTATAAATAGGAGTCATTGTGGTACAGAAGAGAAAACCAATGGATCATATATGAGCCAAGATGCTCAGCTTTTGATTTCTAATGATATCTTAGCTATCTACAACTTCAGGCAAATCATTTATTTCTCTGGGTTGATCAGTGTCATGAACTATAAAATCACAGGCTAAACAAAATAACCTCATGTCCCTTACAGTTCAAAATTCCATAATTTCAGGAAAATCAAAAATTAACAATGGAAGAGGAAATCATAATGGGCATTGTTAAGCACTCTACAAAGCAAAGATTTTAATCATGAAAAAGTCAAGTCAGTGATTTGGAAGATTATTAACAGTTGGAAACTTTTTCCTAATACAACTTTCTATATTTTCCATAAAAAGTGATTGGCACCTTTAGAAGACTACTGTGTCACAAGAAATATCATGTAAGAATCCACCTTTTTTTTAAAAACCTATAAAATAAGAAGTAAATATTGGTTACAGAAATGACTTGTTGGAAAGCAGTTTACCAAAGAAAGCTATTAGTATTTGCTAAATATTAGTCCAAGACAGAAAAAAAAAAAAAGGTAAGGTTGTTAAAGTAGAAAACTTCATAAATATAAAACATGCCAACATACAAACAAAAAGTTAAAAACTCCACACTGAAAGGAAAGGAATTCTTCCTGGCAATAATTAAAGATTTATTTTATCCAAGTACTGACAGATTTGGAAATGATTTTTTCTAGTTTAAAAATGTTTTGAAACTGAAAACTCAGAACAAGCTCTGAATTCTAAATTATGAGATTATGTCCTAATTGGCACATAATCTATGCTATATTAAGAGATTACAGAGCAGAATTGTAACTAAAAACATATCACCCAGTGGGCAAGGTAAGACAGAAATACATCTCTCATAAACCTCTGAGAGTTTCAAAAGAAATTTCTTTTACTACCTTAAGTTTACTCAAGTAATGTCTGAAGAACAATTTGAAATAGCAAGGAAATATTCTTTTTACTTCCCTTATTAAGAAAGAATACATGCCCCTCCCGAAAGTTTATTTCTAAGTGAATTTAGCAAAATAGATTTTCAAAGTTAGGTTTAAGAATTCTAAGTAATTCAGTATAATTTGCTGATGAAAAGCTTCATTCTATTTGTCACCTTAAACTTTTTTTCCATGATAAGAGCTTTATTTTTAAATCTATTAAAATAACTCTATATCTGTATGAATTGAAATATCTTCCACAGAACAAGAATTGAATTCGGTGAGCTTTAATAGAGTCAGCAGAACACAGGGAATCTTCATAAATAAAGAGGAAAAAATAATTTTGAAATATATTATTGGAGAAATAAATAAATAAGGCAGTTTCGCTTTGCATAGTTTTGATATGCACAAATTTCAGTTACCACATTTAAGTTAAATAACACCAGTCCCCCCAACATGATTTAACTTTCAGTTACCACAAGAATTATTAGTAATTACATAAAGTACAAACTGTGCTGCTAGCCCTTCAGTCCACAAATCACCACATAAATAACAGATGAGCATCGTAACTGGTGACCAATCATGTCAACGTTTCAAAGTTTATTGGTGAATGGTCACTGTACATACCTTATTAAGCTCATCCACAGACTGCAAAGTATACAGTTGTCCTGCCTCCTTGTCCCCCAATGATAAATCATTGTGACATTTTACAAAAATGGATTACAAAAGAACTGGCCAATAAAGACGAAAGTTCAGTAAAGACGTGAAAAGTGATAACACTAGACATGAAATTCAAATCAAATATAAATGAGTTTATTGAAGAAATAACTGAATGTAGGAATGCTGACATTGCCACCATTCAAGAGATAAAAGAGGAAGACGATATTACGGATAAAGTGATGTCCACAAGAGCCTCACATTAAAGAAGCTCTGAGAGATATTTCACAACATTGAAAACAGAAAGGATAAAATGTTGAGAGCTGATCCACACTTAGAAAGGAGTATGGCAATTCACCAAAGCATAGAAAAGATATTTGCTTTTTAACAACTTATACAATGAGAAGGCAGCAAGCAAACTATTTTAACAAAAAAATGTTAAACCCTTTAATTCTCAATGCTTCTAACGTTTTATATTACGGTGTCTAAATATTAGCTTTAGTATTTTCCATTTCTCCATTCATTTATAACAAAAAGTAAATTTTTAATGTTTTGACAAAAAATATTAAAGAGCACAGAACAATTATAATTTTACCAGTTGATTACAAAGATTGCTTTGTATATTTTCAGCTTGCACGGTTATTTTTTACAATCTCCAACCACCACACAAAGTTAACAACTGCCTATACATTAAATTTACAGTGATTCTCTGGTTATAATCCATGTATAAGAATCAACTAAAACTAAGTTTTATTATACTTTTCCTAAAGTAACTTTTGCAGAAGAGATTTATTTTAATTCAGTAAACATTTATTGCAAAACAATCATTTGCCAGGCATTATACAAGGCCTCAAGATTCAGGATAGATTACTTTTATACTAGATTCTGTTCTACAAGGAAAATTATTTTAGCAAAGTTCCAGTCTACATCAATGTTGTTCTAAAATCTAAAATGGCAATAGGAAACCACAAAACATGAAAACAGTATGGTGATCACTCAAAGAATTAAACACAGAATTACCATATGATCCAGCAATTCCAATTCTGGGTATACACCCAAAAGAATTAAAAGTTGGGTTTCCAAGAGATATTTGTATACCCCAGGTTCATAACAGCATTTTTCACAACAGCCAAAAAAGGTGGAAGCAACCCAAGTGTCCATCAACACATGAATGGATAAACAAAATGTGGTATATACATACAATGGAATATTATTCATCCTTTAAAAGGAAGGAAATTCTGTCACATGCTACATGGATGAAACTTAAGGACATTATGCTAAGTGAAATAAGCCAGTTACAAAAGGACAAATACTGCATGAGTCCCCTTATGTGAAGTACCTAGAACAGTCAAATTCATACAGACAGAAAGTAGAATTGTGGTTACCCAGGGCTGGTGGGGAGCAGTGGTGGATAGAGAGTTAATGCTTAACAGATACAGAGTTTTAATCTGGCAAGATGAAAAAGCTCTGGAGATGGACGATGATAATGGTTGCACAACAGCATGAATGTACTTAATGCCACTGAACTGTACACTTAAAATTGGTTAAAATGGTAAATTTTATCTTATGTCTATTTTACCACAATAAAAGAGGAAAAAAAGGCAAAAGTCTCTTTCAGACATACTAAAGCTAAAAGAACTCATCACCAGCAGACTAGCACAACACTTCATGTTAAAGGATACCAGAAGAATAAAGACCACCAGAACTCTAGGCTATAAAACAATTCCCAATAAATGCGAAAGGGCTCAACTCATATAATGGATATTTTCTGATCAGAAATGGTAACTATGGATAAATATAAAGGAATTATTTTCCTCATATTAAATCTCATTAAAAGCTCATTCTTTTAAAAACAAAAATAAATACAAAGCATTGTGGGGTTTAAAACATACACAGAAAGAAAACGTATGACACCAACAGCACAAAAGCAAGAGAGAAGTGGAATAAACCATTGTAAGGTCTTGATACACTCATGAAGTAATATCATAGTCTACCTTTAAGTGATAATTTGTTTACCAGAAGCCCTAAGGAAAACACAAAGGAACAAAAGAAAGAAAAGGAGAGAAAGAAAGAAAAACAGAACAGAGTTTTAGCTAATCAGCAAAAAAAAGATAAGAAGGAATCACAAAAAAACCACTCAATCCACGAGGCAGAAAAAGAGAGTAAAGAGAAAGTTAGAATGGCTACATTCCTATTAGACAAAGTAGATTTCTGAAGAAAGAATATTACACAAGATAAAAAGAGTCTTTTTACAAAGATGAAGGGGTCAACTCATCAAGAGGACATAACAAGCCTAAGCATTTATGTACCTAATACTATCACTTCAAAATACAAAGACAAAAAAATGATAAAAATGCAAAGAAAAACAGACTAATCCAAAATTATATTTGGAGATTTCAATATACCTTCCTCAATAATTGATAAAACAAGTAGACAGAATCACTAAAGGCACAGATGAATTTAACAATATTATCAACCAATTTGACCTAATGAGATTTACAGACAATCTACCCAACCACAGCAAAATACACATTTTCTTCTCAAATGCACATAAAACATTTACCAAGATAAAAAATATTCTGAGCTATACCATAATTCTTTATAAATTTGAAAGGATTCAAATCATATAAAGTATTACTGACAATCGCAAAGACATGGAATCAACC
The DNA here is from genome assembly GCA_028533085.1 of Varecia variegata. Taxonomy (NCBI): domain Eukaryota; kingdom Metazoa; phylum Chordata; class Mammalia; order Primates; family Lemuridae; genus Varecia; species Varecia variegata. Next base: position 17,534,563 of record CM052453.1, read on the forward strand.
TAGGTGTCCATCAACAGATAAATAAAGAAAATATGGGGGGGTGTACACATGCGCACACACATATATATTTTTTAATGGACTATTATTGAGCCTTAAAAAGGAGAGAAATCCTGTTATGCAACATAACACAATAGATGACCTGGAGGACATATGATAAGTGAAATAAGCCAGACACAAAAAGAAAAACACTGAATGATCTCACTTTTTTAAATGTGGAAACTAAAAAAGTTAAGCTTATAGAAGCAGAAAGTAGAATGGTGGTTGTCAGGGACTAGGGGTGGGACGTAGGGGATATGGGGACTGTTGGTCAAAGGGTACAAAGTGTCAATTACGCAGAATGAATAAGTTCTAGAGGCCTAATGTTCTACAGCATGGTGACTACAGTTAATAATACAGTGCTGTTTACTTAAAATTTGCTGGAAGAGTAGATCTTAAATGTTGTCGACACACAAAAACAGTAGCTTTGTGAGGTGAAAGATGTTAGCTTGATAGTGGTAATCATTTCCAACGTATATGTATATCAAAACATCACACTGTACATCTTAAATATATATGTGATTTTTATTTGTCAATTATACCTCAACGTATCTGGAAAAAATAAAGCTATTATTCCATGTAAAAAATCACATAAAGTATATTTTTATGACTACTATGAAATTAAATTAGGAATTAGTAGCAGAAATATCCTTGCAAAACTCCAACAAAATATTTGGAAACTAACACATTTCCAAATAAACCCTGGGTTAGAAAGAAATCAAAAAGAATTAGAGATTATTTTGAGCTGAATGAAAATGAAAGCACAACATATCTAAATTTATGAGATACAGCTAACACACTATTTAGAGAGAAATATATAGACCTAAACACTTATGTTAGAAAAGATGAAGGGTTTCAAGTCAATGACCTTGGCTTTCACCGTAATAAAGTAAAAATAAGAGCAAATTAATCCCCAGGTAAGCAAAAGACAAAGAAATAATGATCAGAATGGAAATCAATGCAACAGAAAACAGAAAAATGCAGAAAATAAATAAAACCAAAAGCTGCTTTTAGAAAATCAATAAAATTGATAAACTAGCCATAATAATTAATAAATGAAGACGCCAATAATCAATATCAAGAATGAGTAATGTGAAATCACCACAGATTCTACAAATACTTTAGAAATTTGGGGTTATGAATAGGTTTATGTGAATAAACCTGACAACTTAGGTGAAATAGCTAAATTCCTGGGAAGACAAAAAGCTCGCTCAAGGCTGAGAACAGTGGCTCATGTCTGCAATTCCAGCACTTTGGGAGGCCTAGGCAGGAGGATCGCTTGAGCCCAGGAGTTCAAGACAAGCCTGGGCAGTATAGTAAGACCTCGTCTCTACCAAAACTGAAAAAAAAAATTTTAAAATTAGCCAGGCATGATAGCATGTGCCTGTGTGTCTGTACTTATTAGCTACTCAGGAGGATAAGGCAAGAGAAGGATTACTTGAGCCTAGGAGTTCAAGGTTACAATGAGCTATGATCACGTCACTGTACTCCAGCCTGGGTGACAGAGCAAAACTCCATCTAGACCTGTACCTACTAAAGAAATTAAATATATGTAGTTAAATGCCTTTCCGTCAATAAAAATGGAAAATTGCCCAATATATTCTATAAAACCACCATTACACTGACACCAAAACCAGACAAAGACATTACAAGAAAAGAAAACTACAGACCAATAACGCTCAAGAGCACAGAAGCAAAAATTCTTAAAGTTCTAGCAAAATAAGTCTAACAATCTAGGAAATTGATAATAAAACACGGTTAAGTGGGGTTTATGCCAGGAAAGCAAGGTCAGTTTAACACTCAAAAAAAAAAAAGTAATTCATCATATTAACAGACTAAAAACAAACTATGATCATTTCAACAGATGCAGAAAAAGCATTTGACAAAATCCATCATCCATTCCCAGTAAGAACTCTCAGGAAACTAAAACTAGAAGACATAACCACTTTGGAAAACAATTTGGCAGTTTCTTATAAAGTTAAATAGACACCTACCATGCTACCTATCCATTCCACTCAGAGGTATGTACCCAAATGAATTAGAAGCATATGACCATACAAAGATTTGTACACAAATGTTTGTAGAAGTTTTACTTTTTTTTTTTTTTTTTTTTAAGAATTCACTTTATTTTTTTAGAGATGGGATCTCACTGTGTTGCCAAGGCTGGTCTTGAACTCCTGGGCTCAAGGGATCCTCTCACCTCAGGCTCCCAAGTAGCCAGTACTGCACCCAGTCATAGAAGTTTTATTTGTAATAGCCCAAACTTGAAAACAATCCAGATTTCCATCCACATGTGAACAGATAAACAAAATGTGTAACAATGGAAACTACTCAGCAATAAAAACGAGTGAACTATTTTTACATGCAACAACATGGATGAATCTCAAAATAATTATGCTGAGTGAAAGAAGCCACATCAAAAAAATAATATATACTGACTTATTCCATTTGTGTAAAATTCTAGAAAATGTAAACTAATCTATAGGGGCAGAAAGCCTGAGGGCAGGGGATAGGAGGGAGGGATTATAAAGAAACATGAAGATTTTGAAGGACGGCTTCACTGAAGATAAATAAATTTTAAAAAGGAATATGAAGAAATTTGGGGGATGTTCATTATCTTGAATGGGTTGATGGTCTCACAGGTATATAAGTGTGTCCAAATTTATAAAAACTATGCTTTAATTGTGTGCAATTAACTTTACCTCAAAAAAGCTCTTAGAAGAGTAGGACAGTGGTGACAGTTGCAAAACAATAAGAATGTACTTAATGCCACCGAAATGTACACTTAAAAATGGTTAAAATGGTCAATTTTATGTTATGTTTATTTTATCACAATAAAAAATAGACTAAAAGAAAAACAGTAGGTCTACTGAACTCCAAACTGAAGCTAAAAGTGATTATGACTACAGTCAGTCAGTAAGGAGTAAGAAATCCACATACCCAGTTTATTAATACTTCTTTGACATATGCTGCCATTTGATTAAATTGAATTTAAAGCTGTTTACAAGCTGTTACCTGTGAGATATGATTGATGGAAGACTCCATTCTCCGAAGTTGAGAGGCTTGGATATCCAGCAATTGGAGTACATTGTTGGCCAATGCATTTATTTGATAAGCAACACTAGCTAGAGATTGGGTTGTGTAGGCTTTGGTCTCTTCTAAAGCTTTTCTCTTGTCTGTAGCCTGAAATAAGAACAAACACGTAGTTATTTAGGTTAATATTCATTAAAAATATATTCTACAGAAAGGCAAAGTTATAATTATATTTTTTAATAGAAAAGCTCGATTCAATGAAACAGTTTATTGCACCCATCTGACAATAGTTCCAGGACACTGGATTAAGCCAGGGCAGAAATCCCTACCTGCAGCTGGGAAGCACACCCTCCTGAGTAGCCCATCCACCAAGATCCACTAAAGGAGCCATCAGGCAACTGTAATCACAGTATCAGAGACACACTGTACCAGCTGGTTCTCCTCGCCCAAACCCTCTCCACCACCAATTCACTGCATTACATCTTTAGGACCTTACTGTCAGCTCAAAGCTCCCAACCCATCAACAACTAAATCCATTCCACCCTATACTCCTGTTGCCACTAATCACCATCAGAAATCCAATAGATCATTACCTATTATGATCAAGCCTATCATCTGCACAAAAACTACCGTGAATCTTATTTCCCAGTCAGTCCCCATCCATCGCTCCTTCCCAAACTCCTGTACATAACTCAGTCAGGTGGTAAGAACTCCTCAAAGAGCAAAGTTGAAAAAGAAATGATAAACTGATGTGGGCAAGAGGGGGAATCAGCAACTTGTATCACAAAGAGTAAATATCACTAATATATTACCTAAAAATGAAGAAAAAGGCCAAGAATACATGGAAAAAATGGAACAGAGATCTAATAGAGACTTCACAAAAAAGTAATGAAACCACTCTTAACCATGTGAAAAGATGTCCAACCTCACTGATCAGAAAAAGATGCAAATGTAAACCAATATGAGATAACTATTTCTCACCTACCCAGCTACCAAATATACAAAGTTGTAGGAAGACTCTCTGACACACTGCTAGTGACAGCCAGCAAAATTACATATAGATTTACTTACTGTAAGCTCATTTTTAGGAATATATCTCAAAAAGAAACAATCACTGGCAAAAATACAAAAAGATATGTACAAAATTATTCATTGCAGCACTATCTGTAATAGCAGAAGACTAGAAACAACCCATATAACCATCAATAGGAGAATGGTTGAATAAATTATGGTATCTCCACAAAATGGAGTTCTATACTGTCATAATAAGGAATATTCAAGAAATATTTCTATTACTACCCTTCCACGATCTCCAGAATATTGCTAAGGTAAAAAAACAATGTGGGAAAAATGTGTAAAATATGCTATTTGACTAATAAAGGGAGTAATATGGGAATGCATGCCTATACTTTTTTAAAAAGGAAAGAAAACCAGGAAATTTTTTAAAAATAATTACATATAATGGGAGAGGGTAAATAGGTTTGAGGAAGCATGGATAGAAAATGGAATTCTTGGCCAGGCGCGGTGGCTCACGCCTGTAATCCTAGCATTCTGGGAGGCTGAGGCAGGAGGATCGCTCAAGGTCAGGAGTTTGAGACCAGCCTGAGCAACAGCGAGACCCCGTCTCTACTAAAAATAGAAAGAAATTATATGGACACCTAAAATATATATAGAAAAAAAATTAGCCAGGCATGGTGGCACATGCCTGCAGTCCCAGCTACTCAGGAGGCTGAGGACTGCTTAAGCCCAGGAGTTTGAGGTTGCTGTGTGGGATCCATGGGATATGTTGTCTGCTTAAGCCCAGGAGTTTGAGGTTGCTGTGTGGGATCCATGGGATATGTTGTATTAGCAGGCATGAAAACAACATTAATCTCCTTGTACAATCTCTACCAGAGCTCTTGGGTGACTAGGTGCATTGTCAATGAATAGTAATCTTCTGAAAGGAATCTTTTTTTTCTGAGCAACAGGTCTCAATAGTGGGCTTACAATATTCAGTAAGTCATGCTATAAATAGAGGTGATGTCATTCAGGCTTTGTTTTTCTATTTTTATAGCACAGGCAGCACTGACTTGGCATAATTCTTAAGTGCCATTGGATTTTGAGAATGGTAAATGAGCACTGGCTTCAACCTCAAGTCACCAGCTGCATTAGCCCCTAAGGAGAGAGTGAGTCAGCCTGTCCTTTGAAGCTTTGAAGCCAGACACTGACTTCTCCTCTGGAGCTATGAAAGTACTAGATGGCATCTTCTCCCAATACACAGGAGATGTCTCCATTGAAAATCTGTTGTTTAGTGTTGCCCCCTTCATCAATTATCTCAGCTAGATAACTTGCTGCAGCTTCCACATCAACACTCACTGCTTTACCTTGCAATTGTAGGTTATGGAGACAGCTTCTTTCCTCAAGCCTCATGAACCAACTTTTGCTAGCTTCCAACTTTTCTTCTGCAGCTTCCTCACCTCTCTCAGAATGCACAGAATTGAGGAGAGTTAGACCCTTGTTCTGGATTAGGCTTCATTCAGTTCAAGGGAATGTTGTGGCTGATTTGATCTTCTACCCAGACCACTCAGACTTTCTCCACATCAACAAATAAGGCTCTTTCGCTTTCTCATCATATGTGTGTTCAGTGGAGTAGCACTTATAATTTCCTTCAAGAATTTTTCCTTTGGGGCTGGGCACGGTGGCTCACGCCTGTAATCCTAGCACTTGGGAGGGTGAGGCGGGTGGATCGTTTGAGCTCAGAAGTTCAAAACCAGCCTGAGTAAGAGCAAGACCCCGTCTCTGCTAAAAAAATAGAAAGAAATTAGCTGGACAACTAAAAATATATAGAAAGAATCAGCTGGGCAGAGTGGTGCATGCCTGTAGTCCCAGCTACTTGGGAGGCTGAGGCAGAAGGATTGCTTGAGCCCAGGAGTTTGAAGTTGCTGTGAGCTAGGCTGACGCCATGGCACTCTAGCCAGTGTGACAGAGCAGGACTCTGCCTCAAAAAAAAAAAACAAGAATTTTTCCTTTGGGCCGCGCATGGCGGATCATGGCTATAATCCTAGCACGCTGGGAGGTGGAGGCAGGAGGATTACTTGAGCCCAGGAGTTTGAAACCAGCCTGAGCAACAGTGAGACCATGTCTCTACTAAAAATACAAAAAAAAATAGCCGGCAGCATGCGCACACCTGTTGTCCCAGCTACTCAGGAGGCTGAGACAAGAGGATCACATGAGCCCAGGAGTTTGAGGTTGCAGTTACACTCCATGATAACACTCCACAGTTATTTCCAGGGTTTTCTTCTCAGGATTTTCTTCCAAGTGGCCAATATCAATTCTGCAAATTTTGATGCTAGTAATTTCTTCATTTTACCAGAAGCTGTTAAAAAAAAACAACCTTTTTTATGCCAAAAACCAGGTTTCTATTCTTTCCTTAATGGTCCTTAAATAGTTTGTTGACCAAAGGTCCAGGGTAAAATAATCCACTTAAGCCACTAAGAAAAACAACCAAATTTGCACAAGCACAAACAATGACAACTATACCATGACTGCTGCCTGGCTGACAGCTTTTTAAGGACATCATTAATTGTAAAATGCATTCCAATTTCAGTTATTAGAATTGAAGAAATATATAAGAAACACTTCTTGGTTTAAGGGTCTTTTTAAAAAAGAAGTATGTTAACACAAATTAAAAGGATTAAAAATCTCAAGTTTTGGGCCAGGCATGGTGGCTCACGCCTGTAATCCTAGCACTCTGGGAGGCCGAGGCAGGCGGATCCCTCGAGGTCAGGAGTTCGAGACCAGCCTAAGCAAGAGCGAGACCCCCGTCTCTACTAAAAATAGAAAGAAATTATCTGGCCAACTAAAATACATATATAGAAAAAATTAGCCAGGCATGGTGGTGCATGCCTGTAGTCCCAGCTACTCGAGAGGCTGAGGCTGTAGGATCGCTTAAGCCCAGGAGTTTGAGGTTGCTGTGAGCTAGGCTGACGCCACGGCACTCACTCCAGCCCAGGCAACAGAGCGAGACTCTGTCTCAAAAAAAAAAAAAAAAAAAAAAATCTCAAGTTTTAATACACCTGGTACAGGAAGAGTTTTATACACCATAAAGTACACAAAAATAAACATCTACCTTGCTGAAGGCCAATGTACATGTTGATTGGTTTGAGAACTAAGAAACTTTCCAGAAAGAATCCATAATCACTTTGTGGAAAAGGATGAGAGGATTAGGGGAAAAAAGAGCACACAGGCCAAATGCTGATTCACTACTGACAAATAAACCTATTAAGCACAGAGTCGTAGGGATTAGGGCATACATACACTCAATGCCTAGCTACCACTGAAAGGATTTAATTTTCTCCAACAGAATTCCCATTCCAATAAAAGTAAAAACTAAATAAAAAAAAAAATCCTACCAGGTAATGGCAAGTATCCAGCAAAAAGAATAAATTTTTTGCATAACAATTCAGGTTGAGACCTTTCACAGAAGCTCCAACACAGTTCTCCCTACCACCTCCCACTTCAGCACCTGCCAACAGGCCCAGGAGCCTTTTTCTTCCCAGCAACGTCTGGGGAGAAGCCTCTGCTGCCTGCTGTGTCCCATAGTTCTGGTGGACAGAAATGCAAGTTGTGGCACACTCTTCTTTAATTGGAGAGCTAACACAAAATGACCAACTGCTAGTACACATACTTATTGTATAAAATTCCAAGTTCAATCATAATGTAGAATGTTTTAGAACATTTACAAGTCAATTTATACCCCCAGGGCATTTCCAATAACTAGATAATTAGACTCAAATTTTAAGTTTTACTATAATTATAACCTAAGTCAATGACACTTTCCCAACTTCTTAATTCTTTTAACATCCTGTACCATACTATAGGACTTATATTTTAAAAATAGGCTAATGCAAAACTTGGAACAACCCAGTTCTAGAAAGAGCAACTACATTTAAACACATAATTAGTTACATGATTAAGTATTATTAGAGAATATCTCATATTTATTCCAAGACATTTGCTTCCTTCCATTAACTCCTTCCATGCTAACAAATTATCTTCTCATATAATTTAATTTTTTCTTAAAGGGAATTATATAGCAAAAGCCAGGATAATCAAGAATGTAGCCCGGAGCACGGAGCATGCCTGCAGTCCCCGCTACTCAGGAGGCTGAGGTGGGAGGATTGCTTGAGCTCAGGAGTTTGAGTCCAGCCTGGGCAACAGAGCAAAACCCTGTCTCTAGAAATAAAAAGAGTGTAGCTTGAGTTAACACTCTCACATACTACTGAAAAGTACAAACAGATAATATGCATCACAATGCTTTTAAATGTATATATTCTTCACCTCTAGGAATTTACCAAAAAGAAATAAAAAGCCAAGTGCAAAAAATCTGTATGCTCAAGGATGTTCATGCCACCTTTGTTTATAACGGCAAAACAACTAGAAACAATCTACATGGCCAATTTTTCAAAATTCCTATATTGGAATACCATGTAGTCAATAAAATGATATAGATATTTATCAAGAAGGAAGGTATCTTAAGTCAGGATTCAAACTGAGAGCTAGAACCACTATAAGTTATGGAATAAAGAATGTATTACAGAATTTTACCTTACAATTATAGGAATAGTTGGGGAAGTAATGAAGGTCAGAGAGGGACATTGAAAGGTCTGAGAAACAATCATCAACCAGCCAATTTGAGAACCTAAACATCTGGCTGCAGAAACGGGACTACAAAGGAAAGGCTCATGGCAGATCTGGGAAGCTGTGCCTCTGTAGGTCCGCCACCAGACCCGGAAGTATGCCAGGTGAATGAGCCTGATGCCACTGTTGGCCAAATTCTCAGCAATCAGGAGAAAGAGCTGGACAGAGAGCAAAGGAGAGCAAGGTCAAGCAGGAACCCACCAGCACCTCTCTGTCTCTCCCCTACATCTAACTACAAAAACCTTCAGGGGGTAGAGGGTGTTGCTTACACAAATTCCTCTTTGGCCAATTTTAACCCGTAACCATACAGGGAAGAAGATTATGAGACAGATAGTTCCAGCATAAGTAAACTGGCATAGTACAAACTACCACAGCATACTCTGTCAATACTGTATATATATTCACCTCTTTTAATCATATTCAACTCCTGAATAAAGACAACAGCAAAATTGTGCTTCAGTCTAACATGATAGAACTATCCTTCATATGACCAAAAACATACTAACTCCCCAAAAGAGAATACAAAGTCTACTTTCTCTCTCTCTGGGTTATGTTCATTTCTTTTCTAGCTAGCTGAGTCACATCTCCCCTCTGATATCCTTAACTTAAATATTAAAATACAAGTATCCACTACTAGCACATCCTAAGTTAACCGACCTCATCTGGTCAAATGTTCTTTCCTAGTAGGGTAACCCAAACTTTCTCTGCCATTAGGAACCCTGCTTGTATTGGGTTGTCTTAGTTTTCCATTAACTTTTATCATAGAACATGAGGGTGATAAGAGATACTCCAGAAGGTCTCCTGTATTCCAGACATACCCCTCATTATCCCACTGTGTAGCAGCAACCCAATTTCCACCTGGGATCAGGATCAATCACCCTAACCAGTACAGTAATCCCCTGCTTTGCCCATTAGTTCACTGGCATGAGGAAGCCAAAGTGGCCAAGTGCCCAACTTCCAGTTTAATAGAACCAATGCTGTGTCTCCTAGTAAAAGAATTCCTCTTTATGGAACTAAGAATAAGAACTCTAACCTAGGATAGCCCAAAGTTGTTTTGAAAAGCAGCAGAAATTTTGCTCATGGATTATTGGGGGTAATAGTGAGAGAAAATCACTCCATTTCCACCCCTTGATTGCCTGACTTGAGAATGCTGGCTACGAGAGAAAGGCCACCACATACTGGTTGCTGATTTGGAGAACAGACTACATTCTAGAGGACACAACTCCAGTACTGCAAAGAGTTGCCACCTAGCTAGTTCAGTAAGTCAGTCTTCATAAGACATTCCACTGTCAAGTCAATTCAGCTGCTTCAGGGTAACAGGGAATATGGGAAGACCAGGAATTCCATGAACATGAGCTCAATGCCACATTTCATTTACTATACAATGAATTCCCCAGTCAGAATCAAAGTGGAATGAAATACCATGACATAAATAAGGCATTTTCTAAGTTACAAATAGTTTTGGCAGAAGCAATGGAGACAGGGAAGGCAAATCCATACCCAGAGTAGGCAGTTACTTCACTGAGAAGAAAGTACTCTCCTTTCCATTAGAGAAGTTCAATGCAAGCAGCCTGCCACCAGATGTCTGGCTGGTCCCTCCAGAGGAATGGCACTATCTCTGGGAGTCAGTGTTGTCTCTCTGCTATTGGCGAGTTGGTCATTCAGCAGCCGCAGTAGCCAGGTCAGTCTTGGTAAGTGGAAATCCATGTTGCTAAGCACATATACAACCCTCCATGCCTGTCACCATGACATCTTTTTCATAAACCCATGGAGCAAGGATGGGGTGGCTGAGGGAAAAGACTGAAATCCACAGGTGACATTTTGTCCACCTGATTATTAAGATCCTCCTCTGCTGAGGAGACATTCACAAATAACACAAATATTACTCTGTGCCCATTCAGAGTATATTCACATATCTATTCCCCATATTTCTAATCATATTCCTTCAAAGTCCATAATGAATCAGCCAAACTATTAGCTACTGCCATGAATCAGAGTACATCCACATCTCTAACCATCTCTCCTTCTAAACAAAAGGAGCAACTAGGTGAACTGCTCAAAACTTTACCCACTGGGAGAATTTCCCTTCACCATTACCCTTCAGGTTCAGCCCTGAGTATGCTATGATGTTAGTCCAGTTGTCTACTTTCAGGTGGTACCAACAGGTGATGCAGAACCATCAATAAATTAGGCCTAAGTTTTTCCTTCCTTGGTCAACTAGAACTCCTCATGAGGACACAGGTGTCGGTTGAGTACAAAGACGCAAAGTAGCAGGAGTATGAACCACAAGAGAAGGTGACAAATATTCAAACAAGTTACAGAAGTATTCAATACCTGATTTAAAAAAAAAAAGTATGCATATACACAAACAAAAAGGTCTAAAAGGAAATATATCAATATATTAGTGGTTATCTCTGGGCGATTTTTATTCATAATATACTTTTTTTTTTTTTTGAGATAAGGTCTTGCTCGGTCGCCCTAGGCCAGAGTGTAGTGGTGTCATCATTGCTCACTGCAACCTCAAACTCTTGGGCTCAAGGTATCCTCCTGCCTCAGCCTCCCAAGTAGCTGGGACTATAGGTGCACACCATCACCTCTGCTAATTTTTCCACTTTTCAGTGGAGACGGGGTCTCGCTCTTGCTCAGGCTGTTCTTGAACTTCTGGCCTCAAGCGATCCTCCCGCCTCAGCCTCCCAGAGTGCTAAGATTACAGGCCTGAGCCTCCACGCCTGGCCAGTTTTTAATATTCTTTATATTTTCTTTATCCAACTTTTCCAATACATCAATAATCAGAAACAAGATTATTTTACTAGGAATTTTTAATGACATGGAAAATTATCTTGATATCATCTTAATGGAAAAAAAATATATATATGTGTGACCTAATTTCTTTGGTATAATACCTATATAAACTAATACACCAGATAATGGGGAGATAACATCAGCAATGGTAATAGTTGGACTATGAGTGATTTGTGTTTTCATCCTCTTCCTTTTGTGACATTTCCAAATGTTCCACAATAACCATGTATCATTTTTACTGCAACCATCCTGCAGACATCAGGAGGCTATGAACAAGGCTAATACTACCTCTCACTACCACCCCACCAAAAATGAGGGGGAAAATATAAAGAACTTGAATCCTTGATAACTGAGCTGAAGAATTAACCCATCTAGGGACAATCCTACCTTGGAATCTGTCATATGAAATAATAAATGTTCCTTACTGCTTAAGCTAATTGAGTTTTATTACCTACAGCCAAATGCATCCTAAATGATTTAACTCTTACATCGGGAAAGGGAGAGAATTAAGTTTCTCAAAAAGGGTCTTGGCTGAACTTAAAAGTAACAATTTACAGTACCCCTACTCACTTAGACAAAAGATTTATCAGGGTAATTCCCAAATTACTGAGGCTATTTTCTACTCCACTAATTTACAGCTGATTGTGTTACCATTAAAATGTTATCTGAGAAATCACTCCAGTTTGCCCTTCCCACAAGGTAATTATATTTTAATCTGTTATTCGTCCGCTCAGGCTGCCATTAAGAAAATACCATATACTGGGTGGCTTAAACAAAAATTTATTTTCTCACAGTTCTAGAGGCTGCAAAGCCCACAATCAAGGTCCCAACAGGGTTCTGTTTCCAGTAAGGGATCTCTTCCTGGTTTGTAGACAGCCACCTTCTTGCTGTGTCCTCACATGGCAGAAAGAGACCAATCTCTGGTGTCTCTTCCCCTATTATAAGGACATCAGTTCTGGCAGGTCAGTGCTCCACCCTTATAACCTCATTTAATCTTAATCACCTCCTTAAAGGCCCCATCTCCAATACATGGGAGGTTAGCGTTTCAACATATGAATGGGGAAGGGGAGGACACAGTTCAGTCCACAGCACAATCTTCCTCTTTAAATACTGGGAAACGCTGCCTTCTTACAAATACCCAAAAAACTACTTGATAGTAATATTTTCACAGTTACATATAATTAGTATTTAATTTTCAAAGCATTTTCACACAGTAAACTAAGCAGATATCCTGGTTTCACTGATGCAGACACTACATAAAGCCAAGATACTATCATAATTTGTCCAAGAATTCCATAACTAGTAAATCAAGGAGCTAGGGCTAGAGCCCAGGTCTGAATCCTAGTCCAGTGGTCTTTACACGCTCTTATTGTTGTCACACACACTTGAGGTATGGGAACTGTGTTTCTCCTAATGTCCTAAACATCAGAAACAGCTTAGGGGTGGTGAAGGGCTAGGAGTAGAAGATAGGGTTCCAAACAGAATGAAATGAACAACAAGAACATTAGTTTGGAGGTGAGTGAGCCTACAATAGCAGGCCCAGTGAGAGAATACACCACAAGGCTGGAGAAATCCAATAGGCCCTTGAGAGCATGCTAGGGAATTTTGACTTTATCCTGAGTCTGATGGGGAAACACTGAAGAATTTTCAGGAAGATATGACTAGTTTTGGTTTTAGAATGATCACTTCACTAACTTGCCCAACGCAGCACTGCTGGGAAGGAATAGAGCCATTATGTCTCCCAAGGCCATGGTTGTCCACTATGCCACATTGCCTCCATTTACAATTCTAAGAATGAACAAAGTATAAGAGTTCTAATGTGGCAGAGTGAAACTACTGAAGTACTGCCTCTAAGATGAACCACTCCAGGTCATCATTAATTAATTTATATACCACATGAATTTTAATTCAGTGGAAGAGTGAAGAGAGGAGAGTGCAAAAGATGACTTTCTCAGGATACTTGAGAATATTTTTGATCTATGAAACAACTTATACCCTATATAGAGGTCCTATAAATGGAGGAAACAAAAATTAAACATTTAATAGTTTTTCGGTTATTCTTCACTGAAGTGATAAACTCACATCTTTAAATCATAAACAAGTAAGTGTAACTTTGCTAGGAAATTTACTTAACATATTGCATCTTTTTACAAACTACTGGGTAGGGTGGTAGTTATAATAATAATGTCACAATCAGCACCACCCTTAATTAACTGACTTGAGAAAAACAAAGTACTTCTGCTTTAAAAAAAAAAAATTCAAGTTTCTATAAATATTAGTAAAAGTACCTTGTCCTACCACTAATTCTGCCTATTTCCTCACTGCTATAGTTTGGATGTTTGTCCTCACTCAAACCTCATGTTGAAATTTAATCCCCACTGTTGGAAGTGGGGTCTAATGTGAGGTGTTGGGGTTATGGAGGCAGGTATCTCATGAAAAGCTTGGTGTTGTCCTCAGGGTAGAGATCTCCCTCTTAGTTCTCATGAGAGCTAATTATTAAAGAAAGTCTGGCACCTTACCCCTTCTCCCTTCCTCTCTTGCCCTGTGATCTCTGCAAACATTGGCTCACCTGCCCCTTCTCCATGAGTGGAAGCAGCTTGAAGCCCTCATCAGAAGGAGATGTTGGCACCATGCTTCTCGTGCAGACTGCAGAACCATGAGCCAAATAAACCTCTTTTCTTTATAAATTACTCAGCCTCAGGTATTCCTTTATAGCAACCCAAACGGACTAAGACACTTAAACCAGCTTACAATACAGTTTCACAGAATTAGTCTCAGCTATCTTCAGCCTAGTTATCTATTAATCACATTTTCCAAACCAAAAATCAGGATCAGTATATGACACTATCTCACAAATTACTTTTATCCTAATTTCTTAATCTGTTCTATAAAAGTATAATTATAAAACTATAAGAATCAATTAACAAAGCTTTATTGTAACCAACTGAATTTTCCATTATATATTACAACTATTCCAAAAAACCTGAAACGTAAACAGAGAGATATTCTGTTCACACAGGTACATTATAAAACAGAAGAGACGAAAAGAAAAAAATATTTACCAATGAATTATCACACAGTAAATCCCATGCAAATAGATAATTTAATCACTTAGAGATGTAAATGCCGATTAAGGGGATACAATAGCATTTTTTTTAAAGCCATTCATTTCTGTATGTTAGCTGTAGTACAGTTTTGGTCAATCACCAACCACTACTCATTATATTATAGCACAGTAATCAAAGTTTAGGCTATATAACAAAGATCAATGGTATGTGACCCTCAGGCCAAATACTCTTCCTCTCCTACCCCCATTTTTTTTTGCAAATAAAGTTTTACCAGAACTCAGCCACAAGCATTTCATTTACATATCACCTGTGGCTTTCTTACTACAATGGCAGAGTTGACTAATTGTGACAGACCATATGTCATACAAAGCCTAAAATATTTACTATCTGACCCTTTACAGAAAACATCTGCCCACTCCTGCTCTAGAACAGTGATTCTTAACTCTAGGTGGACATGAGCACCAGCTGGTAAGCTTTTATTTTTTATATATCAACTATATATTTTTTAAATAAATTGTACTGTATATATTTAAGGTATACAACATGCTGTTATGGGATACATATAGATAGTAAAGTGGTTACTATAGTGAAGCATATTAACATATCTATCATCCCACACAGTTAAGCATTTTTTGGGGGGGGATGTTTTTGTGGCAAGAGAAGTTAAAAATCTACTCATTAAGCAAAAATCCCCAATACAGTCCAATTTTATAAACCATAGCCCTCTTGTGGTACATTAGATCCCTAGACTTTTTCATCCTACATATCTGCTACTTGTAACCCCTGACCTACATCTCCCCATTTCTTCCCTATTCCCACCCACTCACCCCTGGTAACTACTGTTTTATTTTCTACCTCTGTACATTTGACTCTTTTTAAAAAAATTTTTTTTTAGATATCACATATAAGTGAGATCATGCAATATTTTTCTTTCTGTGTCTGGCTTATTTCATTTAGGGTAATGTCCTCCAGGTTTATCCACGTTGTGGCAAATGACAGGATCTCTTAAGTGTGAGAGTGTGAGTGTGTGTGTGTGTGTGTGTGTGTGTGTATAAAACACGGTTTCTTTATCTGTTCATCCATCAACAGGTTGTTTCCATATCACAGCTATTGTGAATAATGATGCAATGAACAAGAAAGTGCAAAGGCAAATATCTTTACAAGGTGGTGATTTCACTTCCTTTGGGTATGTGCCCAGAAGAGAAATTCTGGGTCATACAGTAGGTCTATTTTTAATTTCTTTAGGAATCTCCATATTGTCTTCCACGATGGCTATACCAATCTACATTCCCACCAACAGCATACAAGGATTCCCTTTTCTTCACACCTTCACCAACGTTTGTTATCTCTTCACTTTTTGATAACAGCTATCCCAGTGGGTGTCCGGTGATATCTCATCCTGGTTTTGATTTGCATTTCTCTGATGATTAACATCGTTGGACACCTTTTCATATACCGGTTGGTCATTCTTGTATCTTCTTTGAAGAAATGTCCGTTTAAGTCCTTAGCCCATTTTTTAATTGGGTTATTTGTTTTTCTACTATTGAGTTGTATGAGTTTTTTATAAATGTTGTAACCCCTCATCAAATATGAGGTTTGCAAATATCTTTTCCCAATCTCTAGGTGGTTGTTTCATTTTCTTGACTGCTTCCTTTCTGTGCAGAAGCTTTTTAATCTGACCTTGTTCCATCTAATTTTGTTTTTGTAGCTTGAGCCTTTGGTTTGGCATCCAAAAAGCAAATTTTAGGTGGACATCAGTACCACTGATGAGCTTTAAAAAAATTCCAGATCCTGGGACCCAATCTAACTTTCTCTCACTAAAAAGATGCCAATTTCATTGGTCTAAGGTAGGGGCATCAGCTATTACAATGCAAGCACAAAAATGTGTACATTAAAACAGGAAAACACAAAAGATAAAAATCAGGATCTCCAATAGTATAAAAAATGAAAGCAGGAGGTTAATACATAGACCACAGAGTACTACATAATAAATAAGAGCCACAAGTTTGGCTCTGGTTTCTATGAATCCAAAAAGATAAAGAAACAGGATCACTATATGATTTATAGTGTCCATGTGGTCAAACATCTTGGTGGAAGCAAACCTTTTCCTAAAACTTCCATCTGACTGTAAAAGGAATGTTTTATTGCAATTCTTCTCAGTGATATACATCATATATTCTTCCCACCTTACAGCACTGTACCTCTTTATCCAAAACCAAAAAGCAAAAACCCAAAAGTGGCAGGACTTTAATACAGATAGTACCATGCTGCCTTTCTTCTGCTTTTGTGGGGGATGGGGACGGTTTAGGAAAGTAAGAATGGGTGGAAGAAATATACAACTGAATTGGAAATAAGTGGTTTATATATACCATAAGACATTAATAAACACCAACAATAAATCCACTAACGTAAACAGTCCCCAAACTTATGACAATTAGCTCATAAGAGTGATTTATTCACATCTATAACTCACTTCTCTTGTATTTATACACCCATCCAATGGTTTCTCTGGATTATGCCAAATGTGTCTAGACAAAGGAACAGATATGTCAGGACATAACAAAAGCATAATTTCATCTTACCAGTGTTAAATTTAAAACATGGTTTCTCTCTATTTTTAAATGTGGGGAACACTGATCTGGTTTTCTACAGTTACTGACAGGAGTTCAGGTGTATTTTTGACTGAGACCTCATCTCCTCCTCTACCCTCCCTTGCATCTGACACTACTCACAGTTCTCTCAAAAAGCCTTGTTGTCTTGCTGTTCCTACTACCTATATATCCCTGCCTCCCAACCTTCCCTTCCCCTCAACTCTTTAAAATATATGACCAGGCTAAATTCATTCTTTATGAGAAGCTTTCCATGAGACCCACTCCCCGCCAAGACTTCACTGTTCCTTAGAATTCTAAAACTTCCTTTCAAAGAGGGATAGTTTTCAATCCACATATAAGTCATATATATTTTGAAATCTATAAAAAGATTCTGAGTGTATAAAAATGCCAACCATCTATAACACAGAAAGTTATGACAGAACATCAAAATTAACATTAGAAGAAACTTGTACCTCATGCCACAATAGCATATACCCAGAGACCTTGGAGTCCCTTTCTTCTCCTTCCTCCCTCTCCCCCTCTTCTGCCCACACAGCCAGCTAGCAGTCAAGCCTTATTCCTATTCTCCAACCCACTGCTCTGCCAATCAAATCAATTGTGGAGGAGTAAAAGCTGGTAAGTGTCAGGAACCAACTGTGTACTAATGGCTGAAAAAGAGAGGGTATATAGATTCACTTCTGTGACTGCAAATTACCTTCCGTAGGCATATCAGCTTTATGATGGAGGAGGATGGATACAGGTAAAATAAGTCACCTTTGAGTTTTCCATTTCCCCTCAACACCTTGGTATATCCTTCACCAAGGCTTCCTGATTCTTATCTTCCTTTTCTATATTACTACAGCTACCTCAATTCAACAAATACTCTTTACATCTGGAATAACAGTCCTCTAACTGGTCACTCTGCATCCAGTCTCTCCCTTCTCCCATCCATCTTGTACCAACGCAAGATGAAATCTTCCTAAACCACATTCTTTGTGCAAAAACTGGAAGAATATAAAATAAACTTACAGTCTGGAGAGAGGGGATGAATAGCAGTGTGGGGAGAAGACGAAAGAGGCATTTTGGGTTTGGCTTTTAATATAACTGCATTATTTTTTGAATCTTTTATAGGAACACATTAATTACTGAAATGCTCTTAAAAAAAGCTGCGTGACATTTTCTCTTTCCATAAGCAAAATTCTGACTGCCAAAACTAAAATTAAAAACCTTTCAAACATAACAATTATATTTCTTCTATACAGAACATTTCCTGAATTAACTATAAATACTATACAGCAATTTTCTTTTTCTGAGATTTAAGGCTTTATACTCTATCATTCAATGATTTCCACATAGCTTTATTATATATAATATAGACATCACAACACGTCGCACTACCTAGCAGAGTCTTCCATAGTATAGATAATAACTATTTGTTGAACAAATCTCCCTCTATTTCAGTTTAACTCATCCTGATAGCCTCAAACACTCCTCTTTCTAGAAAAAAAAAATAGTCACAGTCTACCATGATGATTCCACGCATTAGAGATTTGAGATAATCCACCACCACTTGCTACCATCGCCTCTAGACTAGCCTCCCTCCAATCTCTTCTTGACCTCCTTCCAATATGTACTCAATCCTCCTTTCAATCTTTTCTCCACTCTAAACAAAAGTAACCTTCATAAAAGGTAAAAATGATGTATTGCCTAAAACTTTAAATGTCTTCTCATGAGTGTCAGGAAAAAATACCCAAAATGCTTAACACAGCCTATAAAGCCTTGCTTCATCTGGTCCCTACCTACCTTCTCACAGATCACTCTACTCTGAAGTACAAAGGTCTATAACTTGTTCAAAATCACTGCTTTCACTCACTTGTGAGCCTGTATACATGCTGTTCCCCTAGGAGAGATATTGTTTTCCCTTGCCTCAAATTTTTTTGGTTAACCCTTCAGATCTCAACTCCAGCATTATGTTTTTGACACACCAAGCTAGATGGGGGTACCTGATACATACTCTCATGTCAATATGTACCTTCCCTAGATAAAATTTATTATAGTTTGTGATTTATTTGATTAATGGGAAAGGCAGGCTCTAAATTCCTTTGAGGACAGAGATTACATCTGATTGAAAAAACACAGTCTGGCACATAATAGGCAGAAAAAGTTGCCAAATAACTGAATAAGTGACATACTGATATATTCTGTAATACTGTGAAGCACAGTACATGCAAAAAATATATATATTTATATTTCATTTTACTGAGCATTTCTTTTGGAACTCCTGTGGTTCCAACTTGGGAATTCTTTAAAATTTTGCCAGTTTTCTTTGGGATCTTTATGGCATTCTCTAATTATTCTAAACGAATGAGAGTATCACCTGTTTGTCTTCCTACTATTCAAAGCAAAATTCTAATATTATTAGTTTAGGGGAACATGGAAATGAAAAAGAAAAAACAGGTTTCTCAGACCTTTTAAAAGAAATATGGTTTGAAAGAGAAATGGATAAATCCAAAGCCTTTTTTCATGGAAAACATTAAATATATATATGATAAAGCGGGGAAAATGCCAGAGAAACAGCTAAAACAAAAGTGTGTCCCCCCCTCATTTTTTGTCCTTTTCTCCCACTTCAGTTGGGTCGTTTTTATTTTTTTAGATGTAAATACATTAATACTGAAAAGGAAGCTATGTTCCATGCATAATATCAACAACAGATTTCTTCAAATCTAATTTGGAACACACTCAAATTAGAAATGAATGATTACTGTATAATTTTAAAATTAAAATTACAATTTCTCACTGCTTTCTAAAAATCATATAATGTGAACATCTGCCTATGAATCAAATAAATTAATGCAATTTACTAAATTTTTGGTATTGGTGAAATTTGTAAATAACAGATATATGAAACTTTTTAAACATATCAGTTTCAAAATCAGTACTACTGAGAAGCAAATTATACAGAGCAATAAGACCCAAAATATAAAAAAACTATCCAAAATAATTAGTATAGCATATATACTATGCCAAGAGACTTCCTACATAAGGAACTTTAAACTTTTTATTTTAATAGTGACTACATTAGGGATGCTCAATACTCACAGTGATATACAATAATATTTAAAATTCAGACTCCCATTACCACAAAAGGAAGGTATTAAGTCTACTGAACCAATCATCTATACCACAAGTTCTTTAGTGTGGTCTGCAGATCCCTGAGTATCCCTAAGACCCTTTCAGGGGGTTCATAAGGTCAGAACTAATTTTATAATAACACTAATATTATTTGCCTTCTTTTCTGTGTTGACATTTGCACTGATGATGCAAAAATAAAAGTGAGTAAAACTATTGTATCAGCCCCTTATCATCAACCAAAACAATGTCACCAACTGTACTAGCAGTCATTGTGTTCTTCACTGGAAAAAAAGGAAAAATGTAAAAAAATTAAAAAGCCAGTTTTTCACTTTAAAATGTTCTTCAGGAAGCAGGAAAAATCATTAATTTTATTAAATCTTGACCCTTTAAGAAATGCCTTTTAACATTTTGTGTGATAAAATGGAAAGCACACATGAAGTACTTTTGCTACATACTAAGAATCATAGCTGCTGTTAAGAAAAGGGACTTGTGCAGCTTATTTGCAAGCTGAATAAGCCAATTTTTCATAGAACACCATTATTACTTCCAAACTGACTGACAAACTATGGTTATTCAGACTTGGGTATTTAGCAGGCATTTTCCTGAAAATGAATGAAGTGAGCCTATCTACCACTTCAAGGAAAATAACTGGCAATATTTGTTGCCAATAATAAAATTTGAGCATTCAAGCAAAAACTAGAATTTTGGTAAACTTGTATCTATCAATGTGAACTTGAAAGCTTTCAATATTTAAAGATTATTCTAGTGAGATCTGTAGTAATATTAGTGAATGTGATTTTTTTTCATATTGTATAATGAAATGTGTCAACACTCAGATCTGCACAACTCAGCGAACAAATATTTTCCAAATGACCTATGCAAAGAATTTTAATGTAATGGAGTATAAAATGTTCATTGATATGGTTTCAGAGTCCACACTGCAATTAACCTGTAAGAAACTACCATCTGGGCCGGGCGCAGTGGCTCACGCCTGTAATCCTAGCACTTGGGAGGCCAAGGCGGGCAGATTGTTTGAGCTCAGAAGTTCGAGACCAGCCTGAGCAAGAGCGAGACCCCCGTCTCTACTAAAAATAGAAAGAAATTATCTGGCCAACTAAAAATATATAGAGAAAAAATTAGCCGGGCATGGTGGCGCATGCCTGTAGTCCCAGCTACTCAGGGGATTGCTTAAGCCCAGGAGTTTGAGGTTGCTGTGAGCTAGGCTGACGCCACGGCACTCACTCTAGCCCGGGCAACAAAGCGAGACTCTGTCTCAAAAAAAAAAAAAAAAAAAAAAAAGAAACTACCATCTGCCAAGTTTTGATGTAGTATCAAATAAAATTACCCACAATTAAATGCACAGACTATTAAAATACTCCTCTTTTTTCCAACTACATAATTATGTGAGGCCAGATTTTCTTCATATACTTCAATCAAAATAAAATATCTCAACAGGTTAAATGTAGAAGCGGATATGAGAATTTAGCTATCTTCTATTAGCCAGTCTCTGAGATTAGCAATAATATAAAACAATGCCACTCTTCTCATTAAACTTTTTTGTTTTGGAAAACTATGATTATCTTTCATAAAATATATTATTTATGTTAATAATAAACCCATTAGATGTTATTTTAAATGAATTAATAAGTGGTTTAAACTTCTCAGTTTTAGTTTTAATACAGTAAATACTGATAGATATAACCCACCTAAAGAAAGGTCTCTGCGGTCCTTAATTTCTAAGAGTTGCTTTTTTTTTTTTTTTGAGACAGAGTCTCACTCTGTTGCCCTGGCTACAGTGCGGTGGCATCAGCCTAGCTCACAGCAACCTCAAACTCGTGGGCTCAAGCAATCCTCCTGCCTCAGCCTCCCCAGTAGCTGGGACTACAGGCATGTGCCACCATGCCCGGCTAATTTTTCTATATATATTTTTTGCTGTCCATATAATTTCTTTCTATTTTTAGTAGGGACGGGGTCTCGCTCTTGCTCAGGCTGGTCTCGAACTCCTGACCTCGAGCAATCCTCCCGCCTCAGCCTCTCAGAGTGCTAGGATTACAGGCGTGAGCCACTGCGCCCGGCCAATTTCTAAGATTTTAAAGAGGTAGAGACCCATAAGTTTGAGCATTGCTGATCTATAATATTATAGAAAACTGCTCTTGCTCAAGGCATAAAGACAAAGATACTCTAATTTAACACATTCTCACCTATATTCTTTCTTCAGTAAGACTTAGAAAAATTGATTTTAATAAAAAAGATTTTAGAACATTTAAGAATTTAAAAGGAATCACAGCTCATAAACAATCTGAATTAACTCATTTCCTGAACAACCTACTTATTCAGTGTCTTGATATCTTAACTATAACAAAGGAAACATTTGAACATATTTGCTAACAAAATAGAAGGAATAGGTATAACTATTAAATAAAGCAAAGATATTTTTTAGAGGAAATCAAAGAACTAACTCAGAAAACAAACTCTACTGAAAAACATCAGAATTGTAGACCTGTAAGTCACAGAAACAAACTCTACTAAAAACCATCAGAGATGTCACTTTGTACAAAATCTAGTTCAAACTCATCCTTTTATAGAAGATGAAACAAAGTTAAAGTATGGTTAAGACACAATTAATTCATAACAGAATAAGGACTAGAACCAAACCTCCAGACACTTGTAAAGTTCATGTAAACTTTTAGGAGCTTATGTGCCAGGCATTGGGCGGGCACTGGCAATATGGAAATAAGACAAACTTGGTCCTGCTTTCTTGGAGATCGGAATCAAGTGAGCGTCAAACAGGCGTAATGAGCACTGCAGAGGAAATGTATAAGAGTGTATGGAAGCATTTAACAGAGTATAAACTGGCCTGGTGGGAAAGGGAAAAGGTCTCTGAGGAAGGAACCTCCTTTTCACTGTTATCTACCAAAATCCTCATCACTCCACTCCTTAAATAAAGACTGTAGCATCTTGCTCACTAACCACTGCTACTCCTATCATTACTCTTAGCAATGTCAACATTCACTTCAGATAACTCACCCAAAACCCTTCCTCTTAGTCACTTTTTTCTTCCATTTTTATTTCACCACAGTCAAAATCTCCCAAGGTCATTACGCCATTTCCAATCTAGATTTCAAAAATCCCACAATTCTAAACACCCAACTTCTACCTGTACAGATTACTTTACTCTACCTTGGTTCCAAGTATCCTTTGCTACTACAGAACTTCTCATCCATTAATTCTACCAGTTTTTCACTATCCATGTCTCAATTAAGATGTGCTGTAAATATAAAATACACATCAGATTCCAAGGAGTACAGTGAAAAAAAAAAAAGAATGTAAAATATCCCATTAATAAACTATAGTCATGTGCTGTATAATGTTTTAGTCAACGAAGGACAACATATACAATGGTGATCCCATAAAAATATAATACCATGTTTTTACTGTACCTTTTGTATATTTTGATACACAAATACCATTGTATGACAGTTGCCTACAGTATTCAGTACAGTAAAATGCTGTACAGGTTTGTAGCATAGGAGTAATATGCTATACCATCTAGGTTTGTTTAAGATGTTCGCACAACGAAATTGCCTAATAATGTATTTCTCAGAATCTATCCTTGGCGTTAAGCAATGCACAAGTGTATTATGCTGATAAAATAATTGTATTTTAGATGTACTGTGTTAAATAAAATATATTATTAAAATTAATTACAGCCAGGTGCAGACGCACACATCTGTAGTTACTAGTGAGGCTGAGGCAGGAGGACTGCTTGAGCCCAGGAGTTCAAAGTCAGCCCAACATAGAAGGACCTCATTTCTTCAAAAAAAAAAAAAAAATTAATTTCAACCTGTTTTTTTTTCCCACTTTTTTCTTAATGTAACTAAGAGAAAAATTTTTCATCATATTAATATGTGGCTCGTATTAATATGTGGTTCATATTTCTATTGAACAGTACTGACCTATTCTGTGATGACTCCTAAATGTTGATCTCTAACTCTTGACTCTTCCCTGAGCTTCAGAATAGCTATCTGGACTAGCTGTCCATCCAGTTGTCTAATTGGCATCTCATACTTAACATGTCCAAAACATAACTTTTGCTATTCTCCCCCCACCCCACCCCTGCCTGACCATCTGCCACCATCTACCCACATGTTTAGGAAAAAAATTTAAACTAAGAGTCATCCTTAGATTCCTCTATCTCATACCCAACACCCAAGCCACTAACATGGCTCATTCAGCTCTGCCTTAAAAATATCCCACTGATCTAATTCTTCACTATCATACCCTCTACTTATTGCACATACCCTCCCTGCTGGTTGATTCTGCTCTTGCCTCCCCTTCATCTATTCCATTTCATCTATTTCCACTCAGTAGCCTGAGTGACTCTTTAAAAAGTAAATCAAGGCCGGGCGTGGTGGCTCACGCCTGTAATCCTAGCACTCTGGGAGGCCGAGGTGGGCGGACTGTTTGAGCTCAGGAGTTCGAGACCAGCCTGAGCAAGAGAAAGACCCAGTCTCTACTAAAAAAATAGAAAGAAATGATTTGGACAGCTAAAAATATGTATAGAAAAAATTAGCCAGGCATGGTGGCACATGCCTGTAGTCCCAGCTACTTGGGAGGCTGAGGCAGAAGGATTGCTTGGGCCCAGGAGTTTGAGGTTGCTGTGAGCTAGGCTGACGCCACGGCACTCCAGCCCGGGCAACAGAGTGAGACTATGTCTCAAAAAAAAAAAAAAAAAAAAAAAAAAAGTAAATCAAGTACTCCAATGGTAACTTCATTACACTTAGAATAAAATCTAACATATTTCCCTGGCCTACAATGCTTTAGAGAATCTGACCCCAGTAATCTCTCCAACTTCTCTCCTGCCAGTCTCCCTCTCACTAACTACCCTCCAGCCACTTTACCCTTAGAAAAATTTTTCCCATCTCAGAGCCTCTGTACTTCCTTTTCCTTAGACATGGAAGACACCTCTCTAACCTCCCAATATCAACTCAAAAGTCACCTCCACAGAATATCATTTCCTAATCTCCCTAGCTTAAGAAGTCCTCCTTCCCAATCCCACTTCTCTGTATCCCATCTCACTCCATTTAATTTTCTAAATGGAAGTTCTCTGTATCTAAATATAGTCTTATTTTTTGGTGTTTATTGTCTGTCCCCACCTCTTTATAATGAAAACTCCCTATGGGTAGGGACCATGCTTTGTTCACTATTATCTCTCTAGAATAGTACCCGACACATAATAGGTAATCAAAGGATTTTTATCAAATGAAGAACGAATGTACAAATAAATATAGTAACCTTTCACATGAATTACAAGGATCTAACAAATACGTAATATTCAGACTGAGAGGAATGAGTTTTCTAATCAAGGAGAGCAACATTTGCAAACGCAGAAAGAATGAGATTTCAAAAACCGAAAGAAGGCCAACATGACCAGCAAGATGAAGCCAATGGCACAAATGTGCCAAGACTAGAAAGACAGAAGCTATACTATATAGGGCTTCTTAGGCCTCACTGAAAGATTGTGTTATGTCTTAGTCCATTCATGCTACCATAGAGTGAGTAATTTACAAATGATAGAAATTTATTTGAGACCCTGTCTCAAAAAACAAAAAAAAGAGAGACAGGGTCTCACTCTGTCACCCAGGCTGGAACACAGTGACTCCATCATAGCTCACTGCAGCCTGGAACTCTTGGGCTTAAGTGATCCTCCCACCTCAGCCTCCCGAGTAGCTGGGACTACAGGCACACACCATCATGTCTGGCTAAGTTTTTAGAGAAGGGGCCTTGCTATGTTGCCCAGGCTATTCTCAAACTTCTGGCCTCAAGCGATCCTCCCATCTCAGCCTCCAGAATAGCTGGGACTACAGATACAAGCCACTATGCCTGGCTACTGAAGGATTTTTAAGCAGGGGACTGACATGAAGTACACAGGAGCTACAGTGTGGATAATGGATCAGAGGGGGATACGTGGTGATGAAAAGAGGCAGCTAGGAAGCTACAGCAGTTGTCTAAGCAACAGATAATGCTCTGCAATGGGGAAGTATAATGGAGACAGACAAATTTAAGAGCCATTTAAGATGAATAGTCAACAGGACCTGTTACAGATAAATTAGTAGTTTTGGGATAGGGGGCACGGGCACGGATGCAGGGAATAATGGAGAAGTCAGGATGGATGCCCAAGTTTCTAGTGAATGAATAGTAGTAAAGTTTTGGTGGGAGGCAATGAGTTCAGTTTCTAGCATCCTAAGTCTGACATGCCTGTATTCTAAACAAGCAGAGGTGTCAAGCAGGTTATTAGATGTATGGATCTAAACCTCAGTGGAAGAAAGATCTAATATGAGACTCAGATGGGAATAAATCAAACAGCCTGAGGTGACATATGTAGAAAGGAGTCTATACAAAGTCACTTTAATACTTAATGGCAAAGGAAAATAAGGAGCAGAGAGTAATAGGAAAAGCAGGAAAGAAAGGAATCATAGAAGCCATAGGATTAACTTCTCAAAAAAAAGAGAGAATGATAAACTGTGAGAAATGATGCTGAGAAGACAAGCTAGATGAGAACTAAAAAGTGTTCAATGAATTTTGCAACATGGAGGTTATTAGCATAACTTCATGGAGCAGTGGAGATGACAAACTAGATAGAACAGGTTAAAGAGTGAATGCAAAGTGAGAGATGGAGGAAGATGTCAACAATAGTTTTAATAAAACTAGTTAAGTCATAAAGGAAAGATCAGTTACTAGATAGATATATGAAGTTAAAGGGGAATTTTCTAATACGGGAGACACTTGGAAGTGTTTTGGTTCTGACTACACAAATTCAGTAAAGAGAGAAGGAATAAAGACATAAAAAGTATAAGGTTTCTGAAAAAGCAAGAGAGGATGGAAGCCAGAGCAAAGAAGAAATGACTGACTTTAGCTACGAGGAAGGATACTTCTCCATCATAAAAAAAGAAGGAGAATGTGATGAGCAAGGATGCCAGTAGGTTTGGAGATGTAGTGGTAAGAAATTATAGGTCTTACATGATGAAGTCTATTTTCTCTGTGAAATAAAAGACAAGAAAGTAAAGAGTCAGATTTCAAAAGGGAAGAGAAAATTTAAAATAGTTTATGGTGGCCAGGCACTTGGGAGGCCGAGGCGGGCGGACTGTTTGAGCTCAGGAGTTCGAGACCAGCCTGAGCAAGAGTGAGACCCCGTCTCTACTAAAAATAGAAAGAAATTATCTGGCCAACTAAAAATATATACAGAAAAATTAGCCGGGCATGGTGGTGCATGCCTGTAGTCCCAGCTACTCGGGAGGCTGAGGCAGTAGGATCGCTTAAGCCCAGGAGTTTGAGGTTGCTGTGAGCTAGGCTGACGCCACGGCACTCACTCTAGCCCGGGCAACAGAGCGAGACTCTGTCTCAAAAAAAAAAAAAAAATAGTTTATGGTGAGTAGAAGAATAAACTGACAAGGAAAATACAGTGGGACTGCCAAGCTATGTTGAGGGCCACTTTTGAGTGATAACCACGATTTTAAAATGACACCCATGTACTGCCTCCACTACACTGCCTTCTTAGAATAAGCATTTGTTATTACAAGTCTTAGGTTGCTAATATCTGAACTAAGAAGCACCTTTTTCTACATAATGCAGAATGGGTTCTGAAAAACTTCCACACTTACCTTTCCACAGAAGGAAAAATAAAATTTACCAAACACGATTTTATCGCAGCATGTAGAAATTATTAACAGGAATTAATTATAAAGCATTCAGGAAATGAATGAATTAAAGCTAAGTTAAAGTTTTTCAATAACATATTTCTTCATTGACATACTATTTTTGTTCCCTTTAAGTTTCAAGCAGATAAATAAAAATTGGCCCCAACTGAAAGCCCCTGAAAACATCGAACTATAAATCAATCTTGCATACTGTTTCATCTAAATTCTGAGTAAGAATACAATGTCACACTTGATTTAATAATTAGATAATTTCATAGTACTAAAATTGTTTTTGGTTTTCAAAATATACTATTATTTACACTTCTGCCATAGTGTAAATAATATGACTTTATTAATTATAAAGCATAAATAAGCATATTTTTTATGTATTTATCATACAGCATGAAAAATAAATATATTCGCTAAAGGCTGTTCATAGGAGTGATATTACAAAGGACTTGTACTATCTAAGCCATATAGTTCTAAAAAGTTTAAAATTTGTACATTTAACATATCTAATATTACTTTGGTAATCAAGGGAAAAATTACACTTTTATATAAAGTGAAAAATTAGGTTCCAAGGCTTAATTTCTACCAATGCACAGTGAAATTCTAAGCATATGTTCATGCCTGGGATTCCTTCATACAATGCAGTACAGTAGTAGAAATTCAAAATTATCTAAGTACAAACTTAGACAATTATGTATTTCACAACAAAATATCATCATGAATCACTCCTAGGTATATACTCAAAAGATGTGAAAAGCCCTCAAACAAATATTTATAGATGAATGATGTTCATAGCAATACTATTCGCAACAGCCAAAAGGTAGAAACAACCCAATGGTCCATCAATAGATGCATGGAATAACAAGATGTGTTATATACATATGATGGAATATTTTTTATCCATAAAAAGGAATGAAGTACTGATACTCGCTATGAAGATAATGAACCTCGAAAACATCATGCTTAATGTAAGTGAAAAGAAACCAGCCACAAAGGCCACATATACACTTATTAAAATGTATAGAATAGGTAAATCCAAAGACACAGAAAGCAAATTGGTGGATACCAAGTACCGGGGAGCAAGAGGAGAGGAAAATGGGGACTAACTGCTTAACAGATACAAGGTTTTCTTCGGGGGTGATGAAAATGTTTGGAACCAGATGGAGGTGGTAGCTGTACAACACTGTGAAGGCACTAAATACCACTGAATTGTAAACTTTAAAATGATTTATTTTATATCATATCAATTACACCTCAATTTTTTTTAATTCCATTATGAAGCAAATAATATAGCTACATTTTAATCAACCTATGTCAGGAATCACTAACAAAATTAGCTGTAAATTAAAAATATATTATCTACTTTAAAGTTCTCTATTCCTTTTTCTCACAAATACATTGGATTAATAGTCACCAACTTTTTCCCCCACATATAAAAGTTATAGAAGATAACTTACATCTTTTATCTTTTTTTAGAGATACATACGAAATGATCTGTCAAAGATGTGTTTCACACTAATGGTGAGGATATATGAGAGGAATACAGATAAAAGACTAGCCATGAGTTGATAATTGTTAAGGCTAGGTAATGAACATACAGGGTTCATTATACGATTATTTCCATTTCTGAATATGCTTGAAATTTTCCAAAATGAGTTTTTTCAATTACTATGCTAATAATTAGTATAATAAGATTTAAATTAGTTTCCTTATACCATAAGCTTTACTTGAGATGTTCCTACCAATATTCCTTAGTCAACATAAAACTCAATTACACAAACATTTGCTGAACATCTACATGTAAGGAACTTGTTAAGTACAGATGCATATCAAAATTAGAATCCATGTGATCACAAATACAGGTTGAGTGCTCGCTTCGGCAGCACATATACTAAAATTGGAACAATACAGAGAAGATTAGCATGGCCCTTACACAAGGATGACACGCAAATTCGTGAAGCGTTTCATAAAAAAAAAATACAGGTTGAGTATTTCTTATTCAAAATCCTTGGGACCAGAAGTGTTTCTAATGCAGATTTTTTCAGAGTTTGGATTATTTACATATACCTAATGAGATACCTTGGGGATGGGACCCACGTCTAAACATAGAATGCATTTATGTTTCATATATACCTTATAAACATAGCCTGAAGGAAATTTTTTGCAATATTTTTAATAATTTTGTGTATGAAACAAAGTTTTCACTACAATCTATCATGTGAGGTCAGGTGTGGAATTTTCCACTTGTGGCATCATGTTGGCACTCAAAAAATTTCAGATTTTGGAGATTTCAGATATCAGATTTGGGATGCTCAACCTATGCACATAATCTTCCTTAGGAGGTTTTGTTTGTTTGGCTTTCAGATTTTCTTCACAAACACTGGTTCACTACCAACGATTTCTGAGAAAGTTTTATTTTGTAAATGGAGAAAATTAGTAGATCCAAGGTTAAGAGTACTTAACTTGGGTTGACACAGAGTGGTCAACATCAAGCACTAAAAAACAAACACTGAGTCTCTAAGGAATGGATGTTTACTATTGAGATGATCAAATCAGCTACTTCCTTTAAAAACAAAATCCAGTAATTGCTCTTTTCCCAGTGTCTTATCTTCTCAATGATGCACTGTTTTTAAAAATCTCTTATTTTGTAGCATAGTGTCTTGTTAAATATTAAGATCTAAAATGTATATAGTTATGGAGTTTGACTACTATTTCTTCTAAAATCAAGCCAGAACTTCAATAAATATTACAACATAAGACATTAGAAAAAATATAACCCCCCAATCAAAACTTTTTAAAAGCTTCAAAATTATCATTTAACTATTATTTTTTCTTTACTTCTTTTTACCCTTAACAACATTATTTGCATGGATTTTATAGAATTACATCTCCATTATCTCCTAATGTTTGATTCAACCTCTTGTCCCTATATTAGCAGTCTTCCTTTCTGGCTAATATAATCTTGACTGTTAACTCACAAATGCTGAATTCTTTTTTTTTTTACTTATTTTTATTTCAGCATATTACAGGGGGTACAAATGTTTAGGTTATGTATATTGTCCTTGCCCCACCCGCGTCAGAGCTTCAAGCATGTCCATCCCCCAGATGGTGCTCACAGCACATATATTTTTTTTTTTTTTTGAGACAGAGTCTCACTCTGTTGCCCGGGCTAGAGTGAGTGCTGTGGCATCAGCCTAGCTCACAGCAACCTCAAACTCCTGGGCTCAAGCGATCCTACTGCCTCAGCCTCCCGAGTAGCTGGGACTACAGGCATGCGCCACCATGCCCGGCTAATTTTTTCTACATATATATTTTAGTTGGCCAGATAATTTCTTTCTATTTTTAGTAGAGACGGCGTCTCGCTCTTGCTCAGGCTGATCTCGAACTCCTGACCTCGTACAGCACCCATTAGGTGTGAATATACCCATCTCCTCCTGCCCCCCTCCCATCTGCCTGACACCAGATGAATGCTATTACTATATATGCACTCAAGTGTTGATCAGTTAATACCAATTTGATGGTGAGTACATATGGTGCTTGTTTTTCCATTCTTTTGATACTTCACTTAGTAGGATGGGCTCCAGCTCTATCCAGGATAATACAAGAGGTACTATATCACCATTGCTTTTTTGTGGCTGAGTAGAACTCCATGGTATATATATACCACATTTTATTAATCCACTCATAAATGTTGAATTCTTTTGACTGAAGATAAATAGTTACTGTAAATAGCCACATAGCAGATCCACAATTGCCCAAATATCTCTTTTCCACAGGACTATTAGCATTCCTCAGCTATCAGAATCAACTGGAGAAAGCAGAAGCCTAAAAGAGGAATTAGAAAGTATCCTAAGGGATTATTACAACAATTTTCTAAAAAAAAAAAAACTCTCCAAAAGACAAAGCATGCTAAAACCGAGGATCTAAACACACCAGAACCAGATGGAAATATGATACATAAAGCTCTTATTAGTATTAAAGTTGCAAAAGAAAAAAAAGAGAGGACAGTTTTAATACAAACGTTCAAATAATATATAGTCCTAAAAATACTCAGCATTTTCTTTTAAAGTGCTAGCAAAAACTGATATGACATTCTGTAATATGGACTTTCAGAAGAACTGATATGCTAGGTCAGATCTTGCTCTACCCAGCCCAGTATCATTCTTGACAACGTCATTAATAAACACGTTGCAACATGGTATGGGTCAATTTATCAATTAACTGAGGATCTTCCATAAAATTATCTAAACTTGTTTAATTCTTTACATTTCCAACCTATATCTCTAACTTTACTGGCCACTGCTTTACTCAAACTTCAAAGTGCAATTCTAAGAATTCTAACCATTCCAGTCTACCTTAAATATCCTCAATCATTTTTGACTCTTTCCTCAAATCTGGTTTGTACTGAAATTAGATCTACCCAAAATATCATGACATTTTTTGTTAACCTCTACTAATTCTTCTACAAAATTACTTACAATTGCAACAATGAATCAGAATTAAAAAAAAAAAAAAAAAAACAGGCAAGGATGCACAGAAAAGGATCCAGGGAGCTCAGTGAAAAACTAGCCTATGATTCCTATACACGCTCAGTATCCCTAATCCTAAATTCAAAATGTTCCAGAATTCAAAATTTTCTGAGTGCCAACAAGACACTCAAAGGAAAGGTTCACTGGAACATTTCCAATTTCAGATTTTCAGACTAGGGATGCTCAACTGGTAAGTATATAATGCAAATATTCCAGAATCCAAAACAAATCTGAAATCCAAAACACTTCCGGTCCCTAGCATTTTGGATAAAGATACTCAAGTGCCAAAACTACTACTATAATCTGGGGTGATACAGTAAAGTCCCTAAATTACACACACACCTCTGCTTATATTCACAACTTGAAACTCAAGAATGCTTTTCAAAAGAAACACCAGTAAAAGAGTTATTAGGTTCCCAGACTTGCCCAATAAAAGCCTATTCTATTTATTCCATGACAATTCTAAACAAGTCTTGAGTTCCAGATTTGTTTCATCTTCTATAAAAGGATGAGTTTGAACTAGATTTTGTGGAAACAACATAATATGGAAAGAGCATAGCCTGTGGAGTCTGCCAGAGTAAGACAGAAATCCTCACTGCCAATTACTAGCTATAAGACAAAACAAAACTTATTTAACTTTTCTGAGTCCAAATTTCCTCATATATACAAGAGAGCACTGCCTATCATGGGGAGTCTGTAAGTGTCAAAGATAATATAAATCAACCAGCAGAGACTGTGACAGCAAAGGTATTCAATAAACAGAGTCAATTATATTAATATTACCCTCTACCCTTCTCTATTACCCTCTTCACACATTCTTTTTATCCCCTGTGCTGTAGTTAAGCACCCCGTTCGGGATTTATTAAAAGGAATTTAGGATTTGGAATCAGAAAACCTGGGTTTGATTCCAGGCACTGTCTCATACAAGCTATTGAACTTTACAGTAGACATTTAACATCTCTGAACCGCAGACTGTTAATCTGTTACTCAAAAAAAAGGAAAAATTAGAGAATTATTATAATTGTGACACAGTTTATAAACTGGCATAAACTGTACAGTACCAGAAATGTTAGCTTTTACCTACTCCAACATACTCCGGCTCAAAAATTACCTGCCTTCCAAGATCAAATGTGTATAACTGAGCAAATGTCATGGGAGGAGTAAAGCAAGCTAAACTACGTAGCTCGCGGTAACAAACTGTGATGATGTTCTCTTTATACTCCCAGAGTGTAGAACATACTTGATAACACAAATGAAGCTCTTGTTCGTGGAATTCAAGGAAGAAAAAGAAAAATTAAATTTAAAAGTTAATCTGTATGGAAGACTTTGCTGTCCTAGCAATCTGCATTCTGAGAAACCTTCCTTAAGCAGTTTCTACTCCTTTTCATTTAGCTTTCCTTCCTATTCCCCCAAACAGTTCCCATAACAAAGCCAGTGTGGACCCTAAGGTAGACCAGAGAGAACTGACTAGATGAATAAGTGTGTTCAAATTAAGGAGTGATTGTCCTTGCCATAATCCACCAAAAAATTCAATCTGGTCATAACAAATAAAAGATGGAAAAAGCAAAAAGATCTTTTTTCCAAATGTCTACATAGATGTCTATATAAAAACACTTTCTATTTTTAATATTATTTACCTCACAACAACTTTTAAAACCTGTCCTTCTTAAGATAGTGGAATCCTCTGAGAAGTTTTCTTGTAAATAGTATAATTTAATAAAGTCAACAGGCCCCAAAGAGCTAATAAACTGCTCCAAGGACTCAAATGCAGTACAGCCAAAAGAACTCAATTAAACACCTTAGCTAAACTGGACTGCATTTTCAAACTATAGGAAAACTAAATGAAAATTGAATTCTCAGGATAAAAATCACCTAAGCAGTAACTTAACTCACCTTCGGTATAAGGAAATTCTCAAAACACAAGTGACTGCATACTTTCCCCGAGAGGTGTATTTATGAAGGGTATTAGTTATAACCCAATAAAGTTCACGAAAAGGATATGAAAAGATCTCAGCAGACACTCAAGTGGCTGTTTCTAGTACTATTCATTACCCATTCATAACAAAGTTAGTGGCACCACCTACCACATCAACCTTCACATCATTTTCTGAGCTTGTCTGAGCCTGATTCTGTCTGAGCTCCTTGGGAAGGCAACTCGTGGCCTGGATCATGCAGCCCAAAGATTAAAGGTTACTAGCATATTGAGATAATCATGCCTATGTGTGAATCTCATTTTTTTTTTTTTTCAGTAAGATCAGAATACCTCACTGATGTCACCTTTAAGACCACCAAAAAAAACTTGGGGCTGGGCACGGTGCCTCATGCCTTGGGAGGTCAAGGTGGGAGGATAGAGGCCAGGCATTCAAAACCAGACTGAGCAACATAGCGAGACACCATCTCTACAAAAAATTTAAAAATAAGCCAGGGATGGTGGTGAACACCTGCAGTCCCACCTACTTGGGAGGCTGAGGCAGGATGATAACTTGAACTCAGGAGTTTGAGGCTGCAGTGAGCTATGGCCACACCACTGCACTCTAGCCTGGGCAACAGAGCAAGGCCCTGTCTCAAAAAAAAAAGAAAAAGAAAAAGAGAAAACTTGGAACCAGTAACAATGGCTCTTGGCACCATGGTGTTAATATTTTTTAAAATGAGAAACTACATGAGAAATAAGACTTATCTTGGCCTGGCGAGGTGGCTCACGCCTGTAATCCTAGCACTTGGGAGGCCGAGGCGGGCGGATCGTTTGAGCTCAGGAGTTCGAGACCAGCCTGAGCAAGAGTGAGACCCCATCTCTACTAAAAATAGAAAGAAATTATCTGGTCAACTAAAAATATATAGGAAAAAATTAGCCGGGCATGGTGGCACATGCCTGTAGTCCCAGCTACTTGGGAGGCTGAGGCAGTAGAATTGCTTGAGTCCAGGAGTTTGAGGTTGCTGTGAGCTAGGAGGACGCCATGGCACTCACTCTAGCCCGGGCAACAGAGTGAGACTCTGTCTCAAAAAAAAAAACAAAAAAAAAAAAAAGAAAAGAAATAAGACTTATCTTAATACCCATATTAGCAATGAATTTTTAAAGTGCTTCAAAATTATATGACGGTGACAGGAGGGGGAAAGGATGGGGTCAGGGAGGGGGGAAAAAAAGCATTACAGGATATAACTATCTGAAAAAGAAATAGTAAACACACAGGTTAAAACATGTTTACAGTTACTAACTGTTGCCAACACATAGCAGTTACCACACCGTATACTTGTCAGATTTCTCAACATGCAAAACAAAAAGGAGCCACCCCCTTATGAAGTACTTATCTGCTGACTTCTAAAGAGAAGAAATGACTTTTCTGGAATGGGGGCAATTTAACTTCCTATGCTCTCCCTTTGACTTTCAAAATCTTGGTAAAACTTTCAGCAAATTAAGGTTCTCCTCAATTCCAAGGCTTTTCATGTTAAGTTGAATAAAAGTTGCATATTTTTAATATTGATAAACTACAAGATCAATTTTCTATTTGCAAACTATGTCCACATTTCTACTAGATTTTAAAATGCTTTTTAAAAGGCTAAATATAAAGTTTGCAAAAACAAGTAATACAGTAGAAATGGCAGACATTCAACAAGTTTACTTATCAGAATTCCTAAAGAAAAAGCTTGAAAAAAATTATGAAGATAAATTCCTAGTAGTGCTACTGAAGATACAATGTTACTAATATGGAAATTGAGAAATATTCAAAATATTCTGAAAACAGTATCTCCCTCTAAAAATAAAGACGAAAAGCATTTACCGACACAGACACTACTGGTTCTTAAAAATGATAATCACATGGGAGGCATTTCTATAAATAATTTTGTTCTGAATTGCAATAACCCTAACCTTTCAAAGAGAGTTTTGGTCTCGCCTTACCAATAACAAGCGCATTTTTGGTGTCATTATATTGATACAAAAGGCTCTGCTATTTTATTTGCTTCTACTGCGAACTGTTGGTTTACACAGCTAAAGATCTACAAAACTACCACACATACTTCACTTCCAATCATTAAAACAAAAATACAAAAATGAACAAAAAAGCATCTGTCATAGATAAGGTCCCAAGAATTTTCTAATTTACAACAACAGATATTTTACATTGTAGTTCAAAGACTACATACATATGTTCATTAATCTATTCGGATTCATATTCTACACGTTTATTTCGGCTGGATAGAGAGAAACCTCAGAAAATAAGCACCGGCGATGACACCATTCTATTTTAAGTTACTTACGAAGGCTACAGTTCAAGAACTTTTGGGGGAAGAGAGAGTGTTTAAGACAATTCCAAGTAGTTAATAATTCGTGTTTTATCATTAACCATAGCCCTAACAACCCCTAGAATACATCATGGTGGGGGAGGAAGTGAAAATGATGAGAGGGGGAAAAAACCCGACTTGAAAACGGACAGGCAGGCAAATTTACAAACCTTCAATTAAAGGAATTTTAAGATTAACTTCTCACAAACGCCCTCCCTCACTCCCCACACCCGCTTCCTCCTCTCCTCCGGGAGGTCTCTGTAATGTGACTCATGACAAATTTTTTTTAAAAAATAAATAAAAGACACACCCTCTGGGTTGAACTGACATAATCGCCCCCACCCCAGCCTCCGCCGACACACACCCCGGTTTTCCTCTCCCTTCTGCGGCTTCTCCCTGCGCCTCGTCCCTGCCCTTTCCTCTCCTCTCACTCTCCCGGTCCCAGACCCCTCTCTCGGGGCGCGGAGGCAGCGCGGCGGCAGCTGGGGGCTCCGGGACAGAAGCCCGGCGAACGGGAGCTGCCGGGGGCCAGCGCGACTCCGGGGGCCGAGCCCGCGGGGAAGCGGACGGCAGGGGGGCGCCGGCTGCGGCAGCGGCGGGCTCCCGGCTCCCTCGCCCATTTTCTCTCTCCTCTTCCATGGGTTTCAACCACCACAGCCACTTCCTGTATCGCAGCCCGACTCCCTCAGCCGGGCCACTCGCTCCCTCCTCGGCCGGGGCCGGGGCAGCCGCTGAGGTTAGGGCAGCTCCCCACCCCGCCCAGCGGGCTGGTCACTCGGGCGGCCGCGGCGGCTCCTCCACCCAGCCAGCGCCCGCCGGCCGCCCGCGCGCCCGCGCTCCTCACCTGTATGTAGTTGTTTTCACAGTAGTCCGCCACCCGGGTCAGGTTCTGGTAACTCTCTATCAGCGCCCTCTTGCCAGACGGGATCTCCTCCTCTAGTAACATCTGCAGCTCTGCCATTTTCCACCCCTCTGCATCGCTTCCTCTCGCGTTAAAGAGACAGAGGCAGCAAGGTCCGCCGAGGCTCCGAGCACCTCACAGCCCGGATACAAACCGCCTACCCGCCCTCCCGCCTGGTATTGTGGGAGTGCACCTCCTCCTCTTCCTCCTCACTCTCCAGCCTCCCTCCACCCACTGCGCGCAGCCGCCTGAATCTCGTTCTCTCGCGAGCCTTCACGTCTCCCCTCGACCACGGGATTTTTTTTTTCCTTTTGCACGGTCTTCTGGGAATTGTAGTCTCTCATAGGCTAGCGTCCCGTCTAGGGCGCATGCGTCCAGAGAGCCTCCGAAAAGCGTCGGGGAAGAGCGCTGTAAAGAACGACGACGGAGGGTGGCAGTGTTAAGACCGCGGTTTCCTCACAGCTCCGGAAGATGGCGCCACCGGGTGACTGTGGGGAGTGAAATCGTTTCCGAGAAAGCTGTGTAAGTTGGCAGAACTTGGTTAATTAGGAAGTAGTGAATCTGCGACATCCATTCAGATACGGACGAAAAAGGGGTAGAATACAGAAAACTCCAAATCTTTACTTCCTCTGTCTTCTTAGACATAACGCGACTCAGGCTTTACTTTGTAAACTTCCGCCCCCATGAATGAATTTTAATTCATTTAAAATGTGGTGAACATTTATTGCTTGCCAGCTGTGTACCAAGCCTTGTAACTACACATTGGGGTACAAGTTGAGTAAGGATACTCTGTACCCTTAAAGACTCACAGTTTTAACATAAATACTCAAAATTTTTAGTTCTTTCCTGTCCTAATCTTTTTCTCTGACTCTCCTTTGGATACATCTTACACTTTCTAAGTCATGTACACATTATTTCTCTTGTTTGTGCATGATCATTTTTGTTTTCGTTCTTTTTTTATCATCACCTGCTTCGGAAGAGTCTCAAAAGGCCCTGTATTTCAAGCTTTTCACTTCAACAGGAACATAAAACACTTTTCATAGTGAAAAGTGGTGTCCAAAGTCTGAAAAGGAAACTAAAGATCACTTTAAAGTCCATATTTTTATTTCTCTCCATGAAATCACTTCAAATCATAACTATAGGAATAACAACATTACTCAACCAAATTAAAAAATTGCCACAAACAGGTATATATTGCATATTGCCTTTTTTACTAGGGGCCATAAAATGTTCAACCTCTAAAAGGAAAAGCTTAAGTCTCTTAAATAAAAGAGGTAACTTCCCCTTGCCACCAGATTCTCCATCAAGGACTCTAGTGCCTATAAATCAATAAATAGATTACTTTCCATAATATCTGGAATAGGTATAATAGTCATCCTTTAATATTTATCATTAATCCAAACATGATTTAATACAAGTTAGTAAAATATGATATATTCTTGATCTTGGTCTCTACATGAGCCAGGTTTAACTATGGAAATCACTCAGCTTGCATATATCCATATATTGACACATTTCAACAACATTGGGAGAGTGATTAGGGAGGTGATACTGCTTTACTATTTGCAAAGTATTGTCAATTTCTTTAATGCTCATAACTCTGAGAGATAAATAATGTAAATATTATTTTCTTTCTTTACCAAATAAGGAAATTTAAGTTTGGACAGGTTATGGGATTTACTTAAGGACACTGAAAATAGTGGTCAAGTTTCCTAGGTCAGTGATCTTGCCATTAACCAGAGAATAGTGCAACTGTACACAAATATTTGTGGTACATATAAAGTCCACTTAAAGAAGTTAGCCTTCATACCTTTAAGGTGATTGAATTAAGTGTGCTACCCTTTGTATTTTTATCTTAAAAGAAACCTAGGTTCCAGTGTGGGGGCTGTAATCCCAGCTAATTCAGGAGGCTGAGGTAGGAGGACTCCTTGAGGCAGGAGTTCCAGGCCAGCCTGGTTAACATAAGGAAACCCTGTCTCTATTTAAAAAAACACAAAAAACAGGAAAAAAAAAAAAAACTAGTGTCCCTGATAATTATGGTCTGTAATCAAGCAATACTTCTTTATTTAAAATCAAATAGGTTGTGTGAGGATAAAACCATAAAACACAGCACCATACAATGGCTTTCAATATTTTTTGATACAATTCAAAAAAAGAAATAAGATTATACAATGACTCAGGACATATATGTGATATATATAGATATAAAAGTTTCACAAAACTAAACATGATACACTCTGATATTTCCTATTCTATTTGATTTTATTTAATGCTAGTAAGGACCATTAAATTGGTTTCATGAACTACAAAAGATAAGAGAGTCATATCCTCATAGCACTAAAAATAACTCTCAACCTAGAATTTAAATGCAACTAAATGTTGTTTGAAGGATGATTATGTTTCAGACATACAGGAGAGTTTACCACCCTATATGTCTGAACCATGATCATCCTGGTTAAAAAAAAAAAGCAGAAATGAAAGTGTGCAATACAAGAAATAATGAAAACAGTGAATCAAATTGGTGAATTTGATTACCTATGGCTTAACAAAATAATTTTGTCAAGTTAAAAAAAATAAAATATCTGAGATTTTTATATGGTATGTTAAAAAAATAATCCAACTATATTTTGCTTATAAGAGACACCTATAAGACAAAACTATCCTTGAAATAAAAGGATGGAAAAATATTTACCAGGCAAATGTAATCCTGAAGAAAACTGTCATAGCAATAATAATACCAAGTTAATTAGAATCAAGGCCAAAAAAATAAAGAATAGAGGGATATCCAATAATAATAAAAGGAACAATTCATCAAAAAATATAGTTATCATAACTTCTTAGTATATATCAAAGCCTCTCAATTTATAAAGCAAAAACTTTACAAAGAAAAATTGACATATCAACAGGTATAAATGGCAGATTTGAACACATCCCTATCAGAGACAAAAGAAGCAAACAGAAAAGTTAAGCTATAAATGTTGGAAGGGTAAAATTAACAAAGGTACAAATAATCATTATTAGGAATGAAAAAGAGGGCATAACACAAGTTACAATGAGGAAAAGTAAGAAATTTTCAGGCTTCCAGTAGTAATTAGGCTGAGTAACACATATCAATTCTATCTGTACTTCTTTGGTGAAGTATCTGTTCAAATCTTTTTGCTTGTTTTAAAAAACTGGTTTTGCATCTTATTATTGAGTTTAAGAGTTCTTTATACAATTCCTTTATCAAGATACTTGTTTTGCAGATTTCTGTACTTCCTTCAGTTTAACTGGTTAAGAGGGAAGGGGCAGACACAAATTATGTATCTACACAGATGTGTGCAATGATGTGGGTTTCTTCTTTTTTTGTTTTTCAACTTCTATATCCAATGGCAGCAAGTGGGTTTCAAATTATCTTCTAAAAGAAATCTTAATTTGAGAGTCAAAATCGCTTACCACACCACATTGAAATGGGTCATAAACCTAAATGAAAGAGATAAAACTATAAAATTTCTAAAATAAAACAGGAGAAAATCTTAGTGCAGTTTGGTTAAGCAAAGATTAAATAGGACATAAAAACATGAAATGAGAAGTAAAAAAGGATGAATTGGGTCTCAGTAAAATTTGAAACATTTGTTTTTCAAAAAACGCACTGGTAAGAAAATGAAAGGGCACCGTGAGCAGCAAAGGTTCCAGCAGCACTTGCACAAGTGCCAGAGTTTTTGCAAATGGTGGAGCTGCAGATCTCATTCAGGAACCATGACCCTAAGTAAGACAGTCGGTTCTTGGGTACCATCAGGCGTAAGTCCACTCTCTGCCCCAACTTCTCCATGTGTGTCCTGGGGTACCAACAGCACTGTGACAAGGCCAAGGCTATGGATATTCCCCACATGGACATTTAGGCACTGAAGAAACTCAAAAAAAATAAGAAGCTAGTCGAGAAGCTGAATGAGAAGTATGATGATTTTTTGGCCTCAGAGTCTCTGATCAAGCAGAGGTAAAGTCCACAATCAAGTTCCAGATGAAGGTGCTGTGTCTGTCAGTGTCTGTTGGCCATGTGACAATGACAGATGATGAGCTTGTGTACAACATCTACTTGGCTGTCAACTTCCTTGGGTCATTGCTCAAGCTTTACACATCAAGAGCACAATGGACAAGCCCCAGCGCCTGCATTAAGACACATCCCAATCCTAGTGACAAAAGAAAAAAAGAGAGAGAAAGAAGGAAGAGGAAGAGGAGAAGTAGTAGTGGTGGCAGCAAAACACAACCTGGGAGAAAATATCTGCAAAGCAAATATTTTGATAAAGGAATTGTATAAAGAACTCTTAAATTCAATAATAAGATGCCAAACCAGTTTTTTAAAACAAGCAAAAACAGTTGAACAGATACTTCACCAAAGAAGACAGGCATTGGCAAATAAACACAAAAAGATGCTTAACACCATTAGTCATTAAGTAAATACAAATTAAAACCACAACAAGATACCACAACATACCCTGTAGAATGGCTAAAATTTAAAAGATTAATAATACCAGTATTGTGAAGGATGGGGAGTAACTGCAGCTCTCACACACTGCTAATGAGAGCTCAAAATGTTAAGGCCACTTTGGTTATATAGTTTCTTATAAAGGTAAACACACACTTATGATCCTGCAATTTCACTCCTAGGTACTTACCCAAGAAAAATGAAAACATATGTCTACATGGAGACTTATAAACAAATGTTCATAGCAGCATTATTGAAAATAGACAAAACCTGAAAAGAATCTTATGTCCATTTACATATACTAATTGTCATACATTTATACAGTGGAATATCGTTGAGCACTAAAAAGCAAGAAACTGATACACCGAACAATATGGATGGATCTGAAGAGCATTATTCTAAGTTAAAGAAGCCAGAGATGTAAAAGATTACATACTGTATGATTCCACTTACATGAAATTTTAGAAAAAGCAAAATTACAATAATAGGAATCAGATCAGACTTTGCCAGAGGCCAGAATGGTGGTGGTGGGGTAACTCCAAAGGGACACAAGTGAATGCTTAGAGGTGATCATGACTATACATAACCGTATACATTTGTCAGACTGAATTGCACACTTAAAATCTGTGAATTTTATTAAAACTAAATCATACCACAATGAAGCTGACCAAACAAAGTGCAGGCAGAAGAAAAATCCTTTGCTTCAAATAAATATTAAAGAAAAGGAAAAAAATTACATGTCTTTGTTGCCTTTGACATATGAAGAAAAGTCACATCATCCTAAAGGATAGGGCACAACTTGTGTTTCCAAGTAATAAAGGTGACTAAATGGTCAACAGTTAACATTAAGAATTACAGGTATATGAT
Organism: Varecia variegata; assembly: GCA_028533085.1. Taxonomy (NCBI): domain Eukaryota; kingdom Metazoa; phylum Chordata; class Mammalia; order Primates; family Lemuridae; genus Varecia; species Varecia variegata. The sequence continues at coordinate 17,577,650 of CM052453.1, forward strand.
TGAAACAAATACTTTGCAAAAAAAAAATTACAGGTAAATGTTGTAAAAATAAATTAACAGTGTTATGCTAACGTTTTAAAGTCCAATGTCTCTCCTATAATGTGCATTTTATACTCCTTATTTAGTATTTTTCTGTGGATTTTGTTCAAAGAAATTATAATGAAATCCCTTTCAAAGAAATCCCAACAGAATAAAGAATCACAGTATTCGTATTACACTTAGTGATGTATTCCTAGAGTTCAAATTGTAAATCAGCCCTGTACATTTCATTTCATGGATGTCTAGTTAGGCTAATCAATTTTGTCAAGAAAAACAGTTTGTAACTGCAAATTCTGCACATATGCATGAAGAGAAATAGAAATTTCATGTATTTCATCTGAAATAGCAGATTGCTGACAATCATAAAGACCTTACTTCCGAGGGATTAAAAGATGTGCCAGGCAAAATCACAATTTGGACTATTTTGGTACATAATTGCTGCTCTTATTGTCTGGCACACAAAGAGTAAGACTGCATACTTAGAAAACCTCAAACTTTCACAACATTAATTCCCAACATGGCATCCCAGGACACTTAAATTGAAAGTGAGTGGTCAACAAACCAGAATGTAGAGTAGCAATGTGATATAGTGGAAAGCAACCGGGGGTCTCTCACCTCCCTGCATGTCACCACTATGTGACATGTTTACCTTCTCCTCTACACAAAAAAGGGGAGGGAGAAATGTATTAATATTACTCTGCTAGAACTGCTGTTACAAAATACCGCAGACTGAGTGGCTTAAATAACAGAATTTTTTTCTTTTCTTTCTTTCTTTCTTTCTTTTTTTTTTTTTTTTTTTAGAAAGATGGGGCCTCCCTATGTTGTCCAGGCTGGACTTGAACTCCTGGGCTCAAAGGATCCTCCTGCCTCAGCCTCCTGAGTAGCTGAAACTAAAGGTGTGTGTTACCACGCCCAGCTAAATAACAGAAGTTTATTTCTCACAATTCTGGAGGCTGGAAGTTCAAATTCCTAACCAACAGTCTCTTCAAAGCAGGCTAGGCTTTTTCTAGCATGTACCTCAAAACTCCTCCATCTTCTGCCCATTAGTCAGTTCCAAAGCCACTTCCACATTTGTAGTATTTGTTACAGCAGCTCCTCACCTCGCAGTACCAAAATTTGCATTAGTCTGCCAGGGCTGCCTATAACAAAACACCTCAGACTGGGTGGCTTAAACAACAAATATTTATTTCTCACAGTTGTGGAAGCTGGAAGTCCAAGATCAAGGTGTTGGCAGGTGTGGTTTCTCCTGAGGCCTCTCCTTGGTTTGTCGATGGCTGTCTTCTTGCTGTGTCTTCACAGGGCCCGTCCTCTGTGCACCCACATCCCTGATATCTCTTCTTCTTCTTGTAAGGACACCAGTCACACTGGATTAGAGCCCCAATCTAAGGGCCTCATTTTAACTTACCTCTTAAAGGTACTGGGGGTCAGGGCTTCAACACATGAATTTTGGGGGACACAATTCAGTCCATAGAAAGGACTGACATTCTAGGATTCTACAACCCTCAATTATTTCCTCTTTGCTTCTTTTCGAGTTAATGGTACCATCCAGGAATCCCCCAGAAAGAGAAGAAAGATTAATGGAGCACTCTGATCTGTTTAGCAAAGCCCACACAAGGCGAGAGGATTTCAGAAGACAGATAAATTATGACCCCGCCTTCAAATTTCATTATAATTGGTGGTAGAAATCCTTTTATGCAGTGTCATATTTGTAACAGAAAAGACCCACAGACCAGTTTTCAAGCTGATCTGATTATTAATTTAGCATAGGAGAAAAGACCTTTTTTAGATACCTTAAGCCAAACCACTACAGAATGCCAGGGTTATTTTAGTGTGGAGCAAGCTGTTATCAGGAAATAATTAAAAATTAGCAATATCTAAAAATGCAAGGTGCCTGGGTGGAGTCCTAGGAGAAAAATAAAGCCTTTCAGTGAAATTTTATATTGGTTTTTTTTCTTTTCCAGAAGCTGCAATATTTGCAGTATCGTTTGGATGAGTTATTCTCTTGTTAATTTTGGAAGCTGCTGAATCAACATCTCCTCCTCCACCTCCCTTTCTCAACTTCAGTAAGATACTGTAAGCATTTGTAACAATCAGAGCAGATTCTGGAGCAGTTAACCTGGCCAGCAGTAACAAGTACCTCATTCTCTGAACCTAGTAATGAACTGGGAGCTGGTAATGCCTTCTCTGAATTTTGTCCCTCCAATCCTTCCAAAAGTTTTATAAATCCCTTAGTGTTTGAAATATCTAGAGTAATTTCCCTTTTCCTGACTGCACTCTGACAAATACAACTAAACAAAACACATTTAAAAGTTCTATGTAGGCCGGGAGCCGTAGCTCACGCCTGTAATCCTAGCACTCTGGGAGGCCGAGGCGGGAGGATTGCTCAAGCTCAAAAATTGGAGACCAGCCTGAGCAACAGCAAGACCCCGTCTCTACAAAAAACAAAAATTAGCTGTGCCTAGTCGCATGTGCCTGTAGTCCCAGCTACTCGGGAGGCTGATGCAGGAGGATCACTTGAAGCCAGGAGTTTGATGTTGCAGTGAGCTATGATGATGCCACTGCACTCTAGCTGGGGTGAGTGAGACTGTGTCTCAAACAAACAAAATTCTGTGTAGTCCTAGCTACTCCGGAGGCTGAGGCAGGAGGACTGCCAGAGCCAAGGAGTTCCTGGCTGTAATGTTCCCTGACCGTGCCTGTGAATAGCCACTGCACTCCAGCCTGGGCCACATAGTGAGATGCCATCTCAAAAAAAAAAAGTTCCAAAGACAAATGACAATCCATGTAAAGTTGATATTTCTTTAGTTGGAAGTCACAGCAAACAACTCCAGCTAGTAGTAATGAGGGACAAGGGAGAAAAAAAGAAAAAGATTTATTTTATGAAAATTCAGACTTTAAATCACAGAACCCAAAAATAGAAATGCAATCAATCCTAAGAAAGTACTGGAACAATCCGTGGTAAGGCCAGCAGGAACCCAGGCAGTATTGTCAATTAATGTCTTGTTTATTTGCCAGAAGACTTTGTTTGCTGCCCTTTCTAAATGGTGGCGAGCAGGGCAAATTTAGCTCCCAGGTTTTTCCCCTACTTCATTCAAGAAGCCCAATCTGAGATTGAAATCCCTCAGTTCCAAACCCATATTCCTCAAAAAGAAAATATGATTAGTCCAACTTGAATTTCATCTTTTTCCACTCATTCCCTTTGGCAGTCGAGGCAAGTGCAAGTTTGAACCAAACTGAGGTTGGCGTGGGAAGTTTCTGGAGAGAGTAGATTAAAAAAAAAACAAAAAAGTGTCAGGTGTCCACTACAGTTGGGGAAAATTTTGCAATACGTATACATGATACCTGGGTCCTATCCAGGATGAGTGTGTATAATTATGCCGGTTACTCACACACAGCGCACCAAGTTGGAAGTCCTGGTGTGGGCTGCACTCACTCAGAGGAAGAGCTGCCTTTTTAAAATTAGCAAAACAGTGTTTCATGGGATTTCATGAGGCAGCTCTAGTAATCCTTTCAAAACTATGTTAATGTGCTATCCTTTTCCCTACTCCATCAGATGTGATTTAATCTTTTGGGGGTTTTGTTTTGTTTTTTCTTAATTCTGAAGCATCCGTTTGCTCTGGAGAGAATGGAAGAGAGGAAGAAAGAGCCAATTTTCAGATTTTACATAGCAAAATAGGATTTTAAAACAAATAATGAGAAAATAGTCTGGAAAGTCAGGCTTTATTGTGAGAAAAGAATGTTGGAATTTTAAAACCATCCTTTCATATATTAAAAGCAGAGCTTAGATGTTGGAAAATTGAGTTTTACAGTAAGCCAGTGTATAGAGAAGATCCAAGTTGTGAGAAGGAACTACAGAGCAATTCCAAGACGCAGGGAAAGACAAGCAAGAGAGGAAAAGGGGCCAGACTTGAGGGTTCAGGTTCATGCTCTAGGAAGAAACATCCATAAGATTTGGGGACTCTCAGGCTAGTGTTGCTTTCTCCTGACTTCTCAGTGCATAAAATAAGAAATTGAAAGCCCCTGAGGAAACACTTTTCATTCAGCAAAAAGCAGAGAAACATGATTGCACCCAAGTGCTAGTTTAGAAAAATGGTTGAGGAGGTTTCTAGGCAAATAGGCCCAAGATAGTGCCTTCCTTCCCTAATATTAATAACTGCAGATCTTTGTAAAAAATCCAAAGTTTACACAAGCCCCGGTGAGCATGTGGAAATGCTAAGAGAACTGAAATTCCAAAGGAGGCCTGGGGTTAAAATATAAAAGGTGCATGTTACAGGGACCTTACAACCAGAGACCAAGGCAGGAACAGGAACCAAGAATTTAGCAGCTGATGTTGACAGAGTGCCTAAAGCAATCATGCTGGACAAGGCACACATCTGTGGCCTCCAGGACTGATGTCAAGGCCCAAAATAGATCCTTTTGTAGTTCATAAGCATGATGATTGGGTTTTCACGCGCATGCGTGAGATGTGCCTCTCTCAAACCTTGTTACGATGTCGGCACATGTCCCGTCTGACATGAAAAAAAAAAAAAAAAAAAGGCCCAAAATAGCCAAGCCACATTGTGCTGCAGTC
>CM052453.1:17582755-17612931 GCA_028533085.1 Varecia variegata
TTTTTTTTTTTTTTTTTTTTTTTTTTTTTTTGAGACAGAGTCTTTTTCTGTTACCCGGGGTAGAGTGTCATGGTGTCAGCGTAGCTCACAGCAACCTCAAACTCCTGGGCTCAAGCAATCCTTCTGCCTCGGCCTCCCAAGTAGCTGGGACTACAGGCATGCGCCACCATGCCCGGCTAATTTTTTCTATATATGTTTTTAGCTGTCCAAATCATTTTTTTCTATTTTTAGTAGAGATGGGGTCTCGCTCTTGCTCAGGCTGGTCTCGAACTGCTGACCTCAAGCGATCCTCCCGCCTTGGCCTCCCAGAGTGCTAGGATTACAGGTGTGAGCCACTGCGCCTGGCCCAGTTTTGTTCTTTTACAAGATTGTTTTGGCTATTGTTGATCCCTCACATTTTCATATGAATTTTAGAATCTGCTTGTCAATTTTTGCAATAAGGCCAGCTGGGATTTTGATAGAGATTGCAATGAATTGGTAGATCATTTGCGGGGGTATTGCTATCTCAAAAATATCATCTTCCAATCTGTGTTCTCAAAACATGGTCCAGTAGCCAACCAACAGCATTGACAACACGTGGGAGCTTTATGGAAATGCAGAATCTTAGATCACCCCAGACCTTTCAGAATCTACAGCCTAAATAGATCTCAGGTGATTCATATGCACGTTAAAGCTGAGAAGCTCTGTGTATTTCCCTTCTGGGTATAACTTTGGCCAGTAGGACAATTTGCTTCTGTAAGTGATCACATTAACTGATACTTTAAGAAAAAACTTAAATATCATAAAGACATAATAATGTAAGTCATGTACCCGAAGCCCTAAAGGTAAGAAAGGAATAAAATTTTTTAAGTGGCGTCCAACTGTACTATTGATGAGATTGTTGGTAGGACCAAAAATATTATATTTATGTTTTCAGCATGCTAGCATATAGGAAGTATCTCTTCATTTACATGTATGAAGGAGAGCATTCATCTCTAACTTTACTATTTTGATTGATGTTAACTTAAAAATAATTTATCCTGGCCGGGCACTGTGGCTCACACCTGTAATCTCTGGGAGGCTGAGGCAGAAGATCTCGTGAGCTTAGGAGTTTGAGACCAGCCTGAGCCCTGAGCAAGAGCGAGACCCCGTCTCTTACTACAAATAGAAAAATTAGCCGGGCTTTGTGGCTCACAACTGTAGTCCCAGTTACTCAAGAGGCTGAAGCAGGAGGATCACTTGAGTTTGAGGTTGCTGTGAGCTAGGCTGACGCCATGGCACTCCAGCTTGGGCAACGGAGTGAGACTCTGTCTCAAAAAAAAAAAAAAAAAATTTATCCTCTGCCTTGTTCAGAAAGGATCTAAGATAGCTTTACCATTTTTGTTGTAAACTGATAGTTGGAGAAATTTGTCTGTGTAATATATATATATTTATAGTCAAAGAAAAGAATACTATTAATTATGTATAAAATGCTAACATTTTAATTTAAAATGATTTTATTAGTTATTTGTTAATTATGGTATATTTTGGAAATTATGGCATTATCATATATGACCGCATTAGCAATTAAGTGGTAGTTTCGTGTTTCAGATCTTGGTAATGTTCTGACTTCTTCTCCAAATGCCAAAACGGTGAATGGTAAAGCTGAGAGCAGTGACAGTGGGGCTGAGTCTGAGGAAGAAGAGGCCCGAGAAGAAGGGAAAGGAGCAGAACAAAGTGATAATGGTAATTTTTGGATAATGGGTTAATAATTTTACATTAAATAAGATAAAAGGGTATGAAGACATTTGGGCTGATTTGGTATGGTGTTGGGATGTGGGCTGTTGACCCTTTAGCCAAGATCGCTGTGGACCAAAAGGCTGTACTACAGCATACAGGGCCAGCCAGCCTGATGCATAAACGGAACAGGTGTTAATTGAAGGCTGCCAAGAATAGGCCACGCCTCCAAATATGCTGCCTGAGACATATATTATTTTAAGACACTATTTCCAATATGAATATGCATATGTTACCAAGGATAGGAGACAAGGTAAAGTCTCAATATCTTATCAAAAGTAGAAGGGAATCCAGAGAATAGGATACAGGTGTATGTTTTGATGAGGAAGGAGCATTGGAATCATGAGGTATAGTGCATTAGGGGTCTTGTTAGTAAGAGTACCAATGATTCATGGGAAGAGTGTTTAGAAAGGGGAGACGGAAAGACACAGACAAACCACACAGCTTAGTTTTTCCTTCCCTTTCCAGTAAGGTATGATGAATAATACCTTCTTTAAAGATTTATTTTTTATTTTTAACTACTGCACTCCCAAAGGATTTAAGGATCTTTTTTATCAGCTACATGGACCCCTTTGAGCTGCTAGAGGTCATAGAGCAATTTGCCTATGCTTAGGAGAGCGTAAAGACCTTTAGAGATTATTTTTTAAAAGGGATTCTAGAAGATTTCCCGGGAACTGAAGCAGTTTTGAAGCTAGCAGTTTGTGTGAGCTCTCAGCATATATTAAACCCCTTTTCAAGGAGCAGCCCATCTCTCTAATCCGTGTAGGAAATTCTTCAAAGGGATTACGGTAGATTGGAGAAGTAACTACTGGATATTAGAACGTAGTGTGCAGAAGTTGGCCTCCTGTGAACTTTTATGAATCTCTCCATTGTCTCATAAAAGATAAGAAAATGATGAAGAAATCAGCAGATCATAAGAATTTAGAAATCATTGTCACTAATGGCTATGATAAAGATGACTTCGTTCAGGATATACAGAATGACATTGGTGCCAGTTCTTCCCTGAGTGGCACAAGCACTGAAGAAGTAAAACCTATAGGTCAACACTTGGAGCAAACTGGAGAAACTGCTGTCTGCATTCACCAAGGTATTGTCCCAAAATACTTCTTTGTCCGGCCTCTTTCCTATGAAGAAAATATTCTTTTAATAATTGTAGGATATTTAGGAGCAGTTTAGAATTTTAAAATCTCTTATTTAGTAGTATCTTAGGGTTTATTAATATTATAAGGATTTATATTGGAAAGATATTGTGTTAGGGCCAGGGCTTTTATATTTTTATTGAGTTATTATAGGACATTTTAAAATAAAATCTTTGGAATTTTTACCTTTATTCCTGATGTTTCTTTTAAACTTTGGTTATATGATGCCTTTGTTCTCTTATCAGCAAGATAAGTTATAGTCTTTATATCCTAGGGCTCTAGGGGTGATCCTACAGTGTGTATATGATGAATTCTTAACATGGCTGGGGTTGTGTTGAGAAACCAAGAAACATCATTTGTTTTTTGTTTTACTTATTTTTATTCAAAGATTTTTAGTGATACATGGTAGTTGTACATATGAAAAATATCATTTCTTAATGTAACAACCAAACTTGCATAGCTGCATTTTACATTTAGGCCTCCTACTTGGTAGTTAGTTTTCTCTTATAAGGTTATTAGGTTTTGAAAGATTTCATCTAGACAGTATCTTCACAGAATTCAATGAGAAAATACTTTGTAATCTTTTTAAACAAAAATTATCAACTAATTTTAAAGTTTTATCAAGTTAAAAAAAGTGTGGCTCAGTAAATCAAATTTGTCTCTCAGTAGGAAAATAATACAGGGCTGATAAATTTTGAAAATAGAATAAATATGGTTTTCTTCTATTAGAGTATAATTATTCTACCTGGACATTTGTTCATGTTTAGATATAAATGATGATCATGTTGAAGATATTACAGGAATTCAGCATTTGACAAGTGATTCAGACAGTGAAGTTTACTGTGATTCTATGGAGCAGTTTGGACAAGAAGAGGTAAACATGACATTTTCTGATGGGTAATTTTCACAATGATCCATCAGAATTCAATGTATTACTTCTGTTGATAGCAAATGTACATGCTGTTTTTCACTTTGAAAACATACCTCTAAAATGTTTAAACATTTGTATTTTTAATTATTTTTTGTGAATGAAAAAGTATATAAAATTCTGGAATATTCCAAGAAAATTAAGAACAATTAAATGTTATAATTTGTAATATGTATTGATATATTTATAAATATTCTGGGATAGATGGGATGGGTATTCAGAGGAAAAACTTTATGGTGATCCCCATGTTTGAAACATTGATTAGTATTCAAAAAACTTGAATAATTTTCAAACAAATCTGCTCTTCACATTGACTATAATCTATTAGACCGGAATTTTTAGCGGAAATAATTTTCAAATTTCAGTTAATTAAGATTTGGTATTGGAAGAGAAAATTTGAAAAAAAAAAAATTATGAAAAGTCCATGAATTTTTTTTTTTTCTCTTGAACTTTTCTGATAATGATGAGGGTGGTTTTGACAGCTGCGTTTCTGTTTGGTGTTTTTACATCCTCTCTCCGAAACTCAAGGTACTTTTCAAGTTCTTTTTCTGGGCCACTGATACCACATTTATTGTTTGCCAGTTGTGATTTGAACAGTTTCCTTTTCTCATTGATTTCCACTTAAAAAAGTATTTTCTAAAATCTATACTGGCCTCTTGAATGTATAAGTGAAGCATACCCTACCCCTGTTCTAGTAGTACAGTTCAGTGTGTCTTACAGAAAATCATTTACCTTTTGCTTCTCTGAAATGAGAATTGTAAATTTTCTCTGGTTTTCTCTTTTTTCTGATTTCATAATCCAATTAAATTTACCTCTTAGTTTTCTCAAATTTTAAAAACACATGAACAATGTATCTTTTAACTAAGGTCAAACACAAATGAGTAGCATAGATGGGAAGAATAATGATAAAGGGGCCAAACTGAGAATGAGCTGAAATTAGTGAAATGAAATGAAAAGGATACAAACCCAGATTCCCTTTTATTTTCTCTCTTTTTGTTTTTTTTTCTTTTTTTCCATTATATGACAGTAAGTGTCTATTTTCTCTTTTTAAAACAGATTTGTTTGGGGAAGGTTGGTGAAAGGGACTAAACAGGGATTTAGTAAACATCTGGCTCCTATTTTCTGTCTAAAGCAGTTAATGGGCTGACAGCCTTCCTGGGGCTATATCTGATCTGGCTCCTGTTGACCTCGCTGGCCTCTGTCACCTCCACTCTGGTGTTTGGCCTTTGCTCGCTGCCCACCAGGGCCGCCTCCCTCCAGTGCGTCGAGTCCCTCCCGTTTCTCTCCAGTGCCAGCACCTTTGCGCTCATTTGCCCTGGAGTGTACCCCTGCCCCGTTCACTGAGAGCTCTTGCACGTCCTGTAGACCCGAACGCAGATGGCCCTTCCTGAAGGAAACCTGTGCAGATAAGATAGGGCCCCACCTCATAACCACCCTCACCGATCCGGGTTAATTATAGGTTATCATCCACAAATATCTTCAATGGGCTCTTTAAAAAATAGATGTAAGTAATCTCTATTATCAATTTTGGAGTCCTTGAAATGCAAAGTGCTTTGCAAGTTCTTTTTCTGGGCCACTAACATCACATTTATTATTTGCCAGTTATGATTTGAACATTTTCTTTTTCTCATTGATTTCCACTTATAAAAGTATTTTTTAAAATCTATAATAGCTTCTATATGGCCTTTTTTTTGTTGTTCTCAGACAGTCTTGCTCTGTCACCCCAGGTAGGATGCAAGTGGCGTCATCATAGCTCACTGCAACCTCAAACTCCTAGGCTCAAGTCAAGTGATCCTCCTGCCTCAGCCTCTCCAATAGTTGGAACTACAGGCATGTGCCACCACACCTGGCTAATTTTTCTGGTTTTCATAGATACGGGGTCTCGCTCTTGCTCAGGCTGATCTCAAACTCCTGAGCTTAAGCAATCCTTCCACCTCAGCCTCCCAGAGTGCGGGGATTACAGGCCAACTTCACGCCTTGACACTTCTTTAACTTACTGACTCAATTATTCAGTCCTTTTCACCTCTCCTCCCACCTTGGTCGATGGTATGTTCTTCCCATTTAAAGCCGATTTCTCTACTTTGCTTTGTGTCAGATTTCCTCCCATTTCCTTGGGGACCTTCTTTTATACTCTTCCTATGCTGTTTTCTACCATTGTCTCTCTTCTGATTCTTTCTTCCCAAGCTATACACATATTCATATCCCTTCTATCTTTAAAAGAAAGTGCTCCCTTAACCTTGTGGAACCATCAAACCATTGTCTTATCTCCACTCTTCACTTCATGACCAGGCTTTTTGTTGGTTGTGTTCATTTGTTATATTTATTTATATCAGTCAGATTTGGCCATATGTGCCAATATGCCTTTGTTACTTAACCTGAATGTCATTAAACAATATTAGCTGCTCTTTCCTTGAAAATATTCCCTTGGCTTCCATTACACCATTCTTTCGAGGGTTTCTTTCTTTCTTTTTTTCTTTTGCTTCTTAGGCCCTTTGTAGGCTTACTCTTTGAGTTTTTCTTCCTCTGTTGGCCCGTTAAATTTTGTGTTTTTCAGGTGTATAACCCTAGTTACTACTCCCTTGGTTTCAACCATCACTCACATGCTGATGTCTCTCAAAGCAATAATGCCAATGTATATCTCTCTTCTGAATTCCAACTGCCCTCCTAGACATCTTGCCCAGGGACCTCAGGTTTTACTTATCTATAACTGAACCGTTATCTTTTTCTGTTCCCCTGAAACCTCCTCATCCTCAGTATTTCTTAGCTTGGTGAGTAGCACCAAGCCATCCAGTCCCCGGAGTCTTTCCTTTCCCTCACTCCCCACAGTCAGTCTTCAAGCCCTGTTGATTCTGTAATCCTAAAAGTTCTCGAGTCATCCCCTGTCCCATTACGACTTTATTGGTACGTGCTGTCATTATGATCACACCTTTGACTTGGCTGATACTCATTTGTTCTTCAAGTCTCAGTTCAGATCATTCCTTCCGGGAAGGCTGTCCTGACCGAGCCTCCACTCAACCCCAGGATGGGCTTGGCCCCCTCCGATGAGCTCCTGTAGCATCCTTCATCCATCTGTTTCATAACACTTGTCAAACTATGTTGTAATAATCTTCTCTGATTCCTTTACCAACACTATAAACTTCTTGCAGACAGGGAGTCTCTTTCTTCATAGTATCCCTGGAGTTCAGCATAGTAACTAAGATAAGTAAGTTAACTAAGTAAGATAACTAAGATAACTAAGATAAGTAACTAAGATAAGATTTAAATGTTTCTTGAATGAATGAATGACTCATGAGAACATTTCACTGCCCAGACTTCTCAGTTCTTCGCTCATGGATGAATCATTCCTGTTCCATTTCTTCTCTGCATATAGGAAGCAGAATATGAATTAAAGACATTTTTTAGAAAAAGAATATTTCCAATAATACCATGAAAGAACATTTTAGAGAAACAACAGCATTTCTCTTATTACCATGAAAATTTTGTGGTCTATAATTTTTTTTTTATTTCAATAGATTTAGGGAATGCAAGTTGAATTCTGTTACTTGTATATATTGTATAGTGCAGTCTGGGTTTGGTGAATAGTGGACATTGTACCCAACAGGTGATTTTTCATCCCTCCCCCTTCCCACCCTCTCCCCTCTTAAGTCTCCAGTGTCTGCTGTAATGTGGTGTATCATTTGTTTATAGCTTTTAACTAAGTGTCGTTTTACATTTGCAGTCTTTGGACAGCTTTCCATCAAACAATGGACCATTTCAGTGTTACTTGGGAGGTGATCTCAGTCAGCCCATGGAAAATTCTGGTTTTCCTGAAGATGTTCAAGTACCTCCTGGAAATGGCGACGTTGGGAGTATGCCGGCGGTAGCAGTGGAAGGAAAAGGTGAAGTAAAGCACGGAGGAGAAGACGGCAGGAATAACGGTGGAGCACCTCACCGAGAGAAACGAGGCGGAGAAAGTGAGGAATTCTCCAACGTCAGGAGGGGGAGAGGTGTGTCTTATCTTTTTGGTTCTTACTGTCTTTATAAATTAATTGGCAAATTTTTCTTTATGTCCAGTTCTCTCCTTTGACTCCACAGGCACAGTAGTGTGTTCCCTGCAAGTACTGGGGGAAACATTCTTTTTCTTTTTTGAGACAGGGTCTTGCCCTGTTGGCTGGGCGAGAGTGCAGTGATACCATCATAGCTCACTACAACTTCAAACTTCCGGGCTCAAGGGATTCTCCTGCCTTGGCCTCCCCAAGTGGCTGGGACTACAGCCATGCACTGCCACACCTGGCTAATTAAAAAAAAATTTTTTTGTAGAGACAAGGTCTCAATATGTTGCCCAGGCTGGTCTCAAACTCCTGGCCTCAAGTGATCCTCCTGCCTTGGCCTCCCAAAGTGCTAGGATTACAGGTGTGAGTCACTGTGTGTTTCTAAATCTTTTATGCGACTTTTTGAGGTAGCCAAATTTATGTTCTGTAACCCCCCTGAGCAATGACCAATTGCTCCAACTGTGCTACTGTGTTTTTTCCCTATATAGATAAAAATCTGAATTGTTTTATCTTTTTCACATTTCCCCATTCAAAAGAGACCATTTAAAGATGACAAAGCAAGTAATAGAGATAAAAGAACATTTAACAATACAAAGATGAACATTAATAATGGTGATGTTGGGGATAAATGTATAAAAGAAAGTCAGAAGAGCCTAATTTCTAAGCAGCATGCATTAATATCAAGCCTTCAAGCTCAGTCTGGGGGGTGTGCCACTAGGGCAGTGTAAATGTGGCACGAAACACAGTAGATTTAAGTATATTATAGAGCTGCCATTGTCACAGATAAATAAGCTGACAAAAACAGACCTGGGAAGTGTGCAGAAATTTTACAGCTAAGGAAAAAGTAAGAAGGAAGGGGGGAGGGGATACAGAGCATCACATGCTAACAGAAAGTCTGTTTTGGAAGAACATACGTCCCAAAACACAGAAGAACTTTTTAGATAACCAATATTTCTCATTCAAAGAAGAAGAACATGTACTCTTACAAATAGAAGATCAAAGCAGAAATGATAAGGCCTATAAAAAGGAAGTTGCATAGGTAAGGGGAAAATTTGGGACATAAGAAATATTTACAGATGGGCCGGGCTCAGTGGCTCACGCCTGTAATCCTAGCACTCTGGGAGGCCGAGGCGGTAGGATCATTTGAGCTCAGGAGTTTGAGACGAGCCTGAGCAAGAGCGACACCCCATCTCTACTAAAAAATTGAAAGAAATGAGCTGTACAACTAAAAATATATTATAGAAAAAATTAGCTGGGCATGGTGTTGCATGCCTGTAGTGGGGAGGCTGAGGCAGGAGAATCACTTGAGCCCAGGAGTTTGAGGTTTCTGTGAGTGAGGCTGATGCCACGGCACTCTACTTGGAGCAACAGAATGAGACTCTGTCTCAAAAAAGAAAAAAAAAAAAGAAGAGCCTTGACACAGTTGTTATCTGTTGATCCAATAATTTTCCTTGGAATTTGTCCCAAAGAAATCAGGGGAAATTTGTATGAGAATTTATATACAAAGACATTCATTGTAATGTTATCAGTAACAGCAAAAATTTGGAGTCATCCTAACTATTCCAAAGTGGAGAATGGTTGAGTGAATTACTCTGTGGCCTAACTAGGGAATTTACGTAACTATCTAAGTGTTTTTGGAATAAAATTTAATGCTGCAGATAAATGTTTGTAATATGATTTTAAAAGTAGGATACAAGATCAAGTATAAGGGGTAATAACCAATTTTGTAAATATACATAGAAAAAAGAATGAATGGATATATAACAAAATCTTAATAATACTGAGATTTTAATGTCTGTAAAGAACATGCAATTTAGACTTAGAAAAACACATTAAAAAACCTTTTGGAAGACTTACAATGTAATGAAACCAAAACCAAACAGAAAGGGAAACATAGTTATTTAGTGTAACTTTTAATACTCTAAAATACCTAAAATTGAATTAAAAGTTCAAATTTTTTCAATCATATTACTTTATTAGTAAAGAATTTTTAGCATGCATCCTGAGTGTGTATATTATGAATTACATACATATAGTCATGTACTAGTATATTATGGATATTATAAAACCTTAGCAAAAAAATTTAAGAATCTATCAATATACATAGAAGTTTTTTTTGTTTGTTTGTTTGTTTTTTTTCTTCTTTTTTTTTGCAGTTCTCTGCTACAGAATACATAGAAGTTTATACATATATTTCTTTGATCCCAACAATTTTTTCATGTACTTCCTGATTGGTTCTACTCTGGAGATTTAGAGCTCAAAGAAAGAACAGGGGAAAATAAATGAAACACACCATTTCTACTTTTATAAGAATTATTTAAAACTAACTTCTTTGCTCTTTTAAACCAGGGCACCGGATGCAACACTTGAGCGAAGGAGCCAAGGGTCGGCAGGTGGGGAGCGGAGGGGACGGGGAGCGCTGGGGCTCGGACCGAGGGTCCAGGGGGAGCCTCAACGAGCAGATCGCCCTGGTGCTCCTGCGACTGCAGGAGGACATGCAGAGCGTCCTTCAGAGACTGCACAAACTGGAGACACTGACCGCTTCGCAGGTAAGCGCCGAATCCGTCTCGTGGTCGTCTTCCGCTTGACGATCCTGTAACGCGGTGCATCACCTGTCACATTTACACAAATCAATGTATTTTAGTAAAAAATTTAAAGGACCTAGTTTTGAAAAGATTGTTTAAGAAAAGACTGACCCAGGAGCTAAAGATCGCTTAAAATATTTATAATTGAAATTTTTCAGAGTGTAAAATTAGTAATACCCATGCTGGAGGTAGGAGGTAGGTGCTTGGTGTTAGAATAATTGCTGCTAAACAGTGCAGTTTGAGGAACTAATAGCGAGACCTTTACGAATGCCCTGCAGTCCCTCATTGAAGAGTCATTCTTTTGTAGTAAGCATTGTCTTCTAACTCGAATTCTTTCTAAAATGCTGGTAGAGTTAATACATTAAGTTACTAATTTTTTAGTGTAAATTAGTTTTAGGATCAAAACTTTCAAGCCAGAGAGGAATGTCATTATACTTTGACCTCTACTGTCTTTTGAACCCTGTAAGAGCTAAAGCTGCTAAACCTCTGACAAGGCAGCACAGCTAGTCAGTTGCAGAAACTCCAGCGGAATCCAGACATCCCGTATCCTGGGCTAGTGGGCTTTCTGTGGTTCCAGATTGCTAACCTGTGCCAGATAAACCCAGACAGCCATCGCTAGAGGAAGTACTAAAACAAGGGAAAGCGTTCACAGGAAGGGACACTTCGTAGCTTGGGTCGTAGCTTTGACTGGGCTGTGAGAATCCTGGAGTCAGCTGCAGAGGTTTCACATGACTGCTGGTGACCTTCCCCATTGGTTTCCTCACTTGTCCCCCTTGGAGTGACATTGGCTGGAGAAAATAATTGTACAACATCGAAGCATCACGCTGTAACAGATGTTAGGATGCATTTGTAGCGATTAATCAAAGATGATGTGTTTCCATAGCAAGATGAAATAATAGGTAAAGAAACCAGTGCTGCTGGCTTTCTAAACAGCCATTGTGAGTATCTTTCCCCTTCCCTATTAAGCAACTTGATCACGTTCTGATAAGGTTTCTCAGTTACATGTATCTCCAGGATTTTCAGTTACATTTTATTATCAAGTAAACTGTGAATCCCTAGACTTTGAGGACTCCCTGAGCACTGGGATTATAGGCGTGAGCCACTGTGCCCGGCCTCATTTTGCATTTTTGAGAGGAGAGGGTTTATTGTCTTCATCTGATTCTCAACAGGGTCTATAATGAACAAGAGGTTAAAATAGTGCCTTATAGGTACGATCCAGTGCTTCAGAATCTCCTTCACATTAAAAAAAAATAGATTTTAGATGAGAAAGTTAAACCCAGTTTATTTTTTTTAAGTACAAGAAATTAAAGGAAAATTGAATCAGAAAAAGAAAAGAGATTAGGGCCTTAAGTAGATGACATTGTATTGTTTATACAGGTTAAGTGTAGGTTGTTGATATCAAATAAACTGTTTTATTTGTATCTTTCATTAATAAGAAAATTCTATTTTATATGTGCTTGAGAAATAAAACATATTTTACGGCCCATTATCCCCTCATACTATCCCTAGATTAATACAGAATTGTCTTGAAGCAAAGAACTACCCATGCAGGAAACCTCATTTGCTTAGTTGTTATTGAACATTATTGTTCTTGGTAGTTTGTTTTTCTTGTTCTGTGATTTTTTTTTTTAAAAAGAATATTTTGTATATATTCCCTGTATTTAATGGTATTGAAACATTGACTACATTTCAATATATTATATTGGTATATTGTATGTATTGCAATAATGGTATTCTTTTGATGTTTTTAGAAGTATACTTTTTTACTGTTTTCTTTTTTTTTGAGATGGAGTCTCACTCTGTCACCTAAGCTAGAGTGCTGTGGCATCAGCCTAACTCACAGCAACCTCAAAGTCCTGGGCTCAAGCGATCCTCCTGCCTCAGCTTCCCAAGTTGCTGGGACTGCAGGCATGCACCACCATGCCCAGCTAATTTTTCTATTTTTAGTAGAGATGAGGTCTTGCTCAGGCTGGTCTTGAACTCCTGACCTCAAACAATCCTCCTGCCTCAGCCTCCCAGAGTGCTAGGATTACAGGCATGAGCCACCAAGCCGGCTGCACTGTTTCCTTGTATAAAACTTTTTAAAAAAGATTTAGACATGATAAGGACTTTCTTCCTTAAAATTTGCATAATTCACTTGGATGACTCATCAAAGAAATGAATGCATAGAATAGTAGTTTATGGAACTGAGGGAAACTTAGTTCAACACCCTTATTTAGCTGATGAAGATGCAAAGATACTGAGAAGATACATTAATTAGTGGCAGAGCAAGTTCTGTATGTAAAGACTCCTGCTTTCTCGTGTAATACATTTTCTACTGCAGGAAGGTGACTGAGATGTATTTTCTTTTTTGTAAAATATATCCTTAGACTCATTCACTCAGTAAATATTTGTTGCGTGGCCACATACCAAATACTTTTTTTTAGGCAAAGGATGCAACAATAAAAAGGGAGATAGCATAGTGTAGCTGACCTTGGAGTAAACTACGTGGTTCAAATCCTGGCTCTGCCACTTACTGTGTGATCTCAGGTCAGGTTGTTTAACTTCTTTATGCCTCAGTTTCCTTATCAATAAAATGGGAATATTAATTGTGCCTACCTTACATGCTTGATCAGAGGATGAAATACAATACAATGCTTAGCACAGTTCCTGGAACATGGTGAGCACTTACTTAAGTCCTATCAACATGAGGTGATGATGATGATGTCAACAGTGATGATAAAACAGGTTGCTTCCTTCCCTCAGGAAGCTCCCAGCCTTAGAGAGGGTCTAATTTAAATAAGTTTCTGTCTTCATATTCCCTTTGCAGTGATTGCTATTGTATGAAATTTTTCCTTTCAAAGTGAATTTCCAAAAAATTCAGTAATCCTTTATTTTAATCTAGCAATAGAATCATAAAATGATTAGACTTTGGTTTTCTAAATATATAAAGATACATGTGGTTGTATATGGATATATATCTTTGAAGCACAAAAAAGCCGGATAGTACGGGTTACTTCTTAGCTGTAAGCAGTGGTGTGTAGGAATCTTCATTTGCCATTTCAGACCATTTATTACTTAGAAAAAAATCCACTTGTAGTTCCATTTAATAGTTCTGATTCGACTCTAGCATTTGTTAGTTGCTGCTTTAATGAAAAGTAGTTGTGTCTGTCATATTGGAGTTTGGTCACCTTGAAGTCCAGTCTAAACCACACTGACTAATGTGACCTTGGATAAGTCACTGGATACCTAGGAGCTCAGTTTTGTAAATCTGCCCTTAATTCGATTTAGTCTGGAGAAGTGCCATAGGGCAAATTTCTTGGTTGAAGATGACTATGCCTACAAAGCAGGATTACAACTAACAGCATAAGAATCATCACCTTGTCTTGATTCTTTCTGCACTTGGCCTGTTGAGCTTGAGTATGCTAGAACTGTCATTTATCATTTAACTAACCTTCCTGGTCTGGAACGACTAATGCAACATCCAGTGGCAACTAATTTAGTTTCACCTGTAAGCTGTAGTCATACTGAGCGCCTTGAAATCATACAACCTATAAGCAAGAAATTGAAAAGCCTGATCGTCCCCATTTTCCTGCTGTTCTCACTCATTTTCATTCAGCACACTGGCCTCCCAGCTGTTCCTCGAACCTGCCAGCGGGCTCCCTCCCACTCTGGGTCTTTGAGCTTCTTATTCCTTCTGTACAGAAGGCTGTTCTTCCAGTTAGCCACAATTTTATGTCCTCCCTGTAATAATTGTTTGCAAGCCTCCCCTCCTCTGACATGTCCCATCTCCCTTCCTTGTTTTTATCTTTCTTTATAGCATTTATCACCACCTGATATACCATATATTTTACTGCTTTATTTGTTATTTTTTATGTCACTCCATTAGAGTATAAACTTCATCAGGGCAGAGATTTTTGTCCTTTTGCTCCCTCCTCTATCTCCCTCCTCTATTTTTTTTTCGAGACAGAGTCTCGCTTTATTGCCCGGGCTAGAGTGAGTGCCATGGTGTCAGCCTAGCTCACAGCAACCTCAAACTCCTGGGCTTAAGCAATCCTACTGCCTCAGCCTCCCGAGTAGCTGGTACTACAGGCATGTGCCACCATGCCCGGCTAATTTTTTTTTTCTATATATATTTTTAGTTGTCCATATAATTTCTTTCTATTTTTAGTAGAGATGGGGTCTCGCTCTTGCTCAGGCTGGTCTCGAACTCCTGACCTCAAGCGATCCGCCCGCCTCGGCCTCCCAGAGTGCTAGGATTACAGGCGTGAGCCACCGCACCCGGCCTACGGTCTTTTTATTTTAATTAATAATCAGGACTACAGATTTCAAATGTGTTTGTAAATTGGTAGTTTGTGTGGAAACTAAGGAATTAATTAAGAAAATTGAATAGGTAATTTAATAAGACTATAAAATAAGGTTTAGATTGATTTGATATTTTGATAATTTTATATAATTTGTACTGTAAAATATAAGGTATCCAAGGTATTTGTTTGGTTCACAATTTTGGGGAACTTGTCCTTTGTCAGTATAAGTTTTAGTATAATCAAAACATAGTTAGCAGAAAAATAGAGAATAGACTAATATTTCTGCCTTTTTAAAAAAAGCAAGATAGGAAATAGAAAAATTACTGGTTTTTTCATTTTTTCAAAGCTAAATCACTTTCATTTATATTTATAGGCAAAATCATCAACATCGCAGACTAGTAATCAGCCCTCCTCACAGGTGAGAAAATTTTTCTTAAATCTAAGTCCCAGGATGTCAAATAAGTTATAATACATTTAGAATATATGAGATTCTTAAAGTGTTCCAAATGAGATCTACCCTATGGAACTTTGAAGTTAAAAAATGTTTGTTTTGTGTTTAAGTCTGATGTACTCCTGAAAGGCTGCTTACTGAATTACGCTCTGAGTTCAGCAGGAGTGAGATTTGTTACTAGTTTCATATTTTCAAAATTTTTCTCAGTATGTTTTTAAATTTATACGTGCAATATATAATAGATTGGTGACAAGCTTATTATATTTTTTCAGAGACCATCTTGGTGGCCCTTTGAGATATCTCCTGGTGCATTAACTTTTGCTATCATATGGCCTTTTATTGCCCAGTGGCTGGTGCATTTTTATTATCAAAGAAGGAGAAGGTAATTCTATAGTTTTATAATTTGAAATGATGTGTAAACTCTTGTAACCTATAGTAGACAGAGCTTTTAGCAGGAATTAAAGGGATAGGTCCATTTTGTAGATGTTTTATCATACAGAACATTCTATACTGTGGATTTCTGGATACTTGTTAGACTTAAAAAATTTTTCACTTGAGAGCATCTGATGGATTCGTACAGCTTTGATTTAGGCAACAACATGACAATGGCTACGTGCTGCTTAAGTTTTATGGCTTATGACGAAACACTGCTCTTATAGTCTGATGTTTATTTTGGGTCCTTTGCTGATATAAAGGATCACAGAAAGGTAAATAAATAATGCCTGTTTGCTCTCTGTATCTTTGAAATATATTCTGAAGCTGAGGGGACCTAAAAAAGGGAAAAAAATTTAAAAATAAATAAATAAATGAAAAATATACCTTTGAAATATGGACATTGACGTTTCAGAAAATTTTCAGCCTGGTGGTTGACTATCTCTAGAATTAGGGATTACTTCAATTTGAGGGTCAGAATTCCAGTTTGGGAAAATAAGAGATACCTCTGAGAATAATAGATTGGAATCCCTGAAAGTACCCTGAGTCTGTCTATGTTAGGAATAAGCTGAGGCCAAAACCCGTAGGTTCAAGGAAATCGTTAAATCTAAAAAGTGTCCTTTTTTGGACACTGTGTAAACTGATGAATGAGTGGGCAAATAGACCATTATTTACCTCACTGCTCGCACACTGATTAGGTTTTCAGTGTTTCGTCACTGTTTGCCATTAAGTAACCACAGGTGGAGAACAGATATAGGACATTTGATCATAATGTGCACACATTTTCAAAAATTTACAAGTTTAAGTATTTATGGTATGTTTTTCCTTTACCAAAGAACCCGTTAGTAGTTATTATGCTTGATAACAAAAAGCATTTATCCTTCTCTTATGTAAAAGGGACAAGCAGCACTGTGAGTGCCCCAGTGGTAATACTTTATAGCGGACAGACTGAAATGCGTATGACGTTGGGTGAAGCATTTCAGTTTTCCTTGTCCTCCGCTTACGTTAAGACAGTTTTGATTTATGTTGATTAGTGAGCAGAATACATTTTCCGATACATGAATATTCTTAGAATATCCCTGCTCACTTGAAAAAACTTTAGTAAGATTTCAGAAGCATAAATTGCTTTCTTAGTTTTGTTTTTCCCTTTTCTAATCCATTTGTGTGTGTGTCATTTTCATTGTTAAGATACACACCTTAATTTATACCTTTGTTTTCTTCTTTGACACATTTTAAATTTGGCCTGTAATGGCTGGATTTAGTGTTTTATATTCTCATATCCCTGGTAATAGGAGGAAAAAAAGAACCAAACCTTTTTTTGATATGTAGTAATGCTGGATTTAAGCTGCAGGGAACAATGACACTAAAGGTAGGTGTTTACATATTTTGCAATGCATTTCAAAGTTCCTTTTCATGTTTCCTTTGTAGAAAGTTGGGAACTGGAGAGTGGAGAAATTTGGCATAGGACAAAAACACCTAAGCTTACTTTGGTTAATAATTTATTTTATGCTTAAGGTTGAAGCAGCTTATCACTTCATTACAGAAGGAAAAAAACAAACTGTATTCTGCTTTAGCAGTCACAGAAAATTGGGGTTTTTCTGAAATTAACTTTTTAAATGTTTCTTACTTATGGAAGTACAGTAAAAAGTTGTTCACCATTTCTCCTGAACATCCCTTTCAGTTCACAGATGTCTCTGAATGGAGAAACTCTTTCCTATTAATTTTCTACTTTGTTATTGTTGAATCTTTATCAAGTTGTTTTTTTTTTTTTTTACTGTAAAGTGTTTGATCCTTCCAAATTGCAGTTTAGCACTCTGGAACTAACTTCATTTTGATGAGTTATAGTGATTTTTTTGTATTCTTTTTTTATATATGTAACAGATTAACTGGGATTGGATAAGTAGGGCCTTATTTGATATGGAAAAAAGTTTTAGCCTTGAGGAGATTTAAGTATCTTTTAATCCGGCTGTGTTTAGCAATTTTTAATCTGACAGTTAAAGGAATGAAGGCCGGAGAGCAATGTGTATGGTTTAGAAGAGATAGGTTCTGTGTTAGAGATTAAGAGAAAGATCTAGAAATCTGCTTGAGATGAGAAAAGTGTGGGCAGTAGAGGGTGTGCCTTAACCCATAATAGGGATCATGCCGTGGCTCATCCCCTAGTGCAGTGGCTGGCACGGAGCAGGTGTCAATAGCTGTGTGTCCAGTGCATGACCGGATGTCCCCTGTGGGCAAGATGGCAACCTGAAGTACCGTATGACATGGAAAAGCTTTCATTTTATTTAATAAATATGCATGTGGACACAGACAGACACTGGGATAGTCCTATAGTATGTAAAACTCACTACCTATTTGTGATAAGCTTTTACATACATATATATGCATTTTTGCCTTTTAATGTCAAAAGTAATACTTAAGGTCTGCTGTTTGATTTTTTTCCTAGTATAGAATATAAATTTAAAAGTAAAAGAGATTTCTTACCCTATCACTCTGCAGTAGATCAGAAAAACATTCTTTCTTTATGTGCTGCGAAGAGCAACACGTGCAGACTTCTTGTTCAAAACCAGGCCCTGATCAGCCTTCTGTGTCCCCCTTGTCCCAGTTATCCAGCCTGGTGACGCTTCTATTCAAATTATCCAGGAGTAAATACTGACAGCAGACCTCTTAAATCCACAACACTACTCTATTACTTTGAAGGAAGGGATGTTTCTAACCACTGTTCTTTATCAACCTGCCTGTTATGCCCTTTCCTTGGGGACACTGAGCCTTCAGTAGAGAGGTAACAAATACAAAAACTGGGAGTGAGGAGGAACGTTCTTCAAGCGGAGCCTGGGGCAGAAGGTGCTGACACAGGAAGTCAGGCCCAGGGCCGGGGGCGGGGGTGGGGGGGCCGGGGGACAGGGGAACCTCAGCGGAGTGACCCGCTGCTGAGGGCAGAGGCAGGGTCTGCGTCTATTCCCTGGTCTGTTGTTTTCTGTGACTTTTCTTCTCCAATCACTCTATACCTCCATTTCGCAAGTTAATTTAAAAAAAAATACAAAACTGAGAATGGTGGTACTTTAAGATGGGAGTCTGTCAACCTCATTTTCCAGCAAATTGATAAACTTAAAAAAAATACAAAACAGAGAAAGTTCTCATTAAGAGCCTGAAAAAAGCTCTGAAGGTAGTGATTTAGATTTATTCTATTACATTAGAAGATTGGGGGTCTGGAGACCAAGTTGTCTGCCCTTCTGTCAGTATCCAAAGGGCTGTGCCTAGTACCTGCATCACACAGGTTCTCGATCGGTGTTGCCACCGTTCAGGCACCCACAGCTGACATTCCTGCCAAAACCTCACTCAGGCGGTTTGTCAGCCAGCCACCTACGTCTTGTCTTTCTCAGCCCTTTCAATTCTCTTCCTCCAGGGGGTCTTTTTTCTTCATGCTATTGGGCATTTCCTTCTCTCATGTGAAAATTGATCTGATTATTTAAAACGTCACTCCTGCCAAGGAGGTGTACAGAAGAGGATTTCTACAGAGGATAAGGAGCGATCTGCTTATTTCAAATGTCACTCCTGCCAAGAGGTTGCATACGAGGATTTCTGTAGAGAGGAGTGAATCTGCAGTGGGAGGGGTGCAGGCGTTTGGGCATCTCGAGTGCTGGGAAGGGTGTGGAGACTTCACAGCAGTGGGACCTCTCTGAGCTCAGAGCTTAGGTGATTGTTGTGTCTGGTGCTAACAAGCCCACCCTTTTCTGATAGCTCATTCACGCTGCTGTCATTAAAATCACTGCATTATATATATATATTTTTATATATTTCTATCTATCTATCTATCAGTCTCCAAGTTTGGGGTTTACATGGCTCCACCTCCCCCACCAACTAAACTGAGAGCTCCCTTGAGGGCTGCCTCATTTATCTTTCAATCCCCAGTGCCTGAAAACTAATAGAAACAGAATTATGTGTTGAGTAAATGAATAGTCCATTTGTACATCTGTCAACCTGTTATAGTTTGTTAAGCTTTTTTGCTTCACAATTTTTCCATTTTGATTCAATTATGAAATAATTCCCCCAAATCTTAATTGTATAACAGCCAATTAGAAAAGGATGAGAATCTAGAAGTTAAGGGAGGAGAAATGTAAATTTAAATTATTTTTTAAAAACTGGTAACTTCAGCACTTGCAATTGGGTCTTTCCTATCCTAGCAGGCTATAAGTCACGATGAAGCAGTTTCATAAGGACCATTTGTGATTCTGTGGTTTTATTTTGAATTCGACTATTAAGTAATAACATTGTATTATCATCCAGAGAATTCTTAGGTATGGAAGTGTTGCATATTCAGGTTACAGTTATACTCACAAGAAATTGGTTTGCCCTTTCTTTTTAAAGAAAACTGAACTGAAGAAAATGGTGTTTTACTCAAGAAGACTGCTGGGCCTGGATGACCTCAGAATGAATTGGATTGTGGCGTTCACAAGAAAGTCTTAGTTTGTGATGATTACATTGCTTTTTCTTGTCCAGTAGTTTGGTTTGTGTACATATATACATACATATTTTGCACTATACAAATGATAACATTTTAAGGACTAATATCACTGATACTTGAATAATCAATTTCAACTAGGTTATAAGTCGCATACGTAGATTTACCCTACCCTTGAACTTGAAGGACATTAAATTATTAATTATCGTTTGGTAACATATTTACCTGATTATCTCCCATAGAGAAATATAAGCTGCTTTTCCAAGGTACAGTTGTGATAATGAGATCAGATTTATAAGTGGGTATTTTTAATTTTCTAAATTAAATACAAGAAAGAATGCAAACCAGGAGTGAATTTCAAATGACATTAAATCAACTTTATATCTTAGTCACTCAGTTGCCATGCCAAGTAGTAGAAAACTGCTGGAAGAATCTTCTTCACTTTGTGGGCTGCCCAAGACCTCTTTTGGGCATTCGTAGTCCTGAGTTTGGTGTTCGGGCATCGTTACTAACAAGCAGAGCCCTCTGTAGTAGGCTTAGTTTTTACAAAGATTCACAGAAGTCACATAACCTGCTGATGGAAATGTTGAAGACTGGGCATTATGTAGGTTTAAAAGTATATTCTGAGCCTGCAGATGGTTAATATGATTTTTATTCAATCATGTACATTTATTCCTTTGTAATCATTTTTCTTTAACCGAGGGTCTCTAGTGTCTGCTTCATAGGGTGCTTTGAAATATAAAATGAAAACCTATTTATACTGTTTTTACAAAGGTCAAAAAAGAAACAGATGAAAATCACTTTTCTGCAACGGGCGAACTATATAGACTGAACTCTTAACCTCTTAGTGCCTCAGTTTTTCCTTCAGGTTATAATATTTTAGATATACCTACTTTACAGGGGTATTGGAAGGATTCGCAAGCTCATAGGCCATGTGCTTCCACATGAATAAGGCATGCCCAACTAATGCAAATGTGGGTCCCTCTACCCCACCTCTCACATTGAAACCAAAAGGAAGGCTATAATTTAGATCCTTGAAGACTTTGTTTGGAAAATCATTCTTGTATATCTTCTAAAACTCCCTGCTCACTTAGATGTACCTTGTGCTTAGAAGATTTCTTTGATTCAGATGCTTATAACAAATAATTTTTAAGCAGTCTTGGTATGTATGATGTTGGGTTTAGCATCATGTATTCAGAGTGTTTTAAATAAGAGGAAAAGAATTACCCATCTCTAATATTACAGGATGGTTCTTTGTTTGCCTGAAAAAAAAGGTATAAGAATATAATTTGCTTTTCCCAGACTTTTTTCCTTTTTTTTCTTTCATGTAACTTGGTGGTTTTTACTTTTTAATCCCATATTGATTAAAATTTGTCCATCTAAAGGGATCTCCCAATATTTGTTTTTAAGTAACTGTCCTCTATTTAGAAAAAAAATGAAGGAAGCAACTGACTTATATGTAAAAATAAAGTTTAGACCTGTGGATCACAGATATTTTCAAAAGTTAGATATAAATCTGCTGTCAGAAAAGATGGCTTTTCTCTTAGTGTATAAATAAATCAAATGCAAATTAAGAATGTAAGCAGTTGTGAATTATTACAAGCAGCCAGAGGTAACTAAATCCTAGGGATAACTATTTGTATCCTGTTCCAAAGTCTTATTTTGCAGTTTGAAAAGCACTTTGCACACAGTTCTTGTATATAAAAGTACAGATGTAATTATAGGGTATAGTGTTCTGCTTTGTTTAACAAGAACCTCATTTTAACTTTTAAAGTGACAGCTACGGTATTTTTTTAATGATTGACTTATTTTCTGTTTCTTTATTGTAAAACTGAGTTAAAAATAAAAGGTTAATGAGAAATGATACGGTTTTTATTACTTGTTGCTGTTAGTGCATTGATTATGTACTAAGGATTAAATGAGAATAAGTAGTAGGGCTTCATAGAAAGTAATCATGACTCTTTCAAGATAAAGCCATGCTATTATGTATAGTTTGATAAAAATCAGAAACTAGAATGAAATTTAACTCATTTAATCTTCTGATTGAGAATATTAGTGATCCAGTCAAAAATCTTAAGTTTCAGTTCTACCAAATCAGTAAGTTTTTCCCAGCCGCTAGTCAGCCATCTTGAATACATGGTCTTAGGTGGAAACTGGTGAGTTTTGTGTTTTTAATATACATCTATAACTTGCAACTTCTACAGCTACTGATAAAAGTGATAGTAACTACTTGTATCATTTAAGATATCAGAGTTCTGTTGCATGTAACAGAAACCCAACTGCAGGGGCTCAAGCAAATGTAAGTGGGTTTTTTCCTCCAGGACAAGAAGTCTGGGGCTGCCACAATGCCAACAGGAAGAGAGGCTCCTTCTGTCTTTCTGTTCCACCATCGTTAGTGTGTAGCTCTTGTCTTCATTCCTGCAAGGTGGCTGAGGTACGTCTAGATGGCATGTGTGCAGTATAGGCGGGCACAGAGTGCAGGGCAGAAGGTCCCAGTCATATTGTGCCAGGTGATAAGGAGACAGTCACTTTCTTGACAGCCTCACACAGGAGACACCTTACATCTCACTGGCTAGAACTGGGTCTGATAATTATATCTTTGTCTACAAAAATATTATTTATTTTATTTAAGGATAAAATCATTATATAGATACAATTTTATAAATATAATTTTGTCCATGTGTGGTAGGAAAGGCCATGTCTTTTGGCTTTTAATGCTTCCCTTTAAAACTTTTTTTTTGAAACAAGATCTTGCTGTGTTGTCCAGGCTGGAGTACAGTAGTGTGATCACAGCTCACTGCGGTCTCAAACTCCTGGGCTCAAGTGATCCTCCTGCCTCAGTCTCCCGTGTAGCTGGGACTACAGGCATGTGCCACCATGCCTGGTTAATTCTTAAAACTTTTTGTAGAGATGAGGCCTTGCTATGTCGCCCAGGCTGGTCTCGAACTCCGGGTCTCAAGTGATCCTCCCACCTTGGCCTTCCAAAGTGCTGAGATTAGGTTTGAGCTACTGCACCTGGCCTAATGGACCCTTAAATTCTCTTCTCTCTGTATGTTTTTCCTTTCTGCTTTCTGAACTCGTTTTCCCCCCTGACCTTCTCTCTCCATTAATCCTCCTTCCACATTTTATAAGCTGGAAAATGGTAAATGTCCTTTACCTTTACCATGGTAAAAAATTAGCCGGGCATGGTGGCACATGCCTGTAGTCCCAGCTACTCGGGAGGCTGAGGCAGTAGGATCGCTTAAGCCCAGGAGTTTGAGGTTGTTTTGAGCTAGGCTGATGCCACGGCACTCACTCTAGCCTGGGAAACAGAGTGAGACTCTGTCTCAAAAAAAAAAAGGATAAATAAAATAAACTATGATCATTTTTTTCTTTCCTGCACAGCTTCTTATTATTGCTGGAGTTAACGATCTTACTTTTTCTTTTGCTTAGTTTTCCCTATACTTAACAATATTCAATCCCTAATTCTTTCCTGTTATCAAAAAAGAATCTGAATCTACAACATCTACATTTAGATAATAAATCAGTTGTTCATAATGACTACCATTATAGCACGCCTTATCTGGTGGCTGAATATCAGGTGACTATAGCTGCACATGCCAGGTCTATAATAGTAAAGAGTGTTTAATTTTCCACTCAAGGGCACATTCTTGTGTATTGGGAATAGGCTTGTTCATTTCTCCAGTTATTCAATCATGTTTCAAGGCCCTCTTAAGATTGATATCCTGGGTAGCCACTAAACAGCCTTGTTCCTTAAGCTGGCTCTGCTCATTCCAACTCTCCAAAGTCATCACTATTAATCCCCGATATACAGGTGAGTCATCAGCAGCTCAGAGTTAACCTGCCCAAGGCCTTTTAATGTGGCAGAGCAATGGTTTGAAAAATTCGTATTTGATTCCAAAGCCTTTTTTCTTTCTACTACTTGAAAATATAAAATGATGGATAGATCATTCTTTGCTTTCACCTAATTTAGGGGAAAGATGTAATTCATATTAAATGAAGTTTTAACAACTGTATTTTGAAGATTTTATTAGAAGCGGTAACCATTAGAAGCATTAAATCTAAGTAGTTATTACTAAAACAAACTCAGTAAAACCATTAACCCATGGATTCAATTATATATCTAACTGCAACAGTTTTAAACTTGTACATTTGTCAACTACGTTATACCAGGGCTCTTACTGGGATGGTAGTGGAAAGCGAAAATACTAAAGTCAATGTGCAAAAGGAACAATTATTTACTAGAATACTCTATTAGCAGAAAACTTACAAATGGTGCGTTTAAATTTGAACTTTGCTCTTTTAGGGGTTAAGTATGCTGACAGCCTCAATGCATTTAAGATATAACCTGTGAAGCTGAATCTTAGTGTGTGCGTGTATATATATATATTTAAAAGAATGATGATGACAGATAATCTACTCGTTATATTTATTAAGCAATAATAAATTATTTTTTGTTTGTTTTTTAAGGGTTAGCCTATGTCTGATAACGTTGCATTTTTAAAATAAATGACTATAAGATGTAAAGCATCACATTTTCTATTAAAATTGAACAAGCTATTCAAATTGCAAAATTATATTATCCCTAACCCTTCCAGTACTACTCTAAACAAATGCACATTGTGCAGCAAACACCAATAGCAGTCAGGGCAGCAAAAGTAAAGTAAGCGAAAACCTTAGTCCTTTTGTTTATTCTTTGTTCCCCAAAGGAGTTATACAACTGAGCAAAGGAATTTTCCGGCTGTATTTTTGAGGTCACAAAAGTGGCTTTTAATGATTGCCCTTGAGACAGCTGCTTTGGCAGGCAATCATGTGCAAATAAATTACATTTGAATGAAACTGTGTGATTATTTCGTTATTTTGACACCAAACAGAACGGTGTACTGAAATCAACAGATAAGGGGAAAGAAAATCAAGGTCATGGCTCACTCTCTGGATGGTGTTAGTGTCATTCTAGTTTTATTGATGCTTTAGTTTTCATAAAGTGCAGTAAACAAAATAAATAAGATGAAAATAAGCTTAGAAGATTTATATACAGTTCTGAGATTAAGATAGATTGCTGATTATATTCCTTATAGCCTTTTAACTCTGAAAGCTGTAACATGCATTAAAAGCACATTAACCCAAGTAAAATAATGATTTTCCCCCTTAGATCAATCTAGTATTAAGGAGTATATAATTACGCAAGCTTATTCTGTAATACAAGGTTCGACTAAAAGGAAGATTTACGTGCTACAGACTAAATCCAGATACGGTCAGGTGCTGAGCGTTATTCCTGGCTTCAAAATAGGATGTATCGGTTTCACCGTCTGGCTGAGGTATGAAAGGCATGGTTTGGTGCTGCAGATTCTCCCAGTCCACATCGCAGAAGAGAGGATGATGTTTGAGCTCTTAGGAAAAATATGAAACCAAACAGTATTATGACACCATTCCCTAAGTAAGTACTGCTTTACAGGAATTAAAAAGAGAATGTCTCACCTACATCGTGCTGTACTTCATTATGCCAGTTTCACAGATGTTTAATATCTGTGTCCCTAACGGTCACATATTTCACAAAGGCACACACTGTACCATTTTGCGTATCACTTGGCTTATGACAGGAGCCTGCTTTGTACTTGTCAAATGAGTGAATGAATGATTTGCCTTAACAGAAGCCTGTTTGTCTTCTCCCACAATCCCTGACTCCGGAGAAAAGAGTGTGGCCTACTTGTTCCCTGATAAACCTTCCATACCGCTGATCTTCCATGGTTAATGCTCCAATTCTCTTTCCGAGGCCCTGCTGCCTGTTTATGGCCTGCACGCTTGGCACTGTCTACTGCCCTAGATAACCTGAGCCTGCAGCTCGCCCTCCACCCATGACTTCACTCCCTACACTCCACCCTTGTCCTTCATGGTGATTTCAACATATACACAGATGACACTTCTGTGTTTTTTTTTTTTTTGGAGACAGAGTCTTGCTCTGTTGCCCTGACTAGAGTGCCCTGGTGTCAGCCTAGCTCACAGCAACCTCGAACTCCTGGGCTTAAGCAATCCTTCTGCCTCAGCCTCCCGAGTAGCTGGGACTACAGGTATGTGCCACCATGCCTGGCTAATTTATATATATATATTTTTTTAGCTGTCCAGATCATTTTTTTCTATTTTTAGTGGAGACAGGGTCTCGCTCTTGCTCAGGCTGGTCTCGAACTCCTGACCTCGAGTGATCCTCCCGCCTCGGGCTCCCAGAGTGCTAGGATTACAGGCGTGAGCCACCGCGCCGGCCCAGATGACACTTCTGACACCTTCTCTTCCTTGATTTCACTGACTTGCATCTCTACAGCATAGTGATGTCTAGCACTACATCTGGAAGCTTTATATCACAGACCTGTTCTGCTTTTAAGAGCTGAAACTTCGCGCACCTCTTTACCATTTTGTTACCTGTCAGCACTCCTATTTCCTTCTACCTACTAAAATAAAAATACACTCTTGACGACACTGTGGTATTTAGTTGCTAGATACAGCCTCCCCTCTCCCCAACACCTCACTTCATAAGGCAACAATAAAAATGTTGGCAGACAAGGAAGTGAAAGTTAAGGTAGTAAATGGTTCCCCCCCACACAAAGGACCCAAATTTAAGGAAAATGCTGGAAGAAGACTACACAGACAGGAAAGAATTGTGTGTCTATATTGGGAGTGATGGGTTGGGAGATCAGTATGTCTACAAGTTGGTTTTCCCCTAAACTAAAAGACTGGTAGAAAAAGGAATAAGATAGCAAAAACAATTCACATATAGAGAATTTGTCTCTTTTTTTTTTTTTTTGAGACAGGGTCTCCCTTTGTTGCCCGGGCTACAGTGAGTGCCATGGCGTCAGCCTAGCTCACAGCAACCTCAAACTCCTGGGCTTGAGAGATCCTACTGCCTCAGCCTCCTGAGTAGCTGGGACTACAGGCATGCGCCACCATGCCCGGCTAATTTTTTTTCTATATATATTTTTAGTTGGCCAGATAATTTCTTTCTATTTTTAGTAGAGACAGGGTCTCGCTCTTGCTCAGGCTGGTCTCGAACTCCTGAGCTCAAACGATCCGCCCGCCTCGGCCTCCCAAGTGCTCGGATTACAGGCGTGAGCCACCGCACCCAGCCGAGAATTTGTCTCTTAATGTTCTAAATAAATAACTGAACATGGGTTACTTTGAAAATTATAATACGTTAGAAGAGCAGTTCTCATCTGAGTGCTTTCTGCCCCCCAAAGGACATTTGGCACGTAGTGGGCAGAGGCAGGGATTCTGTTAAACACCCTACAATGCACAGGACAGTCCCCATAACAAAGAATTATGTGGCCTCAAATGCCAATTTTGCCAGAGTTGAGAAACTCCTCTTTAGAACATGGCTATTATATACTGTAATTTGCTCAAAATAAATGATAGAAGAAAAGTGTTTTTATCAAAGACATTGCAGGTTTTTGTTTCTTTAATGAAATAATTTACACAGTGAAGGAGATGATAGGTGATTCTTCATTAAAAAACAGCTGCTTCAACACTTAGACTAAATTAGAATTCCCTTGTGGATTCAGTTGTTCTAAAATTTTTTTTTCTTTATTTTTTTGAGACAAGGTCTCGCTCTATCACCCAGGCTGGAGTGCCATGGCATCATCATAGCTCACTGCAACCTCAAACTCCTGTGCTCAAACGATCCTCCCTGCTCATTTAAGTGTCTTGAGAAAGCTAGAGCTCAGTTCTCAAATGTCTGCTCCTGCCCTTTACACGGGTTTCTGCTCAAATCACCCTCTTCACAGAGGTCTTCCTGACCACCCTACCCAAAAAAAATCTCCTGCCATCACCTTGCATCCTCTCAGCCTGCTTTATTTTACTTCCAAGTCTTTACCACTACATGACATGTTATGGCTGTAATTTGTTTACTGTCTGTCTTTCCACTAGAATGTAAGTTCCAAATGGATAGGGGTTTTAGTCTAGTTCATTCCTAGAATATTCCCAGTACCTGAACGTTGCTTAGTACCTAGAAGCCACTCAATAGGATCCGTTAAGTCAATCAACAAACTTATTGATCTTAACAGAGGGAACACCTAGAAGCTGATGCAAATGGCATATTTCTAAAGCCCATTTTCCTAAATACACCCTACTTTACATGGAAATGCATTTCAAGACATAATGCTTATTTCTCTCTATATTATCATACTATGCCACAAACGGGACTTTAAGGCAGTTGCTAATGAGTTTACTAGAGTTTCACAATAGGGTTTAACATGCCCCTGCATTGAGAAAAGCATCAAATGGTTTATAATGTACCAAATTTGTCTTATTTGACAACCTGGGACCAGGTACATTTGTCAATGAATAACAGTATCAAAAATGAAGCAATAAGAAATTACAGAACAATAGGTTTTCATAAAAAGATTTCCGGTATTTGTAGATGGTTAACTTTGTCAGGTTTGAAAAACCCAAGACACTGACATGATAAGATTGTCTTAGGAAACTGCTTGAGATTAATAAAATTCAATGTGTGAATATAGTATTGCAAATTGACCACATTTAATTTTTTTCCCTAACATGTGACACATTGACTTAATGTAGAATAAAGACAAATATATCAATGCATAACCTAGAGGGCAGAAATAAACTAAATTATCTTTTTACCAAGTTAGCAGTCAGACTATCTATAGTATTACATTAGAATACTATATACTTGATATTATACTTTTATTAATATTCACCACTTGGAACAAATCAAGGGTAAAATAGTTTAGTAACCCAAAGTGTCACCTTTCATTCCAGCTCTCTTTGTATCATCGATGGTTAAAAGTATTTCTACTGCATTTTGAGCATTATCAGATAACTTTTCTTCACCTTCTGGCCAAGGGATATCTATATAAATACAAATATACAAATAAGCTTGTTAATCGCTGCTCAAAATAATAATACTTAGAGATAAATGACTCTATCTTAATAGAAGAAAAAGAATCACCTCTTTTCAAAATGTTCTGGAATACTTGCTGTGGTGTTTCATCATTGAAAGGGGGAATTCCTGTTAGAAATTCAAACAAGCAAACTCCAAGTGCCCACCAGTCCACTGCAGGACCTGGAATTTAAGAGGAAATAGCAAAACTTGCAAGCATTTTCTACAAATGTTTGATCAACTGAACCTTTTGGGCATAATCAAGGCAGTCATTGCCTAAGGCTTTCTTCTGTCTTCGTAAAGTACAAAAACCCAAATTATCTCCGTTTAGGGAATGTGATAAATCCTTTCCTCTCTATTTTCCAAGAAGTTTAGATTAGCAATTACACAGCTAGTTAAAAAAAAAAAGATAAAGCCATCTTTTTCATTTATTAATAACTTCTGATATTCTGGATACCTTATGTGTTCAAAATCTGAAAACATAACCAGGGAGCGCATTTAACCTAAGATTATTCTCAGATTAAGATTATTGTCAGACTACTTCTCAATTTCACATCAGGAAACAGTAACATTTCCATGGTTATTCTGTATCTGAGACAAGGTATTAGATGAAGCAGCAACATTTATATGAATTGGAGATAATCTGGTAACTGGGGAAAGCCTTAATTACAGAGCATTTTTGTGTGTGTGTGTGTGTGGTTCCTTTTTGTTTTCCTTTTGTTTGTTTTTTTAGAGACAGGGTCTCACTCTGTTGCCTGGGCTGCAGTGCTGTGTTGTGGTCATATCTCACTGTAGGCTCAAACTCCTGGGTTCAAGAGATCCTCCTGTCTCAGCATCCCGAATAGCTAGGACTACAAGCACCCATCACCACACCTGGCCAATTTTTAAATTTTTTGTAGCTGGGGGTCTTGCTATGTTGCCTAGGCTGGTCTACAGCTCCTGGGCTCAAGCAATCCTCCGGCCCCAGCCTCCAACACGAAAGTGCTAGGATTACAGGCATGAACCACTGCACCTGGCCTACAGAGTGTTTTAGTGTGGCTTTATTCCTTTTAAGAACATAGAGGGAGGCCGGGCGCGGTGGCTCACGCCTGTAATCCTAGCACTCTGGGAGGCCGAGGCGGGTGGATCGCTCAAGGTCAGGAGTTCGAGACCAGCCTGAGCAATGAGCGAGACCCCGTCTCTACTGAAAAATAGAAAGAAATTAGCGGGCCAACTAAAATATATAT
>CM052453.1:17613431-17638716 GCA_028533085.1 Varecia variegata
CAAAACTGTCACTGAATAAAAATGAGTGTTATTTAACTAGCAATAAAATAATTTTTGGTAAATCAAATATTGGAAAAGCAGACAGTAAGGAATTAATAAAAATTAATATTAACTATTATTAACTCACGTTAACTAATATGCTTAAGCCTAGGTCAAGATAGCAATTTACCCAGATTATTAGCATGTTTCAGTGCATAATTTTTTTTTTTTTTTTTTGAGACAGAGTCTCGCTTTGTTGCCCGGGCTAGAGTGAGTGCCATGGCGTCAGCCTAGCTCACAGCAACCTCAAACTCCTGGGCTTAAGCGATCCTACTGCCTCAGCCTCCCGAGTAGCTGGGACTACAGGCATGCGCCACCATGCCCGGCTAATTTTTTCTATATATATTTTAGTTGGCCAGATAATTTCTTTCTATTTTTTAGTAGAGACGGGGTCTCGCTTTTGCTCAGGCTGGTCTCGAACTCCTGAGCTCAAACAATCTGCCCGCCTCGGCCTCCCAAGTGCTAGGATTACAGGCGTGAGCCACCGCGCCCGGCCCAGTGTATAATATTTTAAAATAATTCAACATTGACACATAATACCGTACTATTCTACTTAGATGTCAAAAATGGTAAGACAAGTAAAATGTTATATGACATAGGACTTAATAAAAAGTATACTGAGGCTGGGCATGCTGGCTCATGCCTATAAATCCCAGCACTTTGAGGGGGTCCAAGGCAGAAGAATTGCTTGAGGCCAGGAGTTTGAGGCCAGCGTGGGCAACATAGTGAGACCCTGTCTCTATAAAAAATTTTTAAAAACTAGCCAGGCTTAGTGGTACATGCCTATAGTCCCAGCTACTCAGGAGGCTGGGGCAGGAGGTCATTTGAGCCTGGAGGTTCATGGTTGCAGTGATATGATCAGGCCACTACATTCCAGCCTGTGTGATAGAGCAAGACCTTGACTCTAAAAAAAAAAAAAAAAGTATACTGAAAGTTTGAACTTAAATTTCATGTATGCCTTACATTGATCAAGTAATAAGAACTAATAAGCTGGGTGGGCACAGTTGCTCACGTCTGTAATCCTAGCACTCTGGGAGGCCGAGGCAGTAGTATCACTTGAGCCCAGGAGTTAGAGGTTGTAGTGAGCTATGATGATGCCATTGCACTTTACCTGGGGCAACAGAGCCAGACTCTGTCTCAAACAAAAACCAAAACCAAAACAACTAATCCGTAATGATAATCTAAAAGGATATTTTATAATAAAAACTTAAAAATAATTAGACCCTATAGAAAAATTAGCTGGGTGTCACGGCGCGTGCCTATAGTCCCAGCTACTTGGGAGGCGGAGGCAGGAGGATCGCTTGAGCCCAGGAGTTTGAAGTTGCTGTGAGCTAGGCTGACACCACAGCACCCTACTGAGAGCAACAGAGTGAGAATCTGTCTCAAAATAAATAAATAAATAAATATTAACAAAAATAAAAAAAATTAGACCCTTACGATATAAAAATGATTTAAAATAATCAATTTTATCTTAATACAAAATTTTTCTTATCGGTGATATTTTCAAATAACTTATTTGAAATCCTTTTAGTCAGACTTGTTTCACAATTCAAAAGTGTTTCAATGTTAGAAAGCTAATGTGGTGAATACACTGTATATTATGGAACATCCTTAGTGGCATCTCACATAGCATCTGTAATCAGATATTACTATTTTTGCAGCAAAATGTATGAATAATCACATGAAGTAGAATTAATGAAGACTATAAATAGCCCCATATCAGCTCAGTCAGATTTCACTAAACTTTGGAAAAATCTTTAGGTATTTACAACTGTTTAAATTTTGTATTTCCAAATAAGGAATTGTAGATCTGCATATACTTTCAAATGACTATAATTCCAGAGTTTATAATTTACAAGCCCAATTTTAGGTTAGTGTTCATTTATTTAAAAAATACATTCCCATCCATCTATTGTTTTTAATAGAGAATACAATATGCTTCCAAGTTGATACTCTGTCATTTATCCATGTTTATGTGATAAACTTCGGTAATTTCTAGTTTCTCCCTATTAGAAACAATGCTGCTACAAATCATTTTATTTATGTACATCTTGTTCTTTTGAACCATTTCCTTAGAATAAATTCTAAAACATAACTCACTAGAAAAAAGAGAACTATAACCTTTTGTTTTTAAAAACATATTGGCAGATTTCCTCCAGGAAGCACTATGCTAATTTATAATAACCGTAGAAAAACAGTGTGGTTGTTTTTGTAGTCTTGTAACTGGATCATCAGTATTTCTTTTTTATGCGGGTTTAATGGTGTAAAATGGCTCATTTATCCTTTTTTATATTAGCATTTCTTTAATTACTGTAATACTAGTGAAATGAACATATTCCCACATATATGTATGTGTGAATTATATGTTCATTTTCTTTGTCCCTTTGTTAAGGTCTTAGTGATGGCCATGTAAGTATCTGAGTAGGTTTTGAGCTATTAACCCTTCATCATGTTAGTTATTTTATACATTTTACTGATGCTTAATTGGTAAGAACCAGTTTAAGTAGGGATAAAAGTCAGAAGAACAGAAATTATAAGTTCCTTTTTGACGATCCTAAGATCTTCAAGGACCTTTGAAGATCCAAGAATAATCATTCCCGTTCTTCATCTTTAATGGGCAAACGAAACCATTATATATTTCTAGCATATTTTGGAATAACCATCAAATTTCACTTAGTGCAAACTAACAAAGAAAACAGCGTAAGTTAATGAAATGTAGCCTCTAAAATTTGTCAGACTTTTAAAAAGACACTTACCTGCTATTTTTCTTACCTCTATTCAAAGTAACTTTGGAAAGGCCAAAATCTGTCAGTTTAATATGACCCTCATTAGAAATAAGCATGTTGTCTGGTTTTAAGTCCCTGGGCATAAAAAAGACAAATAGTAGATAACTAAAAATGGGCTCATTTTGTTGTTAGAACATCCAGGAAAAAAAAAAAAAAAAAAGAGAGAGAGAGAGAGAGAGAAAGAGTATTACAGAAGAGGCAAACCTTATTATTTCCTCTAAAATAAAGGGACTCACTTGTTAGTGGCTTTGAAAAATGTGGAAAACAACTCTCAAAAGCAAATCATCTTTTGTGCTGTATATCTGAATCTACAAAAAAGCTAAATGATTTAATACTAGGTTATCTTTGGCACCATTCGTTAGGTATTTTGGTAAAATAAATAAACCTCATTAGATAAAATCAACTTCAAGCCAGTTCAAAATCACATTTACCTCTAAGGAAGGTAAGATTAAGCTTGTTTTTTTTTTTTTTTTTTTTTTTGAGACAGAGTCTTGCTCGGTCACCCAGGGTAGAGTGCCGTGGCATCATCATAGCTCACTGAAACCTCAAATTCCTGGGCTCGAGTGATCCTCTTGTCTCAGCCTCATGAGTAACTGGGACTGCAGGCATGCACTACAAAGCCTGGCTAATTTTTCTATTTTTAGTAGAGACAGGGTCTCGCTCTTGCTCAGGCTGGTCTCGAGAGAGTAAGCTTTAATAGAGCAGTCACTTGACTTTCTTTGCACAGAGAAAAACATACACAGGGAGATGTAAGAAGCGTTAAAAGAATTTCTAAATTCACACAAGTTACTATTAAACTTCAGATACCCTGGAATTATGAGCAAGTGGTTACTGCAAATATTTGAGACTCTAATATTTAATACATAATTTGATTACCTGTATTTTTAAGTAATAGTTTGGAGAAAAGTCAATCTTTACCTGTGAATGATTCCATGTCGATGAAGGTAGTCTAAAGCCAATGCTACTTCAGAAATATATTTCACTGCCATCTCTTCATCAAAATAACCATATATATGTAGGAGAGACTTGACATCTCCACCAATAAGATATTCCATTATCTACCAAAAAAGGAATTAAATGTTGTAAAACAAAAACAATATGATTGCTTTAAAAATACAGTATTTGGGCATTATATATTTTTAGCATGATTCTCTTAACAGAACACCTTTTCTTGCTGTCATTCATTAGACATTAATTAGGTTTGCTCATGTTGCTTTATAGTTTTTTTGGTTTTTTTTTTTGAGACAGAGTCTTGCTTTGTTGCCCAGGCTACAGTGAGTGTAATGGCGTCAGCCTAGCTCACAGCAACCTCAAACTCCTGGGCTTAAGCGATCCTCCTGCCTCAGCCCCCCGAGTAGCTGGGACTACAGGCACGCACCACCATGACCGGCTAATTTTTTTTTTCTATATGTATTTTAGTTGGCCAGATAATTTCTTTCTATTTTTAGTAGAGACGGGGTCTCGGCTCTTGCTCAGGCTGGTCTCGAACTCCTGACCTTGAGCGATCCACCCGCCTCGGCCTCCCAGAGTGCTAGGATTACAGGCGTGAGCCACCACGCCCAGCCGCTTTATAGTTTTTAGTTAAAAATTAAACTGGTTAGTCTTAACAAAACTTGAGACTTACAGAAAAATTAGAAGAATATCAGAATGATTTCCCATATACTCTTTATCTAGATTTGCCCATTTTTAGCATTTTGCCACATATGGTATCTTCCTCTCCCCATATATGCATACAAAATAAATTTTAATATTTATGTATTAGTATTTATACACTATAAATTAACATAATCAACATAAATATTATGTATTTTATAGGCATGTATTTTTGTTATTTTTGTTTAGACTAAACCACTTATGTTTTTAAAAAAACAATATGGAAGTGTTAGCAAACCTGTTATTACTGTGTAATTTTTAAATTTTTGCTGAATAATTCGAAAGTTGGAAAGGTCATGACCTGTCACCACGAAATTCTCCATCATGTATCTCCTAACAAGACATTGTTACGTAACTACAGCACAATAAAATTCAGTGAACTTAACACCAAATTGGAAAGTAGCCTTACTAATAAACTAACAGAAGAAAATAAACTATTAAACAGAAATTAAGAGAAATAATCTCACAATACATAATTTTCCCTGTGAAGAGAAAACTCACAGCACAACTGTCCTTTGTTTTGTTTAATTAAACACCTGTGGCCTAACTTGTTATCTCTGAGAGTTGTTTTATAGTCTTGAATAGCCCTAAGTGGACAGTAGGGGTGTGAGCTTTCTGCTCCCGTTCTCTGCCTCAGTTTCTGCTAGAAACACATTTCTAAGGGCTCTGAAAAGTCAGCCTCACAGAAAAAAAGAAAAAAAAAATAAAAACACCTGCAACAGCATCACAGCTACTTCTGTAATCAGTCTGCTGAAGCAGAAAAAAAAAGAGCCATTTTTGCCCTTTAAAAACACGGAGCCACTCCTCCTTGGTGGCCCAACACTTCTCCCTAATTTGTGTGCGTGGCCACTCCTTCCC
This sequence comes from Varecia variegata, assembly GCA_028533085.1. Classification (NCBI taxonomy): domain Eukaryota; kingdom Metazoa; phylum Chordata; class Mammalia; order Primates; family Lemuridae; genus Varecia; species Varecia variegata. The sequence continues at coordinate 17,618,768 of CM052453.1, forward strand.
TTTTCTTTCTCTCTCTCTCTTTCTCGGAAAAATAAAATAAACTTTTTTTTTTTACTACTTACTATCTACTCTTGGTATGAGACTTCCATCTCCAAGCCCTGCTGTGAGTTGCTCATGAGTTCCCACCCTAATGTTTTGGTGGCCCATATGGGGAAACTGAGTTATTTCTCTACCTCCATATGAATAGCTCACTTTTCTGCTTCTGTCTCTAAACTGCTCACTCCTCTGCTATATAGCTCCTAGGACTTCATTCATGTCTCTAAACTGCTCCATCCTCTGCTATACAGCTCCCAGGACTTCATTCTCAGTGCCCTCATTCAAAATTTGATAAGTCTCTAAGAACTTTGAAAATGGTCATGCACTCGAAAAAGAGTCGACAGCTCTGGTGCCAGTCTACCACTCTCAGAAAGGTTCCTGGGGAAGACGCTTCCTAGCCACCTCTTCTCAGACTTCGCCCAGACCCAGGGGTGCCTGGCTTTGGGGAAACTCCTCTGTAGATTTCGTTCAGGACCAGGACTTGGGGACACCTGCCTTCTGGCTAACACTCTAAATTGCAGTTCAAGTCTGAATCAAAACTCCGTGATGCCCAATGTCTAATCAGCACCTCAAAGGTTGTGTCTTGATGTGTGACCATCCCTACAGTCCTTCCCCTTTTTCTTTCTATAGACAACATTCAGGAGATTTGGCCCAAAAATGGATCTCTCAATCATTCTACAACTTGACTTTTATTACCGCTGACTCTACTAGGAGTCTGAAATTTTCTATGTTCAGCCTTTCTTTAAACTTGCTAGACATCCTCATCTTCACTCTGCCTGCCACATATTACTTCCTACTTCAACATCTCTCCAACTGTCTTCACTTCCCAGATAACGTTTCTGTTTCGACTCCCCGTTCCCCCTCCTCCTTCTTCTCCATCTCCACCACTCTCACCCAGCCGCGCTCACTCCAGTGGCCATTCCAAACCGTACACCAGCTCCCTCTCCGAGAGGTTGCTGGGTCAGAAGGCACATTAATTACTCAGAGCCAGAAAGAAATCCAGTCTTTTTTCTTTTATGACAGTCTGAAGCCATTCTCCTCGTTACTGACTTTGATCTTGACACCAGGGAGGGGCACTCTTTCTTCATCTCCCAATTGGCCCCAATATTTGCCATAAACTCTAAAAGCTTAAAAAGGGGCCTCAGACTCCACAAGACAAACTTTTAAACCCGGCCTTCAAAGTCTTTAACAACTGATACAAAGAGGGGAGAAAGAAGGAAAGTGAGTTCGGCAGCAGGCCCTGGAAACAAAAAGAAAAGTTTTCCAAATGGTGGCTAGCACTATGAGAGAAACTTTTCAGAGAAAGAGTTACCCTGGAGGCTCAGACAAAAAGACACCAGGAACACGCCCTGCTCCAGAAACTACACCCTGTTTTCATTACAACCAACTGGGGCATTGAAACAAGAACTGCCCCAGGAGACCCCTGCCGGACCGTGCCCTCACTGCAAAAAGGAGAGACAGTGAAAGCGACATTGCCATCTCCTTTAGGGAGGGGATCGCACTTGCCTTCCAGAACCAGGGGGGCCCCCTGAGCCAATACCCTCCATACCCATGGATCCTCTAAAACTACTTCAGTCTGATAGACAGACCCTGGCTTCAAAATAGACTCAACTCTGTCACACTAGGATGGCTGAGCCTCAGGTAACTCTCTGTCACAGATAAACAAATCAATTTTTTTTAACAGACACCAAAGCTACTCATTCCACTCTTCCTAAATTTTCAAGACCTCTGTTCCCCTCCCCTATCTCCATCGTCAGAACAAAAAGTAAAATACAAATCCTCTGTGAACTCCACAATTCATCTGTGAACTGTTCTTTGATCCTTTGCTTATTTTTCTATGGTGGTATTTACTATTTCCTATTGACTTGTAAAATCTGTTTACTTAGTATTAAAATTAGCCCTTTATCTGTCTTCTGCACCACAAATATTTTTCCTAAAGTAGTCATTTGAGTTTGCAAATGATATCTTGTGTAACATACTTTAAAATTTTAGATAGGTTTTATGTTATACTTGGTAAAACCTCCCCTACTCTATAGTTATAAAACAGAATCTTGACAGTGCATCCCAAGAACAAAAAGAACTGCAAAGAAATCAGAAATCTTAAATCAAACAGCTTTAGTGTTAGGGAACAATATTACTGATGTTATTTTGAAAATATTAGGTATATATCTGTAAGTTAAAGTAAGTAATTATGTTAATGTTCTTAAGAACTAGGATTCTCTCATAAGAACACAAATTTTTAAAAACATTTTTATGACAGTACAGAGTTCCCTCTTATCCATGGGGAGTAAGTTCCAAAACCTTCCTAGTGGATGCCTGAAACCTCAGATAGTACCGAACCTTATATACATGTTTTTTCTACACATCATACCTATGGTAAAGATTAATTTATAAATTAGGCACAGTAAGAGATTAACAACAATTAATGATACAATAAAACAATTATAACAATAAACTGTTCACAATTTCATGGAAAGAAGATTCATTCTTACAATAGATCTTAGCACCATCAGCATATGACTTTTTTTTCTTTCCTTACAAAGTCAAGAACTTTCATGTTTTCACTTAAAGGAAGCACTTTATGGCTTCTCTTTGGCACATCTAAATTGCCAGCACTGTTATTCCTGCACTTGCTAGCCCCCACAACTGTGTGAACTGACTCCTTAAAATTTTCTCTTTCTGTTCTCTACGTATGTGTCCATACACACAACACACAGACACATCCTACTGATTCTTTTTCTTTGGAGAACTGTAATTAGTATAACAAGTAAATTGGCCCAGGTCATATAGCTAGTGAGTGCCAGAGCTGGAATTCAAATGCAGGTACTCTGAACCCAGATACGGTGCTCTTAAATCACTGGGTTCGGTGACTGCTAAATGAATGAAGAAAAAATGTCAAATTATTTACTCACCAAGTAGACATTGCTTGCCGACTGCAGTGAATAATACAAGTGAACAACGAAAGGGCTTTTGCTTAGCGCCAGTGCATCTCTCTCAGCTTGTACCTGATGAGTCATATTTTTGTTGATCATGTCTGCTTTTTTGACAACCTAAAACAGACAACAGACTCTTTAATTTCTTTTTTATTACAAAGTGTTCTTGGGTTTCAAAGTTGCCATCATAAAAACACCAAGAGAGGGAACATATATAGATTTAATTTGGACCTCACACTGCCATCAGGAAACTGTGTCAGAAAAATAGTTAAGGTTAAAAAAACCCTTCAAGATAGAGCTGCTTATTTTGGTATTAAGTGGCAAACGTATCACATCCCTTTTGAGGAGGAAAAAGAATTAAGATACTCCCTGACTGCCCTGCATGTTAGTAGAAAAAAAAATTCTGTTTTGCTATTCTTATAACAAAGTCAAAAGATACAATACTAATGTTCCTAATAAGTCCTAGCACTCTGGGAGGCCAAGGCGGGTGGATTGTTTGAGCTCAGGAGTTCGAGACCAGCCTGAGCAAGAGCGAGACCCCGTCTCTACTAAAAATAGAAAGAAATTATATGGACAGCTAAAAATGTATATATAGAAAAAATTAGCCGGGCATGGTGGCGCATGCCTGTAGTCCCAGCTACTTGGGAGGCTGAGGCAGAAGGATTGCTTAAGCCCAGGTGTTTGAGGTTGCTGTGTGCTAGGCTGACGTCACGGCACTCACTCTAGCCCGGGCAACAGAGTGAGACTCTGTCTCAAAAAAAAAAAAGAAAAAAGAAAAGGAACATGGGGCACAGCATAATAGTACTTAAAATTTGTTTTTACTTCTGATTCTTTGATGGATGGGAATAGAATCAAAAAGAGGAAGAATGTTAGAAGTTTGTTTGCCTAGAAAAAAAATCTTAAGCAAAAATGATTAGAATTACTGAAACTTAATAGTCCCAAATGCTGTCTTACAGAAAACTAATCAATTACTCTTCAAGTTTCAAGGTAATTGGTACAGAAACAAAACTATAATCTACAGTTGGAGCTCTAAACTGAACAGTCAGAAACATTGGGATCAATTCTCAGGACTATTACAAGAAAAAATAGGCACATTTCTTTCAAAGACTCAACAGACTATTGACAGAGCAAGCCGATATAATGTGTTTCACCACCTATCATTCCACTGGCTAATACGGGAATGTTTATTTTGTTCACCACTGTTCCTCGGATCCTATGCACAAAGGGGAAGCTCATGAAATATTTACTAAACAAATGAATTGGTGCTTTCATTTCAACAACTGATGATGACTAATTACTAAGTACCATAGAAGAACTAACAAAAGTCTTGGGAACATATAAAGCGAGTAACAGTTAATTTCAATGGGATGGATCTGAACGATCAGGGAAGGTTTGAAGGAGAGCTAAGGACTCTGAACTTTAGCTTGCATGTCATGGCCTAAGGAATGAATGAAAAAAGAAAATGATTCCAGTTAGGAGGTTATTCCAATAGACTAGGTATGGAAATGAAAGCCTGATAAACCTCAAAAATATCATGTCAAGTGAGAAAAGCCAGATGTAAAAGAACACATATTATATGATCCCATTTGCACAAATGTCCAGAAAAGGCAAACCTATAGAGACAGAAGGTAGATTAGTGGTTACCCGGGGCTATGGGTGTCCGTGCGGAGGTACTGCAGATGGGCTGGAGAGATCTTTTCTGGGCTATGGTAATATTCTAAAATTGGATTATGGTGATGATTACACAACTATTTAATTTACTAAAAACCACCGAATTTTACTTTTTTAAATAAATAAGTAGACGGAAAAATGAAGGTCTGTAGTTGGACAGAGACTTGAGAATGGAAAGGAAGGGGTAAAAAGAATGAGTATAGGAGACAGAATTAACAGAAATGATTGAGATATGATTGATACAGAGATGAAGTAAAGTTAAAATGACTCAGGTTTCTGATCAGGCATGGGGGCTCACACCTGTAATCCTAGCATTCTGGGAGGCTAAAGCAGGAGGATTGCTTGAGGCCAGAAGTTCAAGATCTGCCTGAGCAAGAGCAAGACCCTGTCTCTACAAAAAAATAGAAAAATTAGCCAGGCGTGGTGGCGTATCCCTGCAGTCCCAGCTACTTAGGCTGAGGCAGGAGGATCATTTGAGCTCAGGAGTTTGAGGTTGCAATGAGCTATGATGACACCACTGCACTCAAGCTGGGGTGACAGCAAAACTTTGTCTCAAAAAAAAAAAAAAAAAAGAAAAGAAAACAACAGACTCAGGTTTTTAGCCTGAAGGACAGAGATGATGGTGGTGCTTTTAAATGGAGAGAGAGAAGACAGGAGGTTCACAGTTTAGGTGGTTAGGTCGAGAGGATTGCTTAAGGTTAGGCAACTACAATTTGGAGGTGTGTGCTATTAATAGATATCCACCTGAGAGTGTCCAATGGGAAGATGAAACCGTATGAACAGACTGATGGTTTCTCCTTTCCTTTATCACCTTCAACTTAGTGCTGAAATATGAGCAATCTGAAACCATGGGAGTACATGAGAACCAAGAATGGACAGAACAGCTTCAAATATATGTTGAATGTTTTTAGAATGATATATACTGCTACATGAATAAAGGATTGATTTAGGACATATTTCAGCTCACTCTAAATAAAATTACATTCTAGATTTCACAATGGAAGCTATGAAGAGAAAAAATATGAGGTTCATTTAACGAGATCTGTTGGTTATATAGCAGATCAGAAATTAATCTATATCAAACTGACAAAACTATTAATGAAGGTTCCAAACTTAATCCTTGTAAAGACCAAATTAGTGAAAAGGATCCAGAAGATACATAAAACGAATAGATAATGCTAACACTTAAAAATGTCACAACAGACTCATCAGAAAAAGTGGAGCAACTTCCTCATAGAGTCAAACTTCAAAGGTCAGTGCCTACAAAGTAATTAGACTTCTGTGGTACAAAAATTACAGGTATTCTGTATGTCAAAGCAAGCAAACAAGGAAAACAAAACTACCAATTACTTAAAACTTTCTGGAGTTAGAAACCTGCCTCAAGTCTGGTTACACTATGAATCAGCGCTTTGGCTTTCCCTCCGAGCTGTACTAAGGCCGATGTGATCACCTCAGTCACGTCCCTTTGCCTTTCGTCCCAGTTTCCTCATTTGCTAACACTGGTCAGGGCAAAGGGGTCAATCTTTGCTCCTCTCACTCTGGGCAGTGACTCCTAAGCATCCGAATTAAGGACAGAAGGTGGAGCAGAGGCGAGATACCCGACCCCACCGCTCATGTCACTCCAAATGAAGAAGTCAGCTCGCAAGCCAGGCCACCCAGACTAGTCGCTCCAGGAGCCATGGAGCCTGCCCAAGTTAGTGGACAGCAAGGAGGGCCGAGGGCCCAGACTCTTTCTTTCTTTCCTCCTTCTTGACTTCCTACCTTCACTGCATACAACTTGCTGCCTTTCTGTCCCAGGTACACTTTCCCGAAGGCGCCCCGGCTAATGGGCTTCACTATAGTGAATTCCTCAATGGAGGGCGGTCTTGGCACCAGGATCCTATTCACGCACTCCCCTGTCGCCGCGCGTCCTCCACTCTCCTCGCTCCCCGTGGAGAGCTCCATCGCTGGACAGCGCAGATAGGAGCCCGCAGCAGGCCAGCGGCCCAAGCCCCTGTGCCAGCCGCCACTCCCGCCAACCCGGTTCAAAGTGAGGCTCCGCCCATGCCGCGCGCGCCGGCCGTGACGTCACCGCGCCGCCGCGACGAGCCCAGCCAACCCCCCCACCCCCCCACCGCCCTGCGTAGACACGGGCGGGCTGGGGCGCCGGCAACGCCTTGGAGCTGCCCCACGCTCTTCGAGGTCCATGACCACCGCCCACTGACATCGTTTGGAATGAGGGAGGAGGCAACAACAGTTCTCGGCCGACAGGAAAGGGGACGTCCGGGACCTGACTCGGAATCGCGGGATTTGAAGAGATTTCTCTCGGTCTCCAAACAAGGCAGGGAGGCTGTGCTCCTCCGTCCATACCGGCCGTTTCCCCCGCCCCCCGCCTCGTGACCTCCCACCGCCGGGAGAAATAAAAACCAGTTCGGACTGTCCAGTAAAGCGATGGCTAGGGATGAGGTTTGGAAGCTAGTAAAGTCACAGAATGTGGAGAAACTGGATGAGCAGGAAGCGGATGGCTGGCCCCGTAACCTGACATTTTCACAGGATGTAATTTGCCTGACTGAAAACAGCTTAAGACCAACAGGAAGAATTTTCGATTTACTGTGAGCAAGATAAAGAGCACTAAGCTGTAGCTGAAGACCTTAGGGCTGAAGGCTCAGTCAGATTTAATAAGTTGTAGAAAGTCTGAGAGGTTTCCCCCCCTTAAAAAAATTCTACAGCCAGAGAGCTTTGGGGTTTCTGTTCTTCGTTAACATCAGCTACTTTCGGGGCTGGCAGCCGAGGTAGAAACGCCTGCTGGGGAAAAGGCAGAGCGTTGGTCCACAGCGGGGGTGGGGTGGGAGGGGTGGGTTGGCGCTCACTTGCCCCGGAAGTGCTGTTGCATTAGAGCTTTGCCTTCCGGGTTAGATTGTCTGTCGTTGCAGCAGCTGTGGGAAGGGGAGGCCATTTTCCGTTTCTGGGAGGAGAGAGGGGCAGGGGTGGGAGAAAAAGAAGGAAAAGGGCTCAGAGCCTCCCCGCCGGGCCCAGGGCAGAGGGGCAGTTTCGGCAGGCGGGTGAGGTCGCTGAGAGCCCGAAGGAGATGTTTTCCCTGTCGAGCACGGTGCAACCCCAGGTGAGCCCAGCCTTCAGCTCATTTTTTTTCGGCCCTGCCCGCGGCTTTTTGCCAGTTTCGTTCGTAGGAGCGGTTTGCCAGAAGGGACCCTTAGAAGGGAAGCGATTAACCGTACGCTAGTGCGGGGGTTGAGAAGTGGGTCTGGGGACGACGCTGAGAGTCGGACCCGAGACTTAAAGGGCTGACGATGAAGCTGTTGGGGGCAGAAGCGTGATACGAGCGTGATGGAGACCTTGGCTGATCGAACCGATTGCGTGGAATTTCTGCTAGAGAATCTATCAGGCATTGTTCAGTGTCGGGAATTCTGGGGTGGGGGTGGGGAAACGTGTTCGCGGTAGATGTAAAGGGAGTAGGTAGAGTTTCCCTCCCATCCTTCCGACTCTCCAGAGGCTTTATTATTCACAGTCTCGATCCCCTGCTCTTTCTTTTTAAGTGGAATCTAAATTTAACCTAAACATAAATTTTTTTTTTACTCTTTGATCAGAAATGATTACTATATGTATTTGAGTCTTTAAATGCTTGTGGTTAGAATTTTGAGTCGGTCTCATCCCCATCTTTTGTAAACCGGAAGATAGGGGAGAGAAAAATTGAAGGGTTTTTATTGTCTTCTTTCATGGTTAATGACTTGTGACAATGTTTTGTTCTTCATTCAAAATCTCTTTTTTTGATGGTAACATTTTGATAGGTTTTTGAGACTTCTCACAGTTTTGCAAATAAACGGTTTCTAAGAACATTCAGATTTTTAAAATGATTGTGTTCCTTTGTGTAATCCTTATCCCCCTTCGTTTAAATTTTCAATATTTTTGTGCTATTACTGGTTGAACAATGGAAATTGAAGTGGTTAGTTATTTATTGGGCATCAGATATGTACCAGGTGAACAAAGCAAATGTGGAATCTTGTCTTAATTTTTTTTAAACATACTTAACGGTGACAAACTAGAATCGTGTCTTAATGGTGATATGAAGTAAATATGAGTAGGAGTTAGCCAGGTGGAGAGGAAGCAGGTATCCCAGGCAGTCTGAAAAACTTCTTGAGGTCTTGAGATAGGCAAGGGTTTAGCTGATTGGAGGAACAAAAATAACACCAGTGTGGCCAGAGTGTAATGATTAAAGGGAGCAGTGACACAGATGAGGTTGGAGAGAAGCCTTGAGACAGATCATACAGTGAGTTAAGGTTGTTATGTCTGACTTCATTTTTTTAAATTTCCTTTTTTGGTTTTTTGAAAACCATTGAAGGTTTTAAAACATTGAGGTTTTCATTTTGTTTTTGTTTTTTTACTTTGAGACAGTGTCTTACTCTGTTGCCTGGGGCTAGAGTGCTGGGGCATCATTTTAGCTTGCTGCAACCTCAAAACTCCTGGGCTCAAATGATCCCGCCTCAGCCACCCAGAGAAGCTACAGGCACATGAAACCACGCCCAACTAATTTTTTGTTCTTTCTTTTTTCTTTTTTTGTAAAGACTGGGGTCTAGCTTTGTTGCTCCCCCTGGTCTTGAACTTCTGGCCTCAAGCAATACTCCTGCCGTGCCCCACCTCCCCCAAGGGCAGGGATTATAGGAGTGAGCCACCAGGCTAGGCCCAGATTTTCATTTTTAAAAGATCACTCCAGTTTCTTGCTGTGTGGAGAATGAAGGTGCTATTTACCAAGATGACCAATGTTTGGAGGAGTCCTAGCAATAGTTTGAAAAAGGAGTCTGACATGGCCTATTGATTAAGGTAGTAAACCTTTCGAAACTAAACTACTTACCATAGTTCACATGAAGAAGGTCTGATTTTAAAAGAATTTACCATTAACTGGATGGACAGTTAGAGGTATGTGATGTTGGTAGAGATGGTAAAAGGATTTTTCGTACTATAGGCAGTCTTAATGGTGACCAAAAAATAGGAGGACTTTTATGCATTTTATGCTGTAAAAAAGGTAAACTCATTTGGAATTCCTAGTTGCTTAATTTGTTGAATACACTTGAATTAATTGATTAATTAATTAATTTTTTTGGAGATAGAGTCTTGCTCTGTTGCCCGGGCTACAGTGCCGTGGCGTCAGCCTAGCTCACAGCAACCTCAAACTCCTGGACTCAAGCAATCCTCCTGCCTCAGCCTCCCGAGTAGCTGGGGCTACAGGCATGCGCCACCATGCCTGGCTAATTTTTTCTACATATTTTTAGCTGTCCAAATCATTTCTTTCTATTTTTAGTAGAGATGGGGTCTTGCTCTTGGCTCAGGCTGGTCTGGAACTCCTGACCTTGAGTGATCCTCCCACCTCGGCCTCCCAAAGTGCTAGGATTACAGACGTGAGCCACTGCACCCGGCCTACACTTGAATTTAAATGGTAAAAGTAAGGAACACACAGAAAATGAACTTTTTCATTGAGAAGAGATCAATCTTAAATCCTTTTTTTTGAATGAGAAGAGATAACTAAACCTTTTCAAAGATATAGGCAAAAAATACGTATCTTCAAATAATTTGATTATCTTTAAATAATTTTAAAGGACTTACTGTTTCTTTCTGACTTTAAAAATACACAAACATGGGCTGGGCGCAGTGGCTCACGCCTATAATCCTAGCACTCTGGGAGGCTGAGGCAGGAGGATCACTCGAGCTCAGGAGTTCAAGACCAGCCTGAGCAAGAGCCAGACCCCGTCTCTACTAAAAATAGAAAGAAATGATCTGGACAGCTAAAAATATATAGAAAAAATCAGCCGGGCATGGTGGCGCATGCCTGTAGTCCCAGCTACTCGGGAGGCTGAGGCAGAAGGATTGCTTGAGCCCAGGAGTTTGAGGTTGCTGTGAGCTAGGCTGATGCCACGGCACTGTAGCCTGGGCAACAGAGCGAGACTCTGTCTCAACAACAACAAAAAAATACACAAACATGGATGTGAATACCTAAGGTAGTTTTATACTCTGCTTTATTCATGTAACATGTTGTGAATTTACTATATCAATATCAATGGGATGAGAAGTCTTTAAATGTGGAAATTTGAGTCAGATTTTCTGGGTTAGACTCCTTGCTCCTATACTTTTAGCTACATGACCTTGGACATGCCACTGAACCTATCTAAATCCTTGTTTTCTTCATCTATTAAATGGGTAGTATCCCTTGATAATGGCATTAGTCCATTCGTGAGGGGGAAGCCCTCATGACCTAATCAACTCTTAAAGATTCCACTGCTTAATACTGCTACAATGACAACTTAATTTCAACATGAGTTTTAGAGGGGACAAACATTCAAACCATAGTTGTTAACTAATTATGGCTGTTATGAGGTTTAAATGACATACTATAAATAAGGCATATAGTACAAAACCTGGTATATAATAACACATTTAATTTATTCATTTACTCAACAAATATTTATTTAGCATCTACTATGTACACTATTGTTATACTGTGATATACCAATGTTGATATACTGGGATACAGTATTGAGTAAAATAGAGAAAATAGGAAATAAAATAGAGAAAAAAATTCCTTGCCACTTGGAGCTTACTTACATCCTAGTGGGAGAGTGTGGTCTAATGAAAAATGTTCATTTTTGGACCAGGCGTAGTGGCGCACACCTGTAATCCTAGCACTCTGGGAGTGAAGTGGGAGACTTGCTTGAGTCCAGGAATTTGAGGTTGCAGTGAGCTATGATGACCCCACTGCACTCTAGCTGGTGACAGAGCGAGACTCTGCCTCAAAAGAGAAAAAAAAAAAAGATTTGAGTTGTTGTATACCCAGCTGGTGTTGGAGAATTGGTTGGTGTCAGAAAACACCCTAGAGAGACAGATAATAGACTATATAAAGTGTCCTATTGTGAAAAGTGCCAGGAAAGGAAATCAGCAGAGAACATGGATAAGAAATATTTTTAGGGGAGGGTTACTGAAATATTAGGGTAGCTAGGGAGAGGACTCATGAAAAGATGACTTATGAGCAAAGAACTAAAAGGAATGTAAGAGCAAGTTATGTTGCTAACTGGACAAGAGCAAATAAATAGCAAGGCAAAGGTTTTGAGGAGAGAACCTGCCAGGTGTGCTCAAGGAACACCAGGAAGGCTGATGGGACTGGAGAAGAGAGAATGAAGTGGGGAGCATCGTAGGAGATAAATTCAGAGAGGCAATAAAGAGCCAACCGTGGAGGGTTTTATAGGTCACAGTTGTTAGGACTTTGGCTTTTATTCTTACTCTGAGAAGAGAAGCCATTGGAAGGTTTTGAGTAGAGGAGTGACATGCACTGACTTTGGTTTTAATATTAATATGTTCACTTACCCTGTGCTAGAAATACCCTGCAGCTGGATAAGGCAGAGCAGGGAGAGTAGTTAGGAGGCTCTTGGAAAAATTCATATAGTTGATGGTGACTTAGCACAGGGTGGTGGCAGTGGGGAAGTTGAGAGGTATAGAATAGTATCCTGAAAGAATATACCAGATTTCTTCACACTAGCAGTAAATCTGAGTACTTATAGTTTTCAATATATAGTGTTGATAGTTGATATACAGTATATGTTTAACTTTTATCTTTTTCTAGGTTACAGTACCTCTGAGTCATCTCATCAATGCCTTCCATTCACCAAAAAATACATCTGTTTTTGTCAGTGGAGCATCAGTTTCTCAAAACCAGCATCGAGATGTAGTTCCCGAGCATGAGGTTCCCAGCAATGAGGTAATAGTTTTTACCTTGGTAGTGTGAGAAAGCCCTTTTGATATACAGTTGATACTGAACATCTTGGGGATTTAGGGGCACTGACCCCCATCCCCCATGCAATTGAAAATCTGGGTATCATTTTTGACTCCCCCAAAACTTAAATACTGTTATTCTGTTGTTGACTAGAAGCCTTACCGATAACATAATCAGTTGATTATCACGTATTTTGCATATGTATTATATACTGTATTCTTATAGGAAAGTAAGAGAAAAAATGTTTTTAAGAAAATCATAAGAAAAAATACATTTACTATTCATTAAGTAGAAATGGATCATCATAAAGGTCTTCATCCTCATCAGAGGAGGAGGACGAGAAAGAGGACAGGTTCATCTTGCTATCTGAGGGATGGCAGAGCCAGAGGAAAATCTGTGTAATTTCTGCCTTCAGCTTAATCTCCTTTGTAAATAAAGATCTTTAACTCTGGCTTTTATTGTACATATAAAAAGGCTGCCTTATAGGAGCTTTCAGTGTAATTAAACAATTACAATATAGACACTTTAAAGTGAATCGTATAAGCTAGGAAGCAGCAGTACTTTGTATTCATATAATTATAAAATCAATGTTCCTAGGATATGAGGAATTATGAACGTAAGAACCTTTGTATTACAAAGATCATTAATTAGGTAGTTGCTTATAAGCTCAGAATGCATTTTTCATAGAAAAGATATAATCTATAGTTAAGTTTCTAAAGCCTCTTTAACTCATAAATAGGTTATGTTCTTAGTTCTGATATCAGGAGCTATGGCAAAGGACAGTAAGGAGGAAATGGAAAGAGTTTGCTTTTGAGGGGTGGTGTAGGGTCAGTCTTAGGATAAAATTTTAATTAGATGAAAAGTTTGTCTTTGTCACCTTTATGGTTTCCTTTTGTACTGTTTGTCCAATTCCTATTACGTCTTTCTATAGGCAATCTATTGTCTTTCTACTGTCCTGACATTCTTCTCCCAAATTATAGTCCAAGAGAGCCTTATTACCGAGCATACTATATGTATGAAAATTGCTACATGCAACAAAATTATGTTCATTTTAGAAATTTTGGATAATATTAATGTAGGAGTCCTAAAATTCTTCTGTGATCCTGTTCTCCAGAGGTAATGTTGTTAACATTTTGTGTTTATATTTCATGTCTCTTTTTCTCATGTACTTTTTATACTTTATAACAATTGGATTATACTGTACATAGTGATTTAGATTTTGTTTGTTTAATAGCCTTATAAACTTGTTATGCCATATATTTTCTGTATTTCTAATGACTTCAGAGTATTCATTGTGCGATTTTCCCTGTGGAATATTTTCTAAATTTTTTGTTGTCATAAACAGCAACATTGTAACTATCCTTGTTGCTAAATCTTTGTTCCATTAAGTGAAATTGCTGAGTCAGTTGTGAAGTATATTTTGGGGGCTTAAAAAATAGCTAAACTCTAGAAGCCAATGTTCAGTTTAAGACTAATGTTGTCATATACAGAATTCTTAATCTCTCATACACCCTCATTAGTCCTTCTGTTTGTCTTTAGCGAGTGCTCTTTATGGTATCACAGAACTTTCTCGTTTTCCTGAAGCCTCCTACCTCATCTCTCCTCTCTTTTGCTTTCATCAAGTCTTGCTCATCCAAACATCCACTCCGAAACACAAGCAAAATTTCCAGCTTTCTTCAAGCTACTGACTTCTTTTCCCTTTGCTCTCAGACTTCTTGAAAGAATAGTCTGAACTTGTATCTGTACTTTGAAAGCTACCACCATGATACATGTTAGGATATGTAGATGAGTAAGGCATGATCTCTGCCTTTGATTCTTACTTTTGTGAAATAGGATATATTTTATAGTCATTTAGTATTGAAAAAAATGTATTCTAGGAATATGAGTGACTTGTCACATGCTAGTTAATAAAATATACCCAAACATCATTCCAGAGCTGTATAATCCATGGATCCTTCTTTACATCAATCATAAGAAGTTGACTGTTAATTTTTCCCCTCCTTTTTATGATTTAGCTGTTTTGGGCTTGAATAACATGTATGTATGTATGTATTTATATATTTTTTTAAGACAGAGTCTCGCTCTGTCAGCCTGGATAGAATGCAGTGGCATCGTTGTAGCTCACTGCAAGCTCAAACTCCTGGGCTTAAGTGATCCTCTTGCCTCAGCCTCCCAAGTAGCTGGGACTACAGGCACGCACCACGACTTCCGGCTAATTTTTCTATTTTTAGTAGAAATGGGTTCTCAACTCTTGCTTAGGCTGATCTGAACTCCTAAGCTCAAGCAATCCTCCCACTTCGGCCTCCTAGAGTGCTAGGATTACAGGCGTGAGCCACTATGCCTGGCCAATAACATGTAATTGTTACTTGTCTTTAGTGTCTTCCTATAAGCTCATGTGGACAAGAAAATAACTAATCCCTATATTGTTTGTAGTTACTTCAGAACTGTTTAAAGGTGGGTGTATTTTCACACACTTTTGTGGTTTTTAGATATTTTTGTCTGATTTTCACACATTTTTGACGTCGTTCAATTTCCTTTCTTTTTAGAAGCTATATATGGGTAACTTTAGAACTTTAGATGCTTCCTCAGTTCAAGGAAGGATCTCAGGAATGAGGCCAGAGAAGTGAGATGTCCTGTTTATGGTTATGGACTGTAATGTTTATGGACATTTAGGGACTGGAGGAAGCTTAAAAGCTCCATGGACTGCTGAGGATTTATCATTTGAATGGAATTTTTCCAGTTCAAGAACCTTACCGTTATCTTCGAATCAGTTTTGCACTGTTGAGGACAGTCCCCTGACCTTATATAACGTACTTTTTAGCCCAGCAAGTAGTAGTTACTCTTACACTGTTGTTATAAATGTTTGACTAATGGTTAATAGGCTAGCTCTTGCTCAGAGTATCTTATAGGAAGAGAAGGAAAAAACATCAAACATTTCACCTGATTCTGTGGACGATAGTGCTTAATACAATGGTGGTTTTGCTTTGAATGAAAAATTTTTTTCTTTTATATTGAAATGTCATCTCTTTATTTAGGGATGCCATTGAGAGTATAATTTTTTTAAACTTTTTTAAACCTCATATGACTGACCTCAGTAAAAATAGAACTATACAAAATTTGCATCAATTTATTTTTTAAATATTAAAAAGCAATCAATGTATTTGTTAGATTTTAAAAATTCATATTGTTTCAACTGATAATAAGTACTATTTAAATTAAATATCTTGATAATAGTAATGCTTACTTGGGTTGACTTAATCTTTTACAGCCTGCACTTAACTTAAGGGACCTTGGATTATCTGAATTAAAAATTGGACAGATTGATCAACTGGTAGAAAATCTACTTCCCGGATTTTGTAAAGGCAAAAACATTTCTTCCTATTGGCATACATCTCATGTTTCTGCACAGTCCTTCTTTGAAAATAAATATGGTATGTTAATATATTTTTGGTTCCAATTAAAATATACCACTTTTGTACTGTTAATTTTTGTAATAGATACCATTTATTAGCATCTGCTATGGGTTAGATTCTTTCCTAAGTTATTTTCTTTCTTTTTCATTTTTAAAAAATTTTTCATATTAGAATAATACTAGATTTACAGAAAAGTTGCAAACATAGTACAGAGTTTTCATATACTCTTCACCTTGCTTCCCCTAATGTTGACACCTTATATAACTATGGTACATTGTTAAAACTAGGAGATTAACATCAGTATGATATTTTTATTTATTTACTTATTTTTGTAGAGACAGGTTCTTGCTGTTGCTCAGGCTGGTCTTGAACTCCTGAGCTCAAGTGATCCTTCTGTCTCAGCCTTCCAGAGTGCTAGGATTACAGGTGTAAGCCACCGTGCCTGGCCAGTACAATATTGATATTTTTAACTAAATTACAGACCATTTGGATTTCAGTAAAATTTAATTTCCCCAAATAACTAGATTTTTTACTAGTCCCTTTTCTTTTACAGGATCTAATCTAGCATGCCACATTGCATTTAGAAGAATGTGAGGTTTTTGTTTGTTTTAATTTTAGGTGATGCATGTTTATTGAATTCTAGATAACATACTTAATCTCTAAATCATAGTCTTTTCTTTTGTGAAATCTGCATGTATTTTGTTATTTGAATGTGTAACAATCTGGTGTTACTATAAGCGGGCTTACACTGCAGTCTGTTGAAAGGGATGTTAGCTTCATGAGTTTCTCTTTGGATGTCACTTAAACAAGGCTATGAAAGTCCAGGAACAAAAGAGCAGGTTTGAATAGTTTATGATGAAGATTTGATTTGAAGCTGTACTTTGCATAAACTTAATTCATTTACTAATTCTTTGCTCTTCCTTTGTCTTTGTTTCATATAAAGGCATAAAGAATATAAGAGTGAGAAAATGAAACGGTTTTGAGCTTGGGGAATTAGACTAAAAATCGGCTTCTATTTTATTGTCTTTATACCTTCTTCTAAAGTACTTGGCCCATAGAGTAACATTTTTGATTTTATATTATTATTCCTACTTTTCTTCTAGTCTGCATATTTACATTTACTCTTAAGGTTATTCCTCATACCACCAGCTGCTTGCTAAGTTTAGGCAGACAGAGTTTTTTTAGGAATGGGTTCTTTGACTGGACTCTGAGGCCTGAATTCTGAGGAGGACACACAGACAGATGATAACTACTCATTGCTTCTGTTGTTACTGATGCTGACCTTTTTCCCCTAGGATCTTAGGTGTAAAATATGATGGGACACGTAAGTCAAGAGAAAGAGTTAGGAGGGATCACTCAAGTATTCATAGCTTACAGCTATGGAAGAAACTTTCTTTATACCCAATGACCATGGAAGCTTTAAGAGGAAAGATAACAGTAGCTGTGGTTTGCAATGTTTTATCACATCATTAGAGCTTTTGGATTTGTCTCTCAGAAATAGCCGTTCTTTCTCTCTTTAGGCTCTTAACTAAAAGTAATTTTAACTTGAACATATATATCTTTTACCTCTATTGATTGGAATTTGCTTTCCTTAGCACCTCTATTTCATAATACCAGGTAAAAAAGATAATCTAACCAGCAAGTGATAGATAGTAAACTGAAGAACTGCACCATGAGATTCAAAGTAATTAGAGTAGCAGTGCTTTAGATATTTTCATAAAAGCAGAGTCATTTCATGGACAAATAAAAGTTAAAATTCATTATATTGTTATTTTCCTAATATTTGATAACATTATTGATATTTCATATGACTTTTGGTTTTTTTGGTTTGGCAGTTAGAAAATTTACTTTTTGCAATTTCCCTCCAGGTTACTTAGATATATTTAGTACTTTACGTTCCTCTTGCTTATACAGACATCATTCAAGAGCTCTTCAAAGCATTTGTTCAGATCTTCAGTACTGGCCAGGTATGAAGCAACTGTATTTATTTTGAAAAATAATTATTTAATGTATTCTGATTTGTCTATTAATGGTATTAGTGATTATAAATATTTGCACTTCACAGCAGGACTTAGAGTATTTGGAATTGATTAGTTTGGGTGCCTCTGTATAATTTTTAATCTAGAAAATATATAATAGTAGCTAAATTTAAAGTGTGATAAGTGCCACAGAAAATCAAACTCCAGGGAACTTAATCTACACTGGCTTCAAAATAATTGACTGAACACATTTGCTTACTTGTCCTCACTTTCAAAGCCCATTGAAGTGACAGAAAAAAATATATAAAAATGGGGAAAAAGTTAGGAGAACACCAGAGGGCTTTTATTAATGGATGAAAAATTTAAGGACTTTCAATAGGTTATAAAGTAGGTGACAGTAAATTGATAGCAAAATCAAATTTGCACTCATTCATATGTTTATTGAGTACTAGGCACTAGTGATAGTTAGGTGATAGTGATCATTATAAATGAAAAAGACATGTTTCGTACCTTCATAGAGCTGTGGTAGTGTCATGAAAGAGGTGAATACTTCTGGTAGGAATCAGGAAGAACCCTAAGCTCAGAGTCAGTAAAAGTGAGCTCTGGGATGGGATATAATAAACAGGTGAAAGATTGCCAAAAATGGGCCAATCAGCCAATCACAGAGTTTTTAACTTTTAGGTAAATAAGCAAAAAATACCTTTCTAACAAGATGTGTGTGTGTGTGTGTGTGTGTGTGTGTGTGTGTTTGTATGTTTTGAGGGGATTCTGTCTCCATAGACTCCTGGTTTGAGCTTTGATGACAAAAAAAGAAACAAGACAGTAACCCAGCTTACTTTGGTTTTGAATCATACATACACTGAAGGTATCCTGCTCATTCACCATAGTCCATGCTTTTTTTTTTTTTTTCTTTTGAGATACAAAGTCTTGCTCTGTTGCCCGGGCTAGAGTGCCATGCATGGCGTCAGCCTAGCTCACCGCAACCTCAAACTCCTGGGCTCAAGCGATCCTTCTGCCTCAGCCTCCCGAGTAGCTGGGACTACAGGCATGTGCCACCATGCCCGGCTAATTTTTTCTATATATTTTTAGTTGTCCAGCTAATTTTCTTTCTATTTTTAGTAAAGATGGGGTCTCACTCTTGCTCAGGCTGGTCTCGAACTCCTGAGCTCAAACGATCCTCCTGCCTCAGCCTCCCAGAGTGCTAGGATTACAGGCGTGAGCCACCGTGCCCAGGCCACAGTCCATGTTATATAGTCTGAATGTATTTCCTGCCTTGGTAGTGTTGAGGAAACCCGTTTGCAGTCAGTACTGATCTCTGTATTCTTTACAAATACAAATGAATTACCAGCAGTCTCCACATGTTTGAGGAAAATTTTTATCATGAAAAAGAGGCACCAGGTTTATTAAAGAGGGCAATAATCCTCAAGAAATATTTAATGCAGAAGACAGAAGAAGAATTAAGGCAGATGATATATTTTTATTAATAGATATTCTTGGAAGATTTATAAAAACTGAGCATATATTAGGGTATGAAAGATATGTTAATAAATGTTCATAATATAACTCTGAGGTCAGGTTCTCTCATCATCAGATGATAAAACTAATATTTAATAACAGAAAGGGTAGGTTTAAAAAAAAACACGTAAATACTTGAAATTTAAAAACACTTTCCTGGCCGGGCGCGGTGGCTCACGCCTGTAATCCTAGCACTCTGGGAGGCCGAGGTGGGCGGATCGTTTGAGCTCAGGAGTTCGAGACCAGCCTGAGCAAGAGCGAGACCCCATCTCTACTAAAAAATAGAAAGAAATTATATGGACAGCTAAAAACATATATAGAAAAAATTAGCTGGGCATGGTGGTGCCTGCCTGTAGTCCCAGCTACTCGGGAGGCTGAGGCAGAAGGATCGCTTGAGCCCAGGAGTTTGAGGTTGCTGTGAGCTAGGCTGACGCCACGGCACTCACTCTAGCCCGGGCAACAGAGAAAAAAAGAAAAAACAAACAAACAAACAAAAACAAAACACTTTCCTAAATATCTCATGGCTGAAGGGAGGTCAAAATTGAAATTACAGACACAGTAATGAACCACAGTGAAAATTTGCATATCAAAATCTTTTTGTTGAGGGCGAAGTGATGTTGAGGGCATTGTATAATTTATTAGGAAATAA
>CM052453.1:17639216-17667181 GCA_028533085.1 Varecia variegata
AGTATTTTTTTACTTCATTACATTTTTATCTTAGGGCCTGAAAGAAGAAGTGTGGAAATTGATAACAAAAACAAAACCATCACAGCGTATCATGAATCTGGTCATGCTATTATTGCATATTATACAAAAGATGCAATGCCTATCAACAAAGCTACAATCATGCCTCGAGGGCCAACACTTGGACATGTAAGTTTTTTGTCTTTTTTTTTTGCTTTGTTTTCAAATAGAGCTTCCCAAGAAGCTTATGGAGAAAATTGCTGATTTAAGCATTTAGAAAGAAAATTCAACTACTTCCTATGGTTTTTGATACTTTTCTTCTTATACTTCGTGAATCATCTGGAAATCAGACATTTGTGAAAGTTTTCTGTTAATATTCTTTAAATCTTTTTCATATTATATATTTACATTGAGAACTTTAATTGAGAAGTGGGAGCTAACTATAATTCTTAAATATCTAACTAATTACTGTGCTCCCCGAAAAGAGAAATTATGTGTTACAGTAATAGATTCAGTAGTTTTTGTAAGATTTTTGTCATTTAGTACAAGTTTCATTATCTTTCGAATTGTAGACATTTGAAACATGTCTGTGCAACTTGGGCAAAAACTGTCCTATTGTTGCCCTATTGTTTATAAAATGCCCTTTTGCTTTGTAAGAAATTTTTGTATTTTCTGAATTGTTGGTTTTGTCATCAATTACTCAATGACCATCTGTATTCAGCTTTTAGCATCCTGATATTAAGTACTTTAGTGAGAGCTAAATGATAATTCTGCTTTTTAATATAAGAATTTCAGAACTATATCTGAATTTCTTTCTTTACTTATTATCTGATTATTTTTTAATTGTCTAGGTGTCTCTGTTGCCTGAGAATGACAGATGGAATGAAACTAGAGCCCAGCTGCTTGCACAAATGGATGTTAGTATGGGAGGAAGAGTAGCAGAGGAGCTTATATTTGGAACTGACCATATTACAACAGGTTTGCTTGAAAGAATGTCTGGTTGAAACTGTGTTTGTAGGGTTAAAGATATTTAAAAAAATTGTTATCTATTTATTTATTTTTATTTTAGGGGGTTCCAGTGATTTTGATAATGCAACTAAAATAGCAAAGCGAATGGTTACCAAATTTGGAATGAGTGAAAAGGTAATAAATAGCTAATTTAATCTTTTCATGTATCACTCTTGTGCCATAGGTCTCTTTGAGAGATGGTTCCGATTATAAATTGATAACATTTACTTTTTCCCTGCCTCATTCCAAATGGATTTGAGACTGTTTCTGAACATTATTGTAAATGTTATTCTGAGTAACAAAAACACAGCACTCTTTTAGCTGCTCAGAATTAGCTGCTCACACAGTAACTATAACTTTATGAGTTAGCCAAATAGTAGAAGAAAGTAAATTTTCTAGCCTTTTCCTATGGCAAAAAAGACCCTACTTTCTGAGCTTGCCGACTTTACCCTTTCCATGTATTTGACATTTGTACATCATCGTTGTGGCTCCTTGAAGCACTTCTGTGCTCTGAATTCTGGATTTCTGGATTTGAAATGGCTGCCAAGGTTACCTAAGAAAGTATTCAGAACCAGACTTAAAATGATTTTAAATTTTCTCTTTCACTTATACTATCAGTATTTTGCTTTTAGCCTTTACACTTTCAGAAGAATGATGACATTTCCTCACCCTCAAATTTATATGATATTACATTTATATTATATTCCTTTTTTGTCCCCCATGGTATTTGTTTCCTTACACATAGGATAGTACTTTCTCTGTTAATTTTGTTGGTGTTTTGTGGATTTTTCTGTTCAACTACTTTCTTTTCTTTGGTTTTAGCTTGGAGTTATGACCTACAGTGATACAGGGAAACTGAGTCCAGAAACTCAATCTGCTATTGAACAAGAAATAAGAATCCTTCTAAGGGTAATAAAAATATTTTTCTATGCTTATTTATTTTTGTAGACACAATATGCCTAAATAGGTACTTAAAAAAAATTAGAGAAATGATGTCTCTGTTCATTAGCAACCTCACTCTGTAACATAAAGATAGTAGGTGTATCACTGCAGCAGTGATTTACTCTGTTACTAAGGAACCTCTGCTCATTAACTGGGTCTTATTTTATTCTGATTCTGGGCTAAGAATAGTTACATTTGTGGTTAAGAAATTTCAGTCCTACTTTAGCTGAAAAGCCATAAGAAGTTTTAGAATAGTAGACATTGTTTATTGGGTCCTCTGTGTCTCTTGTTTTCCCACTCTGACATGTATTTATTCAACAAATACTGTTATTTGTTGATTGATTGATTATTGTTTGCTTTGTGCCCAGCACTGTGTATGTGCTGAGAGTAATACAGAATTAAAAAAAAACAAAGGTCCCTTGGGCTACAGAGTCTATTACAGATGAGGATAAAGGAATATGTAAGAGTAGAGTCAGTGGGCTTAGCTAGTGGGTACTGTGGTAATCCAGGCATGCTAAATGAGCAATCGGATTCAGTTGGTGAGAATGGAAATGGAGACGTGAGTTGGTTCAAGAGACACTAACGTAGTAGAATCAGTATATCTTCATGATTTTTTGGATGTGAGGGCTGAGAGAGCAGTTAAAGGTGTTTCCTGCCTCATATAACTGTATGATTGTGCCATTCGGTGAAGGAAACTGGAAACCAAACTCAACTGAGAATGGGAGTAGATACATCATGAGTGTAGTAGTTTTTTTCTTTCTTTTTTGTTTTTGTTTTTGTTTTTGTAGGCTGGACTTGAACTCCTGGGTTCAAGCGTTTCTCCCACCATAGCCTCCCCAGTAGCTGGAAATACAGGAACACACAACTGTGCCTGGCTCCATGAGTTCAATTTATACATGTTGAATTGGAGGAATCTTAGTAAAGATTTCGAGTTAGAAATAGATAGATGTGTCTGGACCCTAGTGGAGAGGTTGGCTGTATGTTCCATTTGGATGTTGAAATTACCCATCCATTAAGGCAGGTCTTGGAATGAAGGAGGGAAGACCGAGGTGAGTGCTGAGGTCTTTAGTGAATGAAGAGTATAATCAGGGTGTTGGTGAGATGGCATAATGAAGGGAGTTAGGGCTTTGGTTAAGTGGTTTGGACTTCAAAGAACAGTGCTTTATACAAGAGGGTGGGTTAGTGATGGCGTGGAAGTGGTGATGGGAACAAAGAGCTCACTTCTTCACCCTGAAGAATCTGGGATGAGAGTGAATAAATAGCACTTGAGAGGGCTTAGGGAAAGCAGTCTTGGCAGGAGAAGCCAGGTTTTGATTAATTCAAGGAGATAAGAGTAGTAGTTAAGGATATTTAAAGACTGTACACCGGAAAGGTTTAGAAAGCATTTCAGAAGAGGAGGCCTCTGCCTTCCCAGAATATTTATTTCCTTTTCCTTGCTATTTCTGTTATGTTGCCAAAGTATCTATACTCTAGAACCAGGCTTTTAACTGCTTTTATAAATATAAATCAACTATTAATAATTTCACATTTTTTAGAGTACATAAAGTTTTTATTTCTTTTCCCATTGAGTATGGGTTTTGTTTTCCCTACATTTTCTGCCTCTTACATATCTGCTTTTCTGTTTCAGGACTCATATGAACGAGCAAAACATATCTTGAAAACTCATGCAAAAGAGCATAAGAATCTCGCAGAAGCTTTACTGACCTATGAGACTTTGGATGCCAAAGAGATTCAAATTGTTCTTGAGGGGAAGAAATTGGAAGTGAGATGATAACTCTCTTGACATGGGTGCATTGCTGGTTTTATTGCAAGAATATAAGTAACATTATAGTAGTCTCTTTTTGCAGTGCTTTCCCCTCCAGTTCTTGGCGTAATTCAAGGGTGTGTGACACTTTTTCATTCTTTTTCACGTTTATCTAATTTTGGCTACCCTGATAATGACACCTGTTGCAAATTAGCAACCTATAGCAAATATATTTTAAAAAAATAAAGAACTATCAGGATTCAAAATAGCTCATTTGAGAAATGTCAATCAGTTATTGAGTTGAAAGTGAGTAATGATTTTATGGTTGGTTACTCTGCTAGAAGTGAATAAAAATGGTGCCCTTAGCTCCTGGGGAGTATTTTAATTTGCAAGCTAAAGTTGTTCAAGGATTATCTTTTTCTCTTGATAGTGACATTTGTCTTTGATAATGAAATTATGGCTTTTTTGTTGGTAGATCATCTGTCTATGTACATTACTGGAGACTTAATTAAGATCCATTAATTGTGCTCCAGATTGACCACATGTAACATGGTTTTTTAAAGATATGAGATTACAGAATTGTAAATATATAGATACAATCAGACTTTAAATCATTATAACCTTTTAAAAATGTAGCATGCATTTTTTCATGTTCTTTATGGAGTCAGACTGCCACAGACTTCTCTGCCGAGACAGTAGACTTATGGTAGAATGGTACATATGCAATGATAACCCTTGTTTGGACAGATGGAAAATCTGGAAGCCAAGGTGAGAGATGCACTGGCCTAGTGAAAGAGCACCAAACCCTGAGAAACCAATAGTAGAAAGTATGCTGAAATGGTCTATCACATTCTCTCCTTGCCCACTAGAAAGCTCATATAACTAAAATATTTAAGTTTCTTCATTTGGTTGAAATTGTTTAAATGATAGCAACTTATTCCTGGAGACTTTACATAAGGACGTGAAAGAGAGAGGGCGAAGAAAGAAACATAACCACACCTACTTCACTGTTTTCTACCTCCAAGCTGTCAGACAACTCATAAAAATTTGAGTCTTTTTTTTTATTTGTGCACCTTACTAATGATTGTATTACCACTCAGATTGTGTCCCATAAATTATCGCAATGTTTAAACTTAATTTCCTTTAGCTTTTTTCTGAGTTCCACTCTTGGAATGATGGGGTTTTTAGCATTTAGGTGCATAGGTACAGTTCCTAGGGCACCTGAGAGTTATGGGCCCTTAAAATTAAAAATAGGCTCCAAATTTTTACAAAATCACAAAATATAAATTAATATTTAACTGCCTGTTTGCAGAAAATATTCAGCGTTAATCATAAATATATGTGAAATTTCCATTACATTTGAGAACACTTGTACATTAGATTTTCTCACTTAGAGCACCATTTCTAAATAGGTGTGACTGTTAATAATAGTAAATTAAATGATTATAAGAGTGAACTATATTATCATGGAGTTTTACCATATGACCCAGCAATTCCATTCCTAGGTATATACCCAAGTAAAATGAAAACACGTCCACACAAAACTGGTACACAAATGTTCATAGCAGTGTTATTCATAAAAGCCAAAAAGTAGAAATAACTCGTGTCTATCACTGATAAATGGATAAATAAAATGTAGTATAGCAATATAATGAATTATTCAGCAGTACAAGGAAATACTGTGTATTGATACACAGTATAACATGGATGAACCTCAAAAACATACTGAGTGAATGAAGTAGGTCAAAAAAGACCACATGTTGTATGATTTTATTTATATGGAATAACTGGAATAGGCAAATCTATGGAAACAAAGTAGATTAGTGGTTGCCTAGGGAACTTTTGTTTGAGGGGGTAATGGTAAGTGACTGCTAATGGATGAAAATGTAAAATTGATTGTCATGATAGTCGCACAACTCTGTGAAAATACTAAAAACCATTGAATTGTACACTTCACATGGGTAAATTGAATGGTATATGAAGTTTATCTCAATAAAGCTGCTATACATTTAAAAAATGAATTATAAAATCCTACCAAAAATCTTAGAGCAACTTAATGGGGCTGAAGGGGAGAATAGGTACATTCACATCTTTACAGCATAAAATTCTGAAATCTCAGTCTCTTTCCCACTCCTAAATGATCTAGTTACCAGCTTCTGTCACCAGAGGCAATAAGTGTTATATGTTCCTGGGGATATTTTATATATATGGTTTGTTATCACCCTTTTGACAAATATATATGATCTTTTTTATATAAATGGTATGCTATTCTCGTTGTATACTTTGCTTTTTTCTTTTATATATTTGTAAAGTATTCCATATTAATACACAAAACTTTGATCTTACAGCATTTCATTGTTTGGATGTATCAGAATACATTCTAATATGTTTGATATGACATGAATCCTGCAAAATTAAAGTGCCTAGTTTAATATCAGTAATTTTAAGTTAAATGGTTTTGAAATATGTATTAGTAAACTCATTTCATGTTGACTTTATTAAGGTTTTCCTTTAAAGGTTTTGATAACACAAAGTTACAATTGCTATACATATTTACTGAGAAGAAAAAGAAATTGCAATGATTTTTATCATTATCTTCAACTACCATTTATATAAGTCTTCTGAATGCCTTGTATGCAAAACATATATACAAGCATTACTAAGCCTCTTAATCTGCAAATCAGCAAAATAAATTCTGTAGGAAAATCTGTACAATCAGATTTCTTTAGTAAATAATCTGTTTGCACACACGAGAGCCAGAGATGGATGTGTCAATCCAGTGAAGAGATTAAAAAGGCACATTAATCAATCACATTGAGCTTATTTGAATCCAGATTTAAACAGACGCTTTTTTGAACTCTGATATATGGGCCAGGCCTGGTGGCATGGGCCTGTAATCCCAGCACTTCAGGAGGCTGAGGCAGGAGGATTGCTTGAGCCCAGGAATTTGAGATTACAGTGAACTATGATCAGGTCATTGCACTCTAGTCTGGGAGAGACAAGGCCCTTTCTAAAAAAAAAAAGAAAAATAAAAAAAAAAACCAAAAAACTGTATATGAACCCTTGGAACGTTGAATACTGATGGTGTATTTGGTGGCCTTAAGGAATTAATTTTTATGAAACTAAATGAGTTTTTAAAAAATGAGAACCTTTATCTGTTAGACATTCTAAAATATTTACAGATATAGTGAGATATGCTGTCTGAAATCTTCAAAATTAAACTGCTCATGAGTTGATAATTGTTGAGAATGACAGGGACTTATAGGTTTATTATATTATTATTTTTGTGTATATGTTTCCAATTTTCCAGATAAAAGAATAAAATCCTCATCATTATTAATATTCATAAATATATGGGAGAAAGCACATAAACCAGAAATCTTGAAAAAGAAGAAAAGTATTAATCTAAAATATAACATCTGATCAATATGTACTCTAGAAATACAGAATGAAAGAAGGTAATTTTCAAAGAAAAATCTCAGAACATGAGTTTGCCAGTTAAAAGGGCCTATTGTATACCTAGCATATTTGATTTAAAAAATGAATAATAAGGCAGAATTCTCTGTAGAACACTGGGTATAAAGAAAAATCCCAAAATGAAAATAACAACAGACGAGAGATTGAAAAGCCTTTAGGTTTATCAATAGCAGCACTGGAAGTTGGAAGGTAATATTAATATAAAGCAATATCTTCACAGTTGTCAGGGAAAATGACTAATCGCCTAGAATTCTCTATCAAGAGTGGTATCAAATAATTTACTTCCCGTGTAGCCTTTTTTTTTTTTTTTTTTTTTTAAGGAAATCTCCATCAGAAGGAGGGAATGGAATAAACCAAGAAAGACTTGGGATCCCAGAAACAGGGAATCTAACATAGGAGACAGGAACAGAATTTTTCAGGACAGTAGCTAAGATTTTTAAAACAACCTGCCCAGACTGACACAGAAGAGCAAGGGCTCCAGGAGTTATCTCCACGAAAAGTTTGGCAGTAGGGACCTAATAGATGATCTCAGGGGTCAAAATACTTTAAAGGAGCAGATAATAAATATTTTAGGCTTTGAGGGCCATTCAGTCTCTTTTTTGATTTGACTCTGCCATTGTGGCACTTACTTTATTTCTAAAAACAGGAAGCGGAATGCTTTGACCCATAGGCTATATTTTGCTTGGACTCCTCCCACCCCATCCACCACTGCCTGATATGTTTGGCCACTGAAAGGTGGAGAATTTGGGGATAATTTAGGAAGGGTACAGTAAAAACTAAGCAAAGGATTAAGCAAGGATTTCCTACCTAGGATACAAAAATCCTGAACAATAAGAGAAAAGGGTGATAGACTCACCAATTTTTAAAACCCCGGATCTTGATAACTGATAAAATGAAAAGACAAACCACAGCCCAGGAGAAAATATTTGTAAAATATATCTGATAAAGGCCAGATGCACACACATATTAAGGGTTGGTACTCAGAATGTGCAACGAACTCTCAAAAGTCAGTAATAATACATACAACCCAATTAAACAAGTGGACAAAAACTCAACATCATTTGTCACTAAGGAAATGCAAATGAAAATCTTGAGCTACCACTGCATACTTATTATTATACAATATGGCTCCAAAAACTGACTGTCAAATGCTGATAGGATGTGAAGCACCTGAAACTCGGATGAGAATGTAAAATGAAATAACCACTTAGGCGGTTTCTACTCAAGTTATACACTTTGCATACAACCCAGCAATTCTATTTCTAAGTATCTATACATGAGAGATGAAGATATACATTCACAATAAAACCTAAACAGATTTTAGAGCACCTTTATTCATAACTGTCAAAAAGTGGAAACAACCCAAAGGTCCACCAACTGGTAATTGGGATTAAGCAAAGAAAAACAAAGTGTGGTGCACACAATGGAATACTGCTCAGCAATTAAATGGAGCAAATCACTGATACATGGGACAATATGAATGACTCTCAAAAGCACTATGCTAAGTGGAAGAAGACTCAAGTTACATGTCGCATGACTGAATTACATGACATTCTGAAAATGGCAAAAATATCGGTTGTCAAAGGCTCAGTCAGGATGTGTGGAAGACTAGACTACAAAGGGGCACTAGGAAACTTAGGGGGTGATGAATTATTCTACATCTTCACTGTTGATGCCACCCGCGATTAGTCACTTTAGTAGCAATCTTGGTTATCAGATCAAGTTCTCACATTGCTTTTATCAGCTTTAAATTTGATGTCTTTTTCCCTTGCTTTCTCATTTAAAACAACAATAATCTAGTCAAGGAATTTAAGAAACCAGTTGGCCTTGGGGCCCCGCCCCTGGCACGCGGCCGCGACCCAGCGCGCAGTCCCCGCTGCGTGCCGAGCGGCGCGGAGGGCGCGACGGGCGGCGTGTTGCGCGCTGCCTCCCGGGCCCAGTCCGCGCGGGAGCACTAGGTGCTGAGCGGCGAGCAGGACATCGAGGGCTGGCTCGAAGGAGTCAAGAGCCGCGGCGACCGCGGCTTCTTCCCGGCCTCGTGCGGGAAGGGTGTACGCCTCGCCGCCCGCCTCCTTCAGGGCGCCGCCGGGCGCGGGCTTTCCCTCGGTGGGAGCGCCCTGCACCCAGGGCAGCCAGGACAGCGACGATGACCGGGACGAGGAGTGGGACGACAGCTCCACAGTGGCGGGAGAGCTGGGCGCGCTGGGAAGCGGCGCGTATCCGGACCTCGACGGCTTGGCGGCGGCGGGCGGCTGCGCTGCTGGCCGCTACCGCCTGTTCCCGCGCTGCGACCTGTCGCTGGGCTGCCGGAGCGGGGGCCAGGAGCTCGGCCACTGTGAGCCGCGACCTACGTCCAGCCGATCTCCCCATGTTACCCACGCTGGCCTGGAACTCCTGGCTCAAGCAACCTCCCGCCTCAGCCTCTCAAGTACTATGTCCATTCTTTGCCACCATAACAGCTTCCAATACAGAGTTGCTAATAACAATAAAAGCAGCAACCATTTATTAACCACATATTTTCCAGAAATTTTGTTAAATATAGTACACACTTTATCTCATTAATTCTTCATAAAAACCCGAGATGGCTACTGTTCTCGTTTTAAAGACAAGACTGCCATTTACATGTAATTATTAATTAGCAACCCCAGAATTTCAACCCCGAGCCATCCGCCTTCAACACGAAGCTCTTCTCCACGGCCCTCTCGTGCGTTTTGTCACTTGTCAGCTGGAAACCAGAACTGGCTCAGAGGGAATAAAGATGGAGGACAGCGCGGCCCTCTAGAAGGATGCAAGTTGCACCCAAAAAGCTAGGAGTCTTAGAGTCGCCAAGGAAGGCTCAATACTAGTCTCCAAAATGGAAAGACTGTTGTTATGAAGTAAGCAGGTCTACGCAAACCTGCCCCCAAAGAAGTTGAAAAATCCGTTTTTTTAGAAGGAACCATTTCATAGGGACTTAGGAACAGAAGGGCGGCGCCCTTCCCCTGTAGGCGCAGTTCCGGGGAAGGCACAGATCCCGGGGGCGCACGGGCTGTCCCGTAGGGGCACTTCCTGGCCCGACCCCAGGAGCTGCCGGCACTTCCTGCTCAACGGCCAACGGCTTTTCCAACCGTCGTCTGGCACACTCGTGGGCGCCATCCGAGGTGGGGTCCGGCTTTTGGGAGCATGGGCAGCAAAGGCCACGTGGTGTGCGCCGGCTGGCTGTGGCTAGCGACCTGGGGGGACTTGGAGCCCGTGGTGAGTGCCGGCCGGGGGACTCCGGCAGGGCCCGCGCTGATGGGGCTGGGGGCGAGGCGCGGCGGGTTTGCAGAAAGTAGCACTGCACTGCACTGTTCTCCCCCCAAAAAAGTAATAATTAAGGGGACATGTGCTTTTATTACATGGATATCTTGTATAATGCTAAGTCAGGGCTTTCGGGGTGCCCGTCAGAACAGAGCTCACTGTACTCAGTCGATAAGTTTGTCTCCCACACACCCTCTCGGCCCTCCTCCTCCTTGGTTCTCGTGTCTTTTATGTCGCTGGAGCGGGAGATTCGCCACATCCACTGGAGGGAGAAGCTCCTGTCCGCGGCCCCGACGGCTGGAGCGCGGTCTGTGCCTCAGCGTCTCCAGGTTTTCTCAGATAACAAGAGCAGGAGCTTATTGTCTGGCATGTGTCCCCGGGTCATCCTGCGCTGTCTCAGGTCGGACTTGGGGAGACGTGTTCTCCGGAGGATACCCCAGAGGGAAGGTGCCTGTCACAGCCCTGCGCCTCCAGGGCACCGCGCTGGCGGGAACTGTCGCTGCTGACGGTGCCCCTGGCCAGCCTCGCGGCCTCTGCCCCCAACTCTGCCTCGGGGAGCAGACAGAGAACCACAGGCGGGGCTGCGGCTCCACAGCGCACCCCCAGGGGAGAGGGGACTTTCTCCTCCAGAACTGACGGCCATCTCCGCGGACTGGAAGGGTTTCCGGGGGACAGACCCTTCTCGGAGCGTCCAGGAGAGTCCAAGGCTCTGGCCAGCTCTGTGACCCATTTTCCGTGGTGACCGCGGGGTCGGGGACAGTGCAGAAATCATCCTCTCCCACATTGACACTCCCCCATGAGGCTGCGCCTGCAGACAGGGGGTGTGGGAGGGCCTGTTTCTGTCCCTGACCGCGGCCTTGGAGGGGTTGTGGGGGGCAGGTATGTCCCAGGTGAGCCCGTAGCTCGGGGTGGCAGGTGGTGGGGTGAGGCAGGAGGGGGAGCAGAGCGCTGCTGCAGGAAGGGCAGGAGGGGTCTTTTTTTTTCCTTCCAGTTTTTTTGTTTTGTTTTTACAGAATATAATTAAAAATTTTGAAAACCCGAGAAAATATAAATAAGAGACTTTTTCCCCATCCCTGTCCCAAACCACACAATTTTTCCCTTTATAAGTAACCTCTGTTCAGAAACTGGAATCAAGCTTTAGCAAGTGTTGTTTCCTGAATGTTGGCAGTGTGTAGAAATACACCTTTGGTGTCATTCCTGTTTATGAAACCATATCCGTTTTTTACATCACACCATTTTACTCTTCCCAAAATCGTCCCTGGGACGACCTTCTTGTCCGAGTCCGCAGGAGCCGCTGATGTGAAGCTGCCCAGGGCCACCGCGGCCTGCACCGCTGTCCATGGTGCCAGGCTTGGTGGCGGCAGAGCTGAGGGCAGGAGCGGGGCAGGATGCAGATGCTGGGTCTCGGCCTTGCTGCTCAGGTTGCGGTGATGGTGACTGGGGCCGGCTGTGGCAGCTGCTCCTCCGGCTCCACCCGAGGTGTGACGGTAACTAGGCTGGGGGCGGCGGTAGGGCTGTTCGGGTCTCTCTGGGGTCCGCTCCCCGATCCCGCTACCGATGGAACTTCCTTGTGTTTTAAAATACAGGTTTTGTTATTATTCAGGCATGGTGAGTCCAACAGATCAGGGATGACTACTATTGAAAAGATATTTTGTTATACTTACAGATCCCAAGAGAAGTGGGTACACCAGGCCAGGGGGGCCAAACAGGAAAGCACCGGGGTCAGTCAGGATGCAGAGCAGGCACAGGAAATGTGCACAAGAGCCTTGACTGCGATTTCGGTGGGAAGGAAGGGGCAGGGGAAGCAGTCCTAGGATTTGGCTAGTTCACGGTGCACTGGGCCCTAGGTTCTGTTTCTGGTTGACTGGTACCTGGCCCTGAGGTCACTAGGGTAGGGGGATAGTGGCCAGGAGTGTGAGAGCCCAATAAGGGATGTGGGTGTGTATTGTGTATTGGTTAGTATGTGTATAAAAAGCAATATCATAGGGAAGTGGTTTGCTCTCTGAGAAGTAGCAAACTGTGGGAGGGGCAAACCAAAGTCAGCAAGGCCCCAGGATGCCAAAGAATCAGAAAATAAAAGGCATAGTTAATACACTTGCGTGGGATTACTGCACACATAATTAAAATTGTGAGAAGAGTCTATGAATTGCCATGCACAATGACCAATCTGAAGTCAGAATTAACATATTACCATGTATTCACACTGGTGATGGGAACAAAGAGTTCACCTCTTTGTCCTGAAGTGTCTGAGTAACCCTTGAGGGGGCTTAGGAAAAGCATTCTCAGCAGGAGAGAGCCAGGTTTTGATTAATTCAAGGAGGTAGAAGAAATGCTTTAGAGTAGTTAAGGCTATGGAAAGTCTGTATGATGGAAAGTTTAGAAAGTGTTTGAGAAGAGGTTTCTGCCTTCCCAGAATGTTTATTTTCCTTTCCTTACTATTTATGTTATTATGCACAAATTATACTCTAGAACCAAGATATTAAATGCTTTTATAAATTTAAACCAACCAACAGATTTTACATATTTTAGGGCCCATAAAGTTTTTATTTCTTTCCCCATTGACTATGGCTTTTGT
Source organism: Varecia variegata (assembly GCA_028533085.1). Lineage (NCBI taxonomy): Eukaryota > Metazoa > Chordata > Mammalia > Primates > Lemuridae > Varecia > Varecia variegata. The sequence continues at coordinate 17,652,239 of CM052453.1, forward strand.
TTCCCTATATTTTCTGGTTCTTACATACCTGCTTTTCTATTTCAGGACTCATATGAACAACGAGCAAAACATATCTGGAAAACTCATGCAAACAGGCATAAGAATCCAGTAGAAGCTTTCTTGAGCTCTCTTTTAATGCTAAAGATTCAAACTATTCTTAAGGGAAAGAAATTGGAGGTGAGATGAAAGCTCTCTTGATATGGATGCATTGCTGGGTTTATTACAAAAATATAAGTAGCATTGCAGTAGTTTCCTTTTGTAACTCTTTACCCCTCATTCTTGACTTGATGTAATTCAAGGGTGTGAGACACTGTCAATCTGTTGTCACATTTCTCTAATGTTGGCTTTTCTCATGCTGACAACTATTGCAAATTAGCAACCCATAGGAAAGATATACACACACACACACACACACACACACACATATATAAATAAAATAAAGAACTATCAGGATTGAAAACAGCTCATTTGAGAAATGTCAGTTATTAGGTTGAAAGTAAGTAATGGTTTTATGATTGGTTAGTGTACTAGATGTGAATAAAAACTGTGCTTTTAGATCCTGGGAAGAATTTTTAATTTGTAAGCTAAAATTGTTGAAGGATTATCTTTATCTCTTGATAGTACCATTTGTCTTTGATGATGAGAGGATGCTGTTTGGTTGTTGATAAATAATATTTCTATGTACATTAGTGGAAACGTAATTAAGATGCATTAATTATGCTTCAGATTGACATATATAAAATAGTTTTTTTGTTTTTTTTTTGAGACAGAGTCTCACTCTGTTGCCCAGGCTAGAAAGCCGTGGCATCAGCCTAGCTCACAGCAACCTCAAACTCCTGGGCTCAAGTGATCCTCCTGCCTCAGCCTCCCAAGTAGCAGGGACTACAGGCATGCACCACCATGCCTGGCTAATTTTTCTATATATATTTTTAGCTGTCCATATAATTTCTTTCTATTTTTAGTAGAGACAGGGTCTCGCTCTTGCTCAGGCTGGTCTCGAACTCCTGAGCTCAAAGGATCCTCCCGCCTCGGCTTCCCAGAGTGCTAGGATTACAGACGTGAGCCACCGCGCCCGGCCTTATAAAATAGTTTTTTAAAATCTAAGAGAATTGTAAGCATACAGTTACAATAAGAATTTAGATGATTTTAATCTTTTAAAAATGCAGCATGCATTTTCACGTTTTTTAACATTAATATTACTTTTACTAATGAAATTTACTTTGGAGCAACAGTATTTTGTTAAATAAACAATTAACAAACCTCATTCTGAATAACTGTGATTACACTTGGTCTCAAAAGGAAAATTAAAGCAAAAACTCAATCTTCTTACTGGACAACTTTTGAATTACCCTGGGTTAGAAATGTAAAGTTGTGTTTACTTTTCATTCAGATGTTTTGAATATGAACATGTTATAGGATTTACAGATAAATTTTTATTTAAGAAAAATTACTTTAGAGCACATTGTATTGATTTTACTACCAGATTATATTCTTGAAGTGACTTTATTAAAATTACCTACAGTTTTCTAGTAACTGGAGCTGTATATGGTCTTCATTGAAGAAGATGGATATATTAGAGGGAGCTTGTTACATGATATTCTTGACCCTTTTTAGGTAATCTTAAATTTTGATATAATTTGAAACTGACAGAAATATCACTGGAATAATACAAGAAACTGGCTGGGTGAGGTGGTTCATGCAGGTAATCCTAGCACTCTGGGAGGCTGAGGTGGGAGGATTGATTGCTTGAGCTCAGGAGTTCAAGACCAGCCTGAGCAAGAGTGAGATCGTGTCTCTACCAAAAAATAGAAATAAATTAGCAGAGTGTGATGGTACATGCCTGTAGTCCCAGCTATTTGTGAGGTTGAGGCAGGAGGATGCTTGAACCCAGGAGTTGAGGTTGCAGTGAGCTATGATGACGCCACTGAGCTCTAGCTGGGGTGACAGAGTGAAACCCTGTCTCAAAACAACAACAAAAGAAAAAACCCAAGAAACTCTCATATCCTTGTTTACGATTCACCAATTGTTTTTATTTTCCCCGTTTTTTATTGTCTCCCACCTGCTCTCTCTCTCTTGCTCTCTTTATATACGTGCGTACACACATGTATAAAACACTGATAAAGTGTTTATAAAACACTTTATAAAACACTGATTAAAAAAGTCTTACCTGTCTTATCTAACCTGACTTAAATTTTTTTTTGCAGTTTTATTGAGGTACAATTTATATACTATAAAATTCACCCATTGTAAGTGTACAGTTCAAAGTTGTTTTTTTTTTGTTTTTTTTTTGTTTTTTTTTTTGGTAATCATCACCACAACCAGGTTGTAGAACATTTCCATAAATCCCAAAAATTCTATCATGCCAGTTTGCAGGTTAACTTTTTAAGACACTGATAAAATTTTACAGTCACTTTGTAAACAGTTTATGTTCTAACCAGTAAGGTATGAAGGTTATAGTTTCTCAACATCTTTTGCAGTACTTCTTATAGTCCGTGTTTTTTTGTAATGGCTAATCTATTGAATAGGAAGTGGTATCTTTTTTTTTTTTTTTTTTGAGACAGAGTCTGGCTCTGTTGCCTGGGCTAGAGTGCCGTGGCGTCAGCCTACCTCACAGCAACCTCAAACTCCTGGGCTTAAGCGATCCTACTGCCTCAGCCTCCCGAGTAGCTGGGACTACAGGCATGCGCCACCATGCCCGGCCAATTTTTTCTATCTATATTTTTAATTGGCCAGATAATTTCTTTCTATTATTTTTTTCTTTTTAGTAGAGACGGGGTCTCACTCTTGCTCAGGCTGGTCTCGAACTCCTGACCTCGAGCGATCCACCTGCCTCGGCCTCCCAGGAAGTGTGTTATCTTAACACCACCGACATCCAAATTATTCTCATCCAAATTTTAATGTCATCTAAATTAAATAATTTCCCTAATGACTAATAATGTTGACATCTTCTGTGGTTATTGGCCATTTGTATATTTTCTTTGGAGAAATGTCTGTTCAAATCTTTTGCCCCTGTTTTTAGTTGGGTTGCTAGTCATCTTATTATGAGTTGTAAGAGATCATATAGTCTGAATGCAAGTCCTTTATTGATGGATCTTGCTTTTTATACAGTCTGACAATCTCTGCCATTTCAGTGCTGTGTTCAGTTCATTTATACTTAATATTATTGATATATTGAATTTACACCTGCCTTTTGCTATTTGTTTTTTTGTTTTACTCATAGGTAAAAAGATTCCTCTGTTCTTCATTTCCCACCTCCTTTTGTTTTCAATAAATTGTTCTACTGATGTATACAATCTTTTTTCCTTAATCTTTATGTGGGAATGTCTGTTTTTGCCTTTGTTTCTCATTTTATTATTTATTATTTCACAATTTTAATTAAAGGGGTACACGTTTTTATTACAAGGATATGTTGTATAATGCCTAAGTTAGGGCTTTGGTGTGCCTATCACCAAAATAGTGTTCATTATACTCAACAGGTAAGTTTTTAATCTCATACCCACCCTCCTACCTTCCCCACATCTTGGTTGTCCTTTATATCACTTTGTGCCCATGTATACCCATCTATTAGCTCCCACTTATTGGTGAGAACATACTGTGTTCGGTTTTTCCATTCCTGAGATACTCCACTTAGGATAATTCTCCCCAGTTCCCTCCATGTTGCTGCAAATGACATTATTTCATTCCTTTTTATGGCTGAGTAGTACTACATTATATATATATATATATATATCACATTTTCCTTGTCCACTCATGAATTGAAGGGCATTTAGGTTGATTCCACATCTTTGCAATTGTGAATTATGCTGTGATAAACTTTCAAGTGCTGGTGTCCTTTTGATAAGATGACTTCATTTCCTTTGGGTAGAGAACAAGCAGTGAGATTTCTGGACCAAATGGTAGGTCTATATTTATTTCTTTGAGGAATCTGCATACTGCTTTTCATAGAGGTTGTACTAATTTGCAGTCCCACCAATAGTTTGTATGCATTCCATTCTCTCTGTGCAAGGCAGCATGTACTGTTTTTTGACTTTTTAATGATGGCCATTCTGATAGGGGTAAGGTGGTATCTCATTGTACTTTTAATTTGCATTTCCCTGATGATTAATGATGTTGAACATTTTTTCATATGTTTGTTGATTATCTTCTTTTGAAAAACTTCTGTTCATGTCATTTGCCCATGATTCTACCAATCCATGAGCAGGGGGTGTTTTTCTCTTTGTGCCACCTACGATTTCTTTCATCTGTGTTTTGTAGTTCTCCTTGTAGAGGTCTTTAATCTCCTTTATTAAGTATATTCCTAGGTATTTTATTTTTTTTGTAGCTATTGTGAATGATATTGAGTCCTTGATTTGACTCTCCACTTGACTGTTATTATTAGTATATAGAAATGCTCCTGATTTGTGTATATTGATTTTGTAACCTAGGAGTTTGCTGAATTTATTTGTCAATTCCAGGAGTCTTTCAGTAGAGTCTGTAGGGTTTTCCAGATACAAGATCATATCATCAGCAAATAGGGCAGTTTGACCTCCTCTTTCCTTCTCTTGTCTGATTGCTTTGGCTAGGACTTCTAGAAATAAAAACAAAGATCAGCTTTATGTCTCGCACCTGGGCTCGGAGCTGGGGTTGTCTCTACTGTTTCATCTCTAGGAGGCCCAGGTGTCTCTCCTGCAATCGCTGTTGCCCTGTGAGCTGCAGGGAGGGAGGCCTGTAGGGAGAATGTTAGGATACCCCATAAGCTGGGAAATGGTGAGTGTATAGGGCTGAGTGTCCCTAGATGGGGGAGGGAGCTGGCTGGAACTGGCCAGAAACGGCTGTGGGTAGGACCCAGGTCTCCCTATGTCAGCTCCGGAGTCTGCAGACCCAAGTGTCTGCTGGTGCAGCTGGGCCTTCAGTCACCACCAGCTGCAGGGTGGGGTAGGGACTGCAGCTTGGACCCAGGGCATCCTGTCCCATCACTGTGTGGCAACTTCAACCCTGACCCGGAGCCCTCTCTATGCTATTAGAAGTACTAGGGATGTAGCAGTGAGCCAGGTAAAAGGAAAGTCCTGACGTCACGTGCTTCAGAGAAATGTTAGGAGTTTGTGTTTCTCTGCGATTCTTCTAAGACATCATGATGTGGTAAAAAGCACATTGTACTAAATGTTGGGAATCTTGTTTTTCTGCCACTTACTGGGTATGACATTGTTGCTTCAACTGACCATACCTTAGTGAGGTCCCCATCTATATACTCAGATGTTATGGTCTTGTGAGTTCTACCCTGTCTAAGTACTATGCGTAGAGATCTGTATTCTAGCCTGATGGAATGGTTGCTCTGTGTATCCTTCTTATCAAAAGTTTGTATTTGTCCCCAAAGCTGAATGAGTGAGAATGAAGAATGAGGAAAAGGAAAGAGAAGTTTATTAATTTGCCAGCAAGTGAGGAGGACAGCAGATACTTGTTTTAAAAACCATCATCCCCCTTTAAGCAGAAGTACAGGGCTTTTTAAAGGGGGGGTTTTCAGCTTTGGGCTATTGTTTAACAATAGTTAAGTATTGTTATACAATAGTATAACAATAGTTTAAGTATAGTTGGTGGTTTTGGTTGACCTTATCTCCAGTGAAGATGATCTTGTGACCTTTGTTCAGATAATTCTATTGAGCCGGTCTCCTGTGGTTTAAGATCCTAGAAAAAAAAAGAACAAACATCATTTTTCTGCTCCTTTGCTTACTGGCCTCAGGCAGGAATGCAAATTTTAATTCCTCAAAGGGTGAGGGGTTTTCAAGAGACAACTTGAAACATTTTGCCCTTTTTCATCCCTTTACCTCTGTTACATATTCCCCACTGTCAATTTTATCCTTCTATATCTATGGAAGAAGGGTGACATAGTCATCGAGCTACTTCCTGCTGAACTGGAGCAATGTTTCAGATGGAAAGTTTGTACTTATTTATACCATTGTTCTTTCTGGTTTGTCAAATATTTGGTGATAAATTTACAAAAAATAAAGAATGCAACAGATTATCAGGCAATAAAGAGCATAAGCAACGATTACAACCATGAGGACAGACAAGGTGAAATGGAGGATACCTGATAAGAGAGATTTTCCCTACTTGGTATCTAAGACACCAGTAGGACTGTGGGTCCTTACTGTCACCTTGTACATAATGTCAGATACAGGGCTGGGTAAGAAAGAGACATGGGACCTCTGAGTTCAGAACTATTAGTTGCAATGACAAACCCAGCATCGAGACAGATCAGAAGAAGAGGCAATAGTTTGGGAAATCCTCATTAAAGAGTTGTCTGTCCATTCTATAGACAGAAAAATAACAAAAGAAAGGCTAGCAAAAATATCAACATTTTCATTTTTTCTTCTTAAAACAGATACTTTAGATCGCCTAAAGTCTGGCCCATCCACTGGGGGATTGTGTCCTCTTCTTCCATGGGACACCTCTTTACTCTGGTATGATGGACCCAAGGTTTCACTCCTGATGATTTCAACAAGGTTTGAGTTGTTAGAAGCACTTAAAAGGGTCCCTTCCACTTCTCTGCCAGTTGTTGTTTGGGTCCTTGTTCTTTCCAGGCATTAAGCAACACCTGGTCTCCTGGTTTAAGGGGGTAGAGGGGTGCTTTTAACTGGGGCGGGGACCTGAAAGAGCCAGACTCATGCATAGTGGTTAGAATTTGATTTATTTGTTTGACATATTGCTTTATTCCTATTCTGTTTTCTTCAGTTATAGTTATATTACCATACTTACCTTGGGGCACTAGGAAGGGTCTCTCATAAACTATTTCATAAGGGCTTAACTTAAGCCTGCTTCTAGGGGCTACCTTTATCCAAAGGAGGGCAAGCAGCAACAACTTACCCCACTTTAGATGGGTTTCCTGCATCAATTTTATTATAGTTTTCTTTAAAGTATGATTCATTTTCTTCATATTTCCTGTAGATTGAGGTCTCCAGGATACATGTAATTTCCATTCTAAATGTAGGGCTTTACTTACTTGCTGAGTTACCTCCAATATAAAGGGTCCATTATCACTCTGTATGGAGGAAGGGAGTCAGTTCATACCTTGGTCAAATGCAAAAAAGAAACTGTGTCTCCAGTTTTGTTCTCCCAGTTGGCACTCAAGAGGTTGGAGTATGGGTCGTTATTGGGTCTGACCAGTTACTCCAACCACTGTCACCATGTCCCTGACCAAGTGGCCCAGCTTGGTGACAGCCATCTAACTCCTTGTCATCAGCCTTGCCTCAGTGAGCTCCATGACCTTGACCCTAGCCCCAGTGATGGCTGTGGCCCCAGCCCCGAATGCCACTGCTGAAGCCTCAACGGAAGCTGCCATGGCCTCCCATTCCAGGGCCTCTGTGCCCTCCTTCTGCACAGGCATCATCTGTCACTTGGTGTTTTCCACCATGTGCTTATTAAGGGAAGTTAGAAATGGAACCTCCCATGTTGAAACAAAACTCACAAGCAATGAAAACAAACACAAGTAGGCAATACAGAGAATTCCCAATGCAAACAACCTTGATCTCAATGCCAATGCTTACCAAACAAATGAGAACTGTACAAAAGAGAACTGAATTCTCCTAACCCAAAAGGGATGAATCCCCCAGGTTCCCTAGTTCCGCTCAACCGTGACTTTCACACCTACAGTGCCACAAATGCTCTACTACAAGGCTGGAAGGTTCGCAACCTTCCCTAAATTGGTGGAATCAAGGGCGTTGGTGTGCATACTGGGGAACTTACCAAAAAGTCTAAGGTGTCATGACTCTTCCCAAATTCATTTCTTTTTCCTCAATGAGGTTCAGGTTGTGAGGAGTTGCATCTAATTTGGGAAAGGAGAGACGGGAGTTCCCCGGAGCTAAACAGGCTCTGGGTAGTCCCTCACTCTCTCACCCTGAAAAAACGATGCTCCTACTGGCAAAGACCCATGGCTTGCCCCGGGACTGCTCCCTGCCTCTTCCAGCCACTGTAGCAGTTGAGGGGTGCTGTTCTGCCGGGGCACCAATGCGCCCACCCAGGGATGCCAAATTTTGTTACCAAAAGTTTGGTACTTGTCCCCGAGGCCCAATCAGTGAGAATGAAGAATGAGGACAAGTGGTTTAAGGAAAAGGACAGAGAAGTTTATTAATTTGTCACCAAGTGAGGAGGACAGCAGACTCTAGCCTTAAAGAACCATCATCTCCCTTTAAGCAGAAATACAGGGCTTTTTAAAGGGGGGTGGGTTTCAGCTTTGAGCTATTGTAGTTTAACTGTAGTTGGTGGTTTTGGTTGACTTTATCTCCAGTGAAGATGATCTCGTGACCTTTGTCTGGTTACTTCTGTTGAGCCATCTCCTGTGCTTTAGAAAACAAAGAATAAAGGCCTTTTTTCTGCCCCTTTGATTACTGGCCTCAGGCAGGAATGCAGGTTTTAATTCCTCAAAAGGTGAGGGGTTTTGAAGAGACAAGTCATAAAACATTTTGCCCTTTTTCAGCCCTTTACCTCTGTTACATCCTCTTCTGGCCTCCTTATCTAAAGTGTGGAAATGCCACATCTTATTTTGTAGAGATAAGATCCTATTGCCACAGTGAAATGTTGCACTAATGTGCATTTTAAGATCATCCCCTGTTTTTGATACTTTAGGGAAAATCTGAAAGGGAGGCCTAGGCTATGTGCAAGTCCAACTTCCCATCCTTAACTTAGTGATGTCTAAGGACCTGTTAAGAGCTTTGTAATAACTGATGAATTGTCTCCTCTTCTTACTCCTTCCTGGTGGGATTTAGGCCTAGAAGGAATGCTGGTTTGTCCTGTGGAAAGGCAAGATGATCGGTGGCCTGGGTATTCTGCAATACCACCAGAATGACCATGACTCAAAGCCTTTGGGGAGTATCGACTGAAATCCTGTGAGCAGGTGGATATAGACATGACCCGGAAGGAGCTGCTTAGGAGTTACATGTTTGACATCAAGACCAGTGAGTGCACCTTTTATCTGATGGCTGAGACATGGGAGGACTGGAACAAGTTGGTCCAAAGCATCTCTCAGATCTGTGGCTTCACAGAGATTGAGAAGAACACAGGTACAAGAACAAACATGGGCCTTTTTCAGAAGTGGTGAGACGAGGCCCTCAGAGTCTTGGCAAGGAGAGAAGCTCCAGCTGGGCTTTCCTAGGTGGCAGAGGAGTGACGGCAGAGAGTAAGAGTGTGAAGGGGACGGCCAGATGTTAGAGGGACCCCTGGCCCTAGTTATGCTCAAATGGGGAAACAGGAAATGCAGGCTTGTGATGAAGCTGTAGGCATTTTGTGGTGTTTCTTCAGGCATCTGATACCACTGCAGTCCCTCAGCCCCTGCCTCTCCACTCTCCATGCTCTCCTGGGCCCTACCCTGTTGGCTGCTCCAAGGGAAGGTCTCACCATGGCTCTCCTCTGGACTGTCCCTGGCTGTCCTGGCCCCTCTGTTTCAGACCACCTGCGTAGTTGCAATGGACCCTGTGCTTGTGGGTTTGCTTACTTGCAGTCCTTTGTGGTTGTTACTGATACAGGATCCAGTGTTCTTTCATATCCACTTGGGAGGGGACTGGTGGGAGGAGCAAATGACTATTTATGTTTAGGTTTTGAGAACCTTCACAGAAGAGTAGTTCATCTTTTTAAAGTGAATTTTAAGTTGCAGAAATGCTCCTTGGTATTTGTTTGGGCTCATCTTCAACTGTCTGGATGGTTGAGGAGCAGGTTTTTTTCTGAGGCAGGTGCATAGTTTTAGTCAGTAATTCTTGAACCTGGTTGCACATCAGAATTGAGGAGGAGCATTTAAAAAATACAATGCCAAGGACCCATGCCAGATCAGTTAACTAGAGACCTAGGCATTTGTGTTGTTTAACAGCTTCGTTCTTTCTCACTGTTCTGGGAGCTTAAAGATAGATAGATAGATAGATAGATAAACAAATAAATGCTTCATTCTGAGTAATAGGCTCAGCGAGCATTTCCTGTAAATATTTTAGGCTTTGAAGGCCACATGCAGTCTCTGTTTTACATTTCTGCTTTTAAATATTTTTTACAACCCTTTAAAAACGTAGAAGCTGTTGTCAAAACCTTAGGTTTCTGTCTAGGGCCAGTTGCTGGTCGCACAAAGATGGAATTATTGAGACAATGAGGAATGCCAAGAAAGAAAGGAATTTTTATGAATAATTCAATAGACTTCTTGTTGGGAGAGCAGGAGAAGCTGCCTCAAATCCATCTCTAAGACTAAGGGATATCATGGGCTTTTAAAGGAGAAGCCACATGCCTTGAGGCAGGTTGTGGTGTATCAAGGGGCTAAATGCCTTGCGGGACCATATCGTCCAATTTTTATATGATTTTTTTTCATACGCATCATACCATTCTTCAACATTAAATCCTTTGGGTGAAATCTCCACTGTCCAATTAGTGCCTTCCGTAAGTACTTGCTAGAAATTGTCAACTCCTCCTCTTACAAAATTATAGCTTAAAATAATTCTTCACTCTGTTAAAATAAATACATAGATATTAAAACAATAATCTCTTAAGAACAAGTTACAATGGAAACACACCATCGTAATAAAAAAGTGACAAAGCCCAGACATAAATATGTCAAGAATTCTGTTTAACTTGACATAGGATTAAAAATTCATCCAAAGCAATGTGGAGGTAAACACTGCTGAGAGAATACTGAAAAAGAATAGGAGGGGAACTTTGTAACAATTATTAAAATATATTCTATTATTAAAGAAGTTAAAATAGTGGAGTACTGCTGCAACAAGCAGACCATTCAATAGAACAGAATGAAAACCCAGAAACAAAAAATATCTAAGAATTTAAGGTAAGATAAAATGGCATTTTAACCTAGTGAGAAGAGATGGATTGTTTGGGGCAAGTGAATTGCAATTTTAAAAAAAGTTCTTAAATGTTACACCATGCTCCAAAATAAGTCGTGGATTGATTAAAGATTTAAGCTGGGAAATAAAAGCAAAAATTAACACAAAAGCAAAAAAGACACAAGCCTAAGGCCGGGCCCAAGGGGAGGGAAGGAGACATGCAGAAATGCGCTTTCATGTCTTCTGGAGAACATGCATTGGTTTCTCCTCCTAAGTTTGCACCTAATGACACATACTGGCACAATCTCTGAAACCACGAAAACAGTCTTCTGCTGTTGCATCTGCTAAATTCTATGGAGACCATCTGGGATGGGGAATGGGAATAAACTGAAAGAGGAGATTTAGAGTTTCTCACGGACGTTTTCTAGGGGGATGAGGCCTTCAGCATTTTAAAGCTCCACGCTACTCCAGCCCAGTGGTGTGTAAAGGCTGCTTTCCCACAGGCGCGAGTCCTCCTTTCGCAAATGACCTGAACACTCTTGTCAAATCCCGCCGACATTCTACCTGAAGCAGCGCTGATCACAAACACACGCTGAGATTTGTGAAGCCTGGGCTTAGCACATGCGCACTGAGCACCCCCGCGCGCCAAGTGCTTTTGCTCACGCGCAGCGACGTTGCTTTCTGAGGCGCGCAGGCGCACTTCCGTTCACCGCTCTGGCCGCTTGTCTGGGGCTCTGCGAGATTGGAAACCGCGGAGTTTCCTTGCTGAAGGTTGTGGGCACGCTGGGCTGCTTTGCAAGTAATGGGCCCTCGCGGCGGACAAAAGCTAACACCCGAGGGGAAAATGAGGTGTCTCTGAAGCCAGTAGCCCTGCCATGAAGAAGATTTTTAGTAAGAAGGGCGAGTCGCCCTTGGCCTCCTTCTCCAACCGTCGGAGGACCGGCGCGGGTGTCGGTTGTGAGCATGGCAACGGCGTCTACTCACAGCCCGGGTACCACGTCCGGGACAGAGACCTCGGGAAGATCCACAAGGCCGCCAGCCTGGGTCAGGTGGCGAAAGTGCAGCAGATCCTTTTGCTCAGGAAAAATGGCTTGAATGATAGAGACAAGATGAGCAGGTAATGGGAACTGCGCGCTGGGCTGCCGGGCGGATGTGGGGGAAGCGCCCCTTCCTGGGCTGGGCCGGGGGAACCCGAGCCCCCTGTCACCGAGGGTGCCTGGCTTTCTTCGAACCTCCACGGGGTCCTCAGCACCTGGGACGTGGAAACCTTGGAGGGTCGAGCGGCCACACCGTCTTTATGAGCAGCAAAACAAAAACAGATTTTTAGCTGCTTTTCTATCCACTCATAATTCCCCCTCGCCCCCCCCCCCCCGCCCTTTTATTTTTGAGACAGTGTCTCCGCTTTGTCGCCCGGGCTAGAGAGCAGTGGCGTCATCATAGTCCACTGCAACCTCAAACTCCTGGGCTCAGGGGATCCTCCTGCCTCAGGCTCCCAAGTAGCGACAGGCAGCGCCACCGCCACGACCCGCTAATTTTTTTCTATTTTTAGTAGAGACGGGGTCTTTCTTGCTCAGGCTGGTCTCGAACTCCTGAGCTCGCGCGATCCGCCCGCCTCTGCCTCCCAGAGTGTTAGGATTAAACGGCATCGGCTTCATAATTCTCCTTATAGAGCACTTTATTAAGAGAATTTTTAAGTGATTTAACTAACAAAATTAAGTGTATACAGCATTTTATTTTTAATGTACACATTTAAAAAGATGTTATAGAAAGATGCATAATGTGAGAAATAATTCCCATAATGTATCAATTTCTGGGCTAAAAATTCTTCGGATAAAATCCAATATCCTATATTTATTTTATTTTTATTTTTTATTTATTTATTTATTTATTTTTTTGAGACAGGGTCTCGCTCTGTTGCCCGGGCTATAATTATTAAAAATAGTAATAATTATAATACCTAACAATTATTGAGCTGTTATTTGTGCTAGGAACTGTTCTAAATACTTTGCATAGATTCTTATTTAAACATCAGCGATAGACAGCTACTATTTTTGTCCTCATTTTATTGATGAGGAAATTGAGGCTCATTATAGCAACAAGCTGAATGGGAAAAAAAAAAAAAGGAAATTGAGGCTCAGAAAGGCTGAGTGATAGCTACTAAGTGACAGAGCTTAAAGTAGGATCCAGACTTAAGCTGAACTGAATCGAAAGGCCAAGCTCTTTCTATTCACATAGGCTACTCTTTCATTAATGTAGTGGGTAATAACAGCTAATAAGTATTATACCTTTTTAAGAAGAAAATTAAATATTTGTTTTGAAGGCAGAAGAATAACATGCTACTTAATGTTTATAATTACATGAATATTTTGAGGTAGCACACTAGTTTCCTAAAACATCCTCTCTCTTTCATAGGACTGCTCTACATTTGGCCTGTGCCAATGGCCATTCAGAAGTGGTGACGCTCCTGGTGGACAGAAAATGCCAGCTTAACATGTGTGACAGTGAAAACAGGACAGCTCTGATGAAGGTATATAGTAGCCAACTATTTCAGCATGAGATGGATTTGATTTAAATACATACAATAAAAATGGATTTATCTCCTTTAAATATAACTACTGGGTGAAATCTGTGGAATGTTTATTTTGAATTCCTAGAATTTACCATCCATTTCTTGGTGTAATACTAACAGGCCGTCCAGTGCCAGGAAGAGGAATGTGCAACTATTCTGCTAGAACACGGTGCAGATCCAAATCTTGCAGATGTCCATGGCAACACTGCTCTCCACTATGCTGTCTATAATGAAAATATACAAATAACAGCGAAACTGCTCTTACACAATGCAAATATTGAAGCAAAAAACAAGGTATAGATCAATCAACTTTATTTTCAAAATATTTGAAATGCATTTGTTTTAACCATGACAAATGTAAGGGTCAGTTTTCCATATCTGGAAGCTCAAACATTCCCTGAGTGAAAATATTTTGAAATAACTTAATTGTCTAAGATTTAACTTCTAATATTGATACTTTAAAAGAAGCATTAGAGGGAATAGCTTTCTTTTATGCATTTGTGGTAAATAGTTGTGAAAACATTGAATTTGTTAAAGGTAAAACTTTTTTTTCCAAATACTTTTTACCCAACAGCCTTTTTTTTTTTTTTTTTCCTTAATCTGTGTGTAAAACAACACAGGAAAGCAAAATTTTCACGGGATATAGGCTTTATCTTAAAACTCAAACAAAACAAAAGCATTTTACAAAAAATGGAAATCTTGCTGCTGTTGATCAGTTCCTATTAATTTATATGAAAGGGATTTATCTCTCAGTGGCAAGACTTAAGAGGGAAAAATGGAGAGTGAAAAACAGAGTAATCAGAAATATGCAGGCCAATTTGGAAATTAGGTAATTGAGGGAAAATACCAAGATGTTTTTTTGTATGTATTTTTTTTTTTTTTTGACAGTTTATATGTTTAGACAAGGTGCTTCTCGATTTTGGGGATAATCATTCTCAGTTTGGGAAAGAGAATGATTTAGTGGTGAACTTGCCTAGAGATCAATTTTAGGAGGACTCTGAAGAAACCCAATTGGCAGCAAGTAGGTGGTGATGAAGCAGGAAACAAGAGGGAAGAAGAAATAATTAACTGACTTCTTATCCTATTCTGGCAAAAACAGCCACTTAGATAAGAGTCTAAACTCTGCTCTCAAATCTAGAATGCCTTGATGGGAAGGTGGGAGATAAGGAGCTTGTAAGTAGCAAAATCAAGCTGAAGTTTGAGTTTGCTAGTCCCTGTTCTCCCCCTTTCCAGGAAAATTAAATGGAGTTTTCAGTAAATGACTCCATCTCTTACTCTTTCCTCTTTTTGGCCAAATCCACAGATGATAAAGGGAATTGGCCATTTGGGTGAGAGATGAGACTGAAGTATTGCCTACCGCACTGGCTGTCAAGTAGAATTGTACATCACAGTGACCTGTGGAAATTAACAAAAAAAAAATTTACATATCTAAACTCTCCCCTGAAGATTTATATTAACATATCTAACAAGGCCTAGACAAGTATATTGAAAAATATTTCCTCAAATCTGGGCATAGTGGCATGTGCTTGTAGTCCCAGCTACTCAGAAGCTGAGGTGGGAGGATTGATGGAGCCCAGGAGCTCAGGTCCAGCC
>CM052453.1:17667281-17680738 GCA_028533085.1 Varecia variegata
AAATTTGCTTGTAGGTAGTCTTTCAGTGAGTAGAGCCTGACCCTGCCTGTCAGGATTTCCTGTCTGTTTGTTCTCATTCAGGTGATTAGGTCAACAAATGTTTCTTACAAGCAGGATTTTCTCAGAATAGTAGCAAGTCCTGAATTTTGTTTTAATTGAAGCTATTATGGACTATCTCAGTATGTCTGTTAAATTCATAGAGCTTTGGCATAATCAGGTTAGAAGTTTTAAACACTAAAAACCAGCCAGGTGTGGTGGCTCATGCCTTTAATTCCAGTGCTGTGGGAGGCCAAGGTAGAAGGTTCCCTTGAGGCCAGCCATTCAAAACCAGCCTGAGCAACATAGCAAAACTCCTTCTTTGGAAACAAAATAAAAAAATTTGCTGAGCTTGGTGGCACATGCTTGTAATCCTAGCTACTCAGAAGGCTGAGGCAGGAGGATCACCCGAGACCAGGAGTTGGAGACCAGCTTGGGCAACATAGCAAGACCCCATCTCTAAAAAAAAAAAATTCTGAAAGCCATGAAGTTAATAAGAATATAGATAAGAATTTTTTAATTTGTTTTCATCAGTCCTATGAACTAATTAATTTGGTTAACAGTCTGGGAAAATTAAATACAAATAGATTGTAAATGAATAAATATTGGAAAAATTCTTTCTTTTTTTTTTTTTTTTTTAGTTTTTTAGCCTCCAACAGCCAGTTGGGATTTTTTTTTTTGTTTTTGAGATAGGGTCTTGCCCTGCTGTCTTGGGCAGAGTACAGTGGTGTCATTGTAGCTCACTGCTACCTCAAACTCCTGGACTCAAGTGGTCCTTTTGCCTCAGGCTCCCAAGTTGCTGGGGCTATAGGCATGCACCACAATGCCTGGCTAATTTTTCTATTTTTAGTAGAGATGGGGTCTTGCTCTTGCTCAGGCTGGTCTCAAACTCCTGGCCTCAAGCGATCCTCCTGCCTTGGCCTCCCAGATGGCTAGGATTACAGGTGTGAGTCTCCACACCTGGCTGTGGAAAAATTCTTGAAGTGAGTGTTTTAGCAATTTTTATTACATATTGGGGCCTGATTTTTTTCATACACATATAATACTTAAGAAAGAAAAGATTTTACATGCAAATACTTGCTCTATGTACAACCATTTAGAAACAAATCCATAGCAAATATAAAAACACAAGGGCTATGGTCTATGTGTGCCTCATGGATAGGTTTAGTTTGGCTCTATAAACTGAGTCAACGTGTAAAATTTGGAAGACTCATGCAGGAATCTGGATTTCAGGCATGTCCTAATCAAATCTGGTGTCCTTCAAGCCTATGTTACTGTTTGGTATGCTGTGCAGTGGTTACCCCTTAGTACAAGGCATATGTTTTCTAGTTTGCTACTTTGCCCATCTGGGCACTTCACTTACTCAGGTCACCTACTTTGCCTCTGTATTTTGTAATAGTTTACATCTCCTGTTTTATAGTATGTATTGAAAAGGATTTCAAGGTTTTCAACATAGTTTATATTTGTTTATAATTATATATAGTCTATATTTTGTGTTAATCCCTTAGTAATGGGGTTGAATTTTAGAATTTTGAAGTTGGTTTTTAAAAAACCTTTTTCTTTATATACATCATAAATAATCATCTTCCCATTAGAATGTCTTATAGACATTAAGCCTTACTAGGCTACTCATGGTTATAGTTACATAGGTTTTGCCTATTGCAGACAACATTTTATCTTTCTCCTCAGTATTTTCCCTTAAAAATGCAAGTGATGTAGTGGATTTCATTATGCTAAAAATAATCCATACAGATCAATATTAGAAGTTTTATTGATAAACCATTTTATTTTTATTTCTGATTTATATTTTGCCTAAACAAAAAATGATTTTAAGTAGCAATCAGAATGGAAACCAGAATAGAAATGGATCAAAAAAAGCAGATATGCATTAGGGTTCCAGGATTATCTTTATAATTGAGAATAAAATTTCTTACTGAGCTTTCTAACAGTTAATAATAAAATCTATGGTCTTGTAATAGGAGAAAACCCATGGACCATTTCCATTTAATAAGTGGTAGAAGTTCATTTTAATTCAGAGCCCATTTCCTTAGTGACCCATTTGGAGCAGTAGTGCCTGACGTTGGCGTCTAGGATCCTCACACCACTGATAGAAGAGAATCAAGCTGTCACCTGGAGGAAGACTCCACCTTTATTGGAAAGCTCTTAAAACTGTATCCCTGGAAACCTAACTCCTCAAATGTTAATGTTTGTTACCAAAAAAATGTTGTCAAATAGGGATTAGACACAGTTTAAGAGATTTCTTTAATACTGGACATGTAAGGCACAGTTGTGTAATATTTCTCAAACACAGATGATCATGAAATCTTTCTGTTGGGATATAGTCCTTAACTTCTGGTAAAGTAAATATTCTTTGGAATATAGCTTAAGAAACACTGCTCTAGAGATAATAATTTAGATCATTGATTCAATAAAAATACTTAAATGCTTTAAAACTTAAAAAGCATTTACTACTATGTCTTAGGGGCTGGGGATACAGAGAGAAAAGCTCCTGGCCTCAAGAAGCTCCTGGTTTAGAGGGGAAACAGTAAAATCATTGTAATGTACTGTGGTAAATGCTGTGATAGAAGCAGAGTCCTGCAACTTGAAGTGAGTTTTGGAGATGACCAGAGTTAATGTTGGGGGGCAGAGGAGGGGTGTTTCCAAGGGAAGGAGCAGTGTGTGGGAAAGCACGGAGGGCTGAGAAGGAAGGGACTGCTTTTTATTTACTTTCTATATATTACATATGTGCGTTCATAGAATCTTACATAAGTTCAGTTGAGGAATATGTAATTTTGTAAATTATTAATTGTTTTTGCTGTTTTACAGGCTGAACTCACACCACTTTTGCTTGCTATAAATGGAAAAAAACAGCAAATGGTGGAATTTTTAGTACAGAAAAAAGGAAATATAAATGAAGTTGATAAATTGAAAAGGTACAGTAGTTAGTGTTTTTTTTTTTTAAACCTGAGTGGTGTTCTAGAGTGGTTATAGTCATTCAAGTCATTAATAAGATTAACTCTTAAATGTTGGGATATAGTGAAAAATACCAACACAAATCATCAGGTAGAAAAGCAGTTACTTGGACTGGGCAACATAGCAATATGTAGCAGGAACTATAGTATATACTGTTCTTTTGTAATATTGACTGTTACTTGTAATCTGATGTTTTTTGTCACGTGATCTTATATTAGCTAAACGGGTTTCATATTAATTTTGTTCGTTTTATAAAGTGTGGACTTTAACTTTTAGTTTATGACTCAATATTGAGCTTCTTAACCCTTTTATAGTATTTTTCTAACCTATGCTTCTTATATAGCTTTTCTTTAAAAATGTGATATTAAACATAAATAGGAGTTGAAAATCATTTTGTCTTTTGGATGACTCTTTGCTTTAAGTTCCTTTCCTTGAAGAATATTGGTGTTCCAAATGACTATTAATTGCTGTTACCACGTACCGTGGGTTTATCAATTTTTCTCCTTTTTCATTTCTAGTGTATTCTGATGTTTTTATTTTTAGTTGGTATGGGCAGAAGGAAGAAAGATAGTTTTAATTGGATAAACTTTTCCTTTACTGAAGACAAAACCCATGTGGGTGATAAAGAGAAAAGCAATAGGTTTTAGATTCTAAAAGACTGGGTTGAATTTCTAGCTTTCCCATTTGCTAGGTGTATGTAGGGAACATTACTCATCACCAAATATATTTTCTGATGTAAAAAGGAGAATAATATATCCTTCAAGGGTCATTGTGTGTAAGATTATGTACATAGCATTGATTCAGTGCCTGGCACATGTTTATCATCATCATTAACTGAAAGTACTGTGACTACTATTATTATTAATATTACTGTTTTAAGCCTGCAGATAGCTCTTCTAATCTGACCCCTGAATCTAGCTGACTTTGAATTCCAATATATTATATCACACTAGGGAAGAAATGCAGCATTCTTTACTTGAATCTTTGCCTACTTTAGATAAGTGACCTCAGCATAGTTTCCTGCCCATTAAAGGACTTTCATTTAGCAACTTCTAGTAGGTAAAACCCAGTGGGACAGGAGGCTTTCTTTTTGTCCCTTCCTTTTAATCTTTGCAGTAATTTACAGAGATGAACACTTGAGCACCTAAGATGCCTATGTCTATTAATACATATAAGTGGTCACATAGGCAGACAAGATGTTAAATTGGTAAAGAATATCAAATTAACTGTTTAAATAACTTTTTCAGTGCCTAAGGGTGAAGTTATCTCTCTGTTATTTTAGAACAGCCCTTTATGCTTGCTATACATTGCAAACTATCAAATTAAGTTAGGCTTCTTGTTCAGCAAGTGTTTATGTCTTAAGATGTCTATGAATGAACTACAGAAGAATTTGTTGTTGCTGGTAGTTTTAATATGTAAGTGTTTATATTAAAGGCTAGGTAACACTAAATTGAGGCGTAATTACAACTGTTGCATCTTACACATCATTAGAGATTTCATAGTTTGGTACAGGTAGTTTTGGAAAGGCAGTGAGTTAGTCCACTTTATCAGCCAGAAATCAAGCGAAAGGCTAGACTTCTAGAAGTAGCAGTGGGTGTGGGATTCTTTAACTCAGGACTTTTAAGTCCTGAGATTCTTAGGGATCTCAACATTGTTCATTTCATTCTAAGTATAACCCCTCTGCATGGGATGGAAATAGTGTCACATCTTTGATTTTTCTAATTAGTTATTTGGGTCTTGAAAAATCTTGTATTATCCCTTGGGGGCTATCTCCTATACCTACTTCCTTGAATTTTTCAAGTATCTAAGGGGTTCCCTAAGTCCAAGGAAGACAGTCTTCTTTTATGAGTCAGGAGGGAGGACATAAGGACATTATCATCATCCTATGGTTTCTGTTGATTCTATTGCTGCATTGTTGCTATTGAAAGTGATCCTGCAGTGTGGTAATAATTGACCTTTGCTACCTTGATGTCCTTACTGATTCAGATCCCTGTCTTCACAGGGATCCATACTTAGGCTTTAAAGTTACAACTTTTTTTAGTTCACATACATATGCTTATGTGCTCAGCCATTGCTCCCAAAGCACCAGCACCCTGCTCGGGCAGCTGGGCCTCCTGGCTTTAGCGACACACATGGTGAGCAAAGTGATGCTTCCCCGCACACTGAAAACCTCACGTGGAGCCCACATCTCAGCTTAGACTTAGCCTGGACCTTCATGCTAAGCTATCCTTTGAGGCCCTTGTTTGTCTTTTCTCTAGCAAATATTAGTCGTGATTCTTTTAAACAGTCAAAGAGGTTCAAATAATGTTGCAAGAAGAGATGGGACTTGACTTTCTTCTTTGCTACCAGATCTGTACTCCCAGGCTCCTTTATATCCTGGGTAGCACCTTTCCTTGGTAGTGGAAGGTCATATATTGTTCTTCCCCAGAGTAGTGGGCAGCAACTTAGGGTTGGCCCCTCAAGTGATCTGTGTTCTTAGTACTTGCGTCTCTACCTGAAGTTTTTAAAATATTTTCAAATTCTGCCTCACCAGGAAGCCATTCAATAGGATTCTCTGAATCCAAAGTAGGTTAGTTGGATCTAACAGAGCTAAGCCATGACTCAGTCAGTATGCATGTATAAATGTAGGGCTTTGTGCTTGCTTTGGCAGCACATATACTAAAATTGGAACAATACAGAGAAGATTAGCATGGTCTCTGGTCAAGGATGACATGCAAATTTGTGAAGCATTCCATATTTTGTGCAGTGCTCGAAGGTCATTTGACTATTTGCTTACTGGCTCCAAGGAAACATTGTGAGTCAAAGCAAAACAGGTAGGACCCAGTATTGAAATTGTGATTTTCACTGCAAAAATATTCGTGTCAGGTGATCTATGAAATGAAAACAGAGCTGAGTAACACATGCGATGCTGTAAGCAATATCTTGTATGTATCTCGGAAGTGAGAAAATGTCATGTTTCATCTCCTTCATGGCACTTAAAAAAAATAAATGTAGGGTTTTGTCTTCTACGTTAGTTGGAGATAAACATGGAAATTAAGCATCATTCTAACAAAGATCTACTCAGTCAGAGTTTGAGTAGATAGAGAAACAGCAGTAGTAGTCCAGGCGAGGTCTCTGTCCTTGGTGTGATTGATCAGTTCAGTGATAGGGGACAATTATGTTATCTGGTTTAATGAGATAATATATTTATAAATAAATTTTGTTGCAAATTACAAAATAGCTGAGATGCTCTGAATTACAAGGCACAAAGAATAGAACAACTAATAACCAAAATTAGGACTTAATAACATTTTCTGAAAACAGTATTAGAACCTATGAAAAAATACACGTTGGATTTTATTTGGGATTCCAAAATATTTTCAGCAATCAAGTTCAAGAACAGATTATTCCATTGTTTTACTATTTCTCTGAGCATTTAGAAAATGCTGTCTTGTTAAATCATCATAGCAGCCTAGTGAAATAAGGGAGAAAAATCCTTATTTTTTTGAAGAATGTGTTGAGCCTAAGAGAAGCAACTTGTCCAAGAACAAATAGCTTTTGGTCTCAGAGCTAGAAGTTGTTCTGAGCTCAGGACGCTTTCCATTATGTCAAGCTAATTCTAGTTAATTTACTGAGCTATCCTGCCCTCAATTCATGACCCCTGCAATCCTCCTTACCTCTTTTCTCTAATAACAAGCTTAATAAGAAGTTTGTAGAGCTTACAAATTTGAAATGTAAAGAATAATTAATGTTCTGATATTAGCTCTGATACTGTCTGAAATACTCTAAGAATTTAATATATTTGGTAAATGTTTTCATATTGGTATTAAAATATTAATTTTATTTATTACATTTTTTTATACATAGCAATTGCCGACTACTTTCTGAATATAAAGAAGAAAAGATACCTGAAAATCTTTCTCAACATAGCAATTCAGGTAAGACTTTGATAGTGAATTACTCTTGGTGGTCCTACCATAGATAAAAAAGGAAGAGTAAGGAAGTTTTTTATCACAAAAGAGCAGTTAAAAAAAATCATTGTGTAGGCAGGCGCGGTGGCTCATGCCTCTAATCCTAGCACTCTGGGAGGCTGAGGCGGAGGATCGCTTAAGCTAAGGAGTTCCAGACCAGCCTGAAGAAGAGCAAGAACCTGTCTCTACTAAAAATAGAAAAAAATTAGCCAGGTGTGGTGGTGTGTGCCTGTAGTCCCAGCTACTTGGGAGGCTGAGGCAGAAGGATCCCTTGATCCCAGGAGATTGAGGTTGCTGTGAGCTAGGCTGATGCATCCACTGTATTCTAGCCAGGGCAACGGAGGGAGACTCTGTCTCAAAAAACAAAAATCAATTTGTAAATGTATATTGTTTCTTAATTTCTTTCTCAGAACTCTAGAATTCAGAATTATATAAGAATTTAGTTGTAGGTAATTTATAATCTCAAACAGTATTATCTGAAAAAAAAAAACTTTAATTTTGGTCCCTAAAATCTTATATGAAATTTTTGCATAAATAAGAAAAAGATTTTTGAGTTAATATGTTGTTTTTTTCTAGTTACATTATAACTAATTGGACTTGTTATAAAAATTGATCTATTTAATTTTTATAATAAATGGATTACATTTCGGAGAATGTTAATTACAGTTGACCCTAACCCCATCACAGGGGTTATGGGCACCGATCCCCTGTGCAGTTGACAGTCTGTGTACAACTTTTGACTACCTGAAAACTTAACTTCTAATACCCTCCTTTGACCAGAAGCCTGACAGATAATATAAACAGTTAGTTAACACAATTTTTAGGTCAGATATATTTTGTATTTTATATTTTTTTATTTTTATTTTTTCGTGGTCAGATGTATCTTGTACTGTGTTCTTACAATAAAGTAAGCTAAAAGAAAGAACCGGTTATTAAGAAAATCATAAGGAATAAAAAATATATTTACTATTCATTAAGTATAAGTGGATCATCATAGAGGTCTTCATTCTCATCTTCATGTCTAGTAGGCTAAGGAGCAGGAGGAAGAGGAGGGATTGATCTTGGTGTTTTGGGGTGGCAGAGGTGGAAGAATATCTTGTATAAGTAGACCCTTGCGCTTCAAATCTGTGTTGTTCCAGGGTCAACTGTATTACATAGTGATTTGTGTCACTAAAATTAACTGTCTGTAAATCTGAGAACTCAACAATACCTTTGTGGTACTGTAAACAAATGGCAGTAAGAACTGTAAAACTTAGACAGTGTGCACCAATACCAACAGGAGATTATTTCTTAACGATACCTACTGAGTACAGAAGTCAGAAAAGCAATTCCTTGTTGAGAAGCACAGGTCATGTTACATATTCTTATACCAACAAAGTCTCACTCTTATCGACTTCATTTCCCCTAAGTTGTGATCAAGTGGGATATATTTACTTCGTTAGAACAAGATGTGTTATTCTGTCTGCTGGGTAATTGTCAGGATAACAGTAATTTTGTTAGAACAAGTTACCATTAGCCAAAAGATTATGGTAATAAATATTCCAACAGCCAAACTCTGAACTCAACAAATTATAATAAAATTACAAACATGTTTCACAGTAACCAAAATGTTACCATGCTGCTTAGATGTGACATCTAATGCATTGTATAATCAAACTGTATGAGGACACCTTTAATTTAGTATATATTTATCAAAGAACTTCTATAAGTTAGGTTTTGCAAGTTGCAGGAGACATAAAGATTGAATAGACATAGTTTTGGTCCTTAAGGTGTTCACGTTAGAATAGAGCTCTATTAAATTTCTGTGTTTTTTCAACAGAATTTTTGAAGAAAGCATTTTTATTGATTTATTTACTTTGTCTACTTAAATATTAAGTGTCTTTTGGTACTAAGCATTTTTCTAATGTTACAGAATACAAACATTTTAAAAATACAGTCAGGAACTAGTTATTATCATTGTTGTGTTTATTATTTGCTACTTGATTCAGTGTTTACTGTGTGCCAGATGCCCTGTAGGAGCTTATAATTATCATTTATTATGTATTTATTATGTTAAATATGTGCCAGACACTAAGTCTGTGGTAAGGAATTGCAGCTTTAACAAAGTGGGTGGGATTTAAGGTAAGCACAGAGTGAGTAGAAGTTTGCCAGGTAAAGAGGCAGAAGGATGATGCTTGGCAGAAGGAATATCTAACAAGATTGCATGTTTGGCAGAAGGAACAGCAAGTAAAAAAGCTAAGATGCATGAGTGAACTTGGCAGAGTTCACGAGCAGTTACATTTAGCTAGTGCAAACAGTGTGATGTGGGAGAGGTTGAGAATGAGGTACGTACCCAGCCAAGCCAAGCCTATGAAAGGCTTTGCAATACTGTAGAAATGAGTAGATCTTACCCTGTAGGTAGGCCATGGGAAATTTAGCAGTTAGAATCCTTTGGGGTGCAAATAATAGATGACTTAGCCAGATGACCAGAGTTGTTTTGGTGGTTCAGTGATGTCATCAGGATCCCCTTGTCCCTCCTTCAGCTGTGCTGTTGGTGGTGTTTCGTTCATTTCTGTTTCGTGGTTGGCTAATGTGCAACAGCTCCAAACATCGTGTTCGCACAAGACAGTATCTAAAGGCTGGAAGGGTTGCTTTTTTTCAAATTTTTCTTTTAAATAGGGAGAAAACTCAGAATCTTGCAGTGGACTGCCTGTCACATTTTATTGGCTGGGTTACAGCACATGCTTATTCCTAAACTTGTCACTGGGAAAGCAGATGTAATTATTGTGATTAGCTTAGAATAATCATTTCTCTTTTTGGAGCTGGGGAGGTGTATTGGGATGATAAATATCCAAATAGAATTGTGTTTCTCCCGCAAGAAAGAATGAGGAATGGCTGTTGGGTAGGGAGCCAGCAATGTTTGCTGCAGGGATTCATTGGAGAATTTTGAGCAGGGGAGGCATAAGATTAGATTTGAGAATTAGGGCATTCTGGTTTTGATAGCAAGCAAGGATTGGCAATTTTTTTTCTGTGAAGGGCCAAATAGTAAATATTTTAGGCCTTGTGGTTTCTGTCATATCTACTCAGCCCTGCCATTGTAGTGTGAAAGCAGTCACAGGTAATATGTAAGTGAAAAAGCATGACTGTGCTCTAATAAAACTTTATTTACAGAACCACATGGCAGGCTGGATTTGGCCTGTGGCTCATAGTTTTCTGACTCCTCATATGTAGAGAATAGATGTACGGTAACCACCCAAAGAGACTGGGAGACA
This sequence comes from Varecia variegata, assembly GCA_028533085.1. Taxonomy (NCBI): domain Eukaryota; kingdom Metazoa; phylum Chordata; class Mammalia; order Primates; family Lemuridae; genus Varecia; species Varecia variegata. The sequence goes on from CM052453.1 coordinate 17,677,492, forward strand.
AAGGATGTTTTGTAGTAGGCAAATCCAAAGTTTCCCTGTCACCAATTCTTGGACTAGTATTAATCTATTACCAGGTTTTCACCTATCCATGGTGAAATTAAGAAAGTTAGGAAGCTCAGTTTATTCATTTTTAAATGCTGGTCTTTTTTCTTGGCATTATGCCTTTTTCATTTGTTTTCTTAAATTTTTTAAATTTAAGACATAACATTCATAGTTGGTGGGTTTTTTTTCTCTGTGAAAGCCATCAATTAAGATCCCATGTTTAACTAAGAAATAAATATAAATGTATCCATTTTATATGTTTATATTTCCAATGGCAGTGGAAATATAAAGCAGAAGCCAAAAAGAGGTACAGTTAATACAATTTAGTGATTATTGGATATAAAAAGTTAGGGGGCAGAGAGAAATTTCAGATGATTCATAGGTTTCCAGGTTGTGTACTAGCATTTAAACTGGACATGAGGAAGGAGTAAGAAATTGTCAGGTAAATAGAGAAGAGCAGCAGGTCACCAGGGAAGACCAGCTTATGCTATGTATTAATACTTGGAGTTTAATGGAATATTCATGTAGGGTATTTTCAGTAGGTAACTGAATAATAGGCATTTCTAGCTGGAGAGAGAACTCTGAGATTGTAGATGCAGTCATGAAATAATCTTGTTATAATTATTAGGCAAAGTCGTAGATCTGAATGAGCTTGTGCAAGATGGGGAAGATGTAGAATGAGAAGAACGCCAGTGACACAACCCTGAAAATGTCAACACTTCCCAGAGGAAAATGTTTTAGCAAAGAAGACTGAGCAGTGGCTAGAGAAAAGTAGGAGAGGAATCAGAGGAAGGATGTTGCAGAAATTTTTTAAAAAAGGGAGAATTTCAAGGAGGGAGTATCAATGCTAATAAGTAAACTTCCTAAAATGTAAGTTGGATTAACTTTTAAAAGCTCTTTGGGGGTATGCTTTTCAAAAGAACAGTTTTAGAGTATTTTTCTTTTGTTGATTTAAAATGTATTTTACTTTTTTCTTTAATAGTGGATGGAAGTTCTGAAGACTCTTTAAGCAGGTAGGATTTTACAGATTTTAAAAAAAATTTTATGTTAACTAGGGGAATACAGAGAAAAAAACCAATATTTGTTGAGTGTTCTTCTCTGGGTTAGACACGATATTGTGCTTATTGACATTTACCATCTCATATAGTCATCACAACAGCTATGCAAAGTATCTTTGCTACTGTATCCTCCTTTTAATTAGGCAGCTGTGATTCAGAGAGGTTGATTAATTGGCCCATGATCCCATAGTTAACAAGTAGCTGACCCATAATTTGACCATCAGCTTGCCTGGCTCCCAAATCCTTTCTCTTTCTTGCCCCTCAGCATAGATTGTTAGAGGCCTGTGCAGCACTGGGATCAAAGTACCAGGTCCCAATCAGATCAATTCAGAAAGCCTGGTTAGTCCAAGAGTTTGTCCTCACATATTTGACAATTGCAGTGGTAACCAGTACCTTTTTCTTTTCTTTTTTTTTTTTTTTTTTTTGAGATGGGGTCTCGCTTTGTTGCCTGAGGTAGAGTGCAGTGGCATCATCATAGCTCACTGCAACTCCAAACTCCTGGGCTCGAGCAATCCTTTTGTCTCAGCCTCCCAAGTAGCTGGGACTGCAGGTGTGTGCTGCTGTCCCTAGCTAATTTTTCTATTTTTTGGTAAAGACAGGGTCTCGCTTTTGCTCAGGCTGGTCTCAAACTCCAGGCCTCAAGCAGTCCTCCTGCCTTGGCCTCCCAAAGTGCTAGGATTACAGATGTGAGCCACCATGCCTGGATTTTTTTTTTTTTTAAACCATCAAAGATTTTAGTCCAGACTACACTTAGCTGTGGCCATAACAACATAGGTTTTACATAAGTAAGACCAGGCAAGTCCTAGAGAGGAATTATTTTGCTGTAAGTGGAGGATATCTGCATATAGAACATAATGTAGAATGGGAGGGTGGTTTAGTGAACACATTGGAGGAGGAGAAGAATAGAATTAGCTGGCTAAGGCCAAGTTTGATGAGAAGCAACACTGTGTTGGGTAAGAACAAGGCTTTTAGAAAAGAGATCAGAATATTGGGGTATATGACAAATTTGGCAAAGATAAATCATGGAACGAAGGACCTAGTATTAGTATGTTGGGAGTTATCTAGAAAGGCATATTAAAATAGGGGGTTCAAGGGAGTCCTGAACAGGTTGCTGCTTGTTTGTTTGTTTAATTGAAGTAACCAGTAAACTTGAAAGTTTCTATTGAAAGCTTGTTAAAAGAATTGAGCCACTGGAAGAGTCTCTGCAGCAGATAGGAATGTGGCATCATCTGTTTGCACCCCACCTTACAGAGCGGGTGGCTTAGAGCCCCTCGAGTATTAGAGAGATGGAGGTTGTCAAACTACAGGGCCCAGGGCAAGTGTCCCCTCATCTCTGCCTCTTTTCCCAATTCACTGATGTCCCTCCCATGTACACGTAGGGTAGGGCAGGGGTAGGACTGGCTGGTGAGTCAGTGATGAAGGTTCACTTGGGTAGTTGGTAAAACGTGCCTGTGCTGGGGGCAGATGGCTGAGACTGTGTTCAGCATGTTTTCCAGGAGCAGGGAAATAGCTCCTACTCTTAGTCATTTGAACCCATCCTCTCAGAAACCTGTGCTTTCATAGGCTGAAGATTTAATGGTTGGAGACTGTCACGGAGCCCTGCAGAAGAGGGATCTGGAAGTGGGAGCCCATTGAAAGGAAGATGATTAGGTAGAACTTAGATAAATAGAATTATAACTCCCAGGACTCTCTTTTTCCAACAGTCTGTCTCCTTGGGTATCTGAGTGCCTCTGAAGGTTTTTAAAGGGCTTCCTAGTTTATGTGGATCAGAATAAGATAGGACTTACATAGGGAAAATAATTGGATTTTATAATTTTTAATGTTTTAATCTTTCTGGGAAGAGTATTCCTAAAAACAACTTACACGTTTGTTCCTTAACTTTTGTACATTTAGCTTTCAAACATTTCAGGGGACCCCCTGTACTATTTTAGGGTAAAGGGAAGCAAGGGGGCCTTCTTAAATGGTTTCCATGCTGAAGAACCAAGACTACCATTTTTGAATGACACAGATTAGTCTTTGAACCAGAGATAGATAATGGAGAAAGGGCACTGTATCTTTCTCCCTCAGGTCATCAAGTTTGTTCCAGTGCAGGTAACAAAAGCTATAGCAGGCCGGGCGCGGTGGCTCACGCCTGTAATCCTAGCACT